>JASVEL010000650.1:0-150131 GCA_032618575.1 Nicotiana noctiflora
GATTTGACAGAAATTCACAATTTGAAAAGTCAATTGAAAAGTGAATTTGAGATGAAAGATTTCGGAGCAGCTAAGAAAATCCTTGGCATGGAGATCAAAAAAGATCGAGTAGCCAACAGGCTATTCCTGACCCAGAAGAAGTACTTGGAGAAAGTTTTGGGGAGGTTTGGCATGATAAATGCTAAACCAGTGAGTACCCCTCTTGATGCTCATTTTAAGTTATCAGCTGCTCAGTCCACGCAATTAGAGGAAGAAGAGAGGTATATGGCACATGTACATTATTCTAGTGCAGTCGACAGTATTATGTATGTAATGGTTTGTACACGTCCAGACATTTCACAAGCAGTGAGCGTGGTAAGCCGATATGTGGCTTGCATTAGTAAAGCACATTGGCAGGCTGTGAAATGGATTCTCAGATACTTGAAAGGTACATCAAACACATGTTTGGAGTTTGGCAGAAATACTAATACTTCGGTTGGTTTTGTATACTCAGATTATGCATGTGATCTTGACAAAAGAAGATCACTAACATGCTATGTATTTTGAATTGGTGGTTGCGCTATTAGCTGGAAAGCTACAGTACAACATGTAGTAGCTTTATCTACTACCGAAGCAGAATATATGGCAGTGACCGAGGCGATAAAAGAAACCTTATGGTTAAAGAGTCTATTTGCTGAACTCAGTTCACACCAAGGTAGTATTATCACTTTCTGTGATAGTCAAACTGCCATTCCCCTAACTAAAGATCAGATGTATTATGAGAGAACAAAGCACATTGATATCAAATATCATTTCATCTGAGAAACCATTGCTGAAGGAAAAGTCTTTGTTCAAAGATCAACACTAGAGACAATCCTGCTCACATGTTTACGAAGCCTCTTCCAGTTGTCAAGTTCAAGCTTTGCGTGAACTTGGTTGGCATTTATGAAAAATGATTTTGCCCATTGAGGCTTTTGCGGAGAAGGTGGAACAAATTTACTATATTAGCCAAAACTAGGCCAAGGTGGTGATTTGTAAGAGGTGATCTTATTTTTAGGCTTTTTCACTTGTGAGCCTTGTTGTCACATTTGTAGCTTTTTATTTAAATCCTTGTTGGCCAAATAAATGGCCTTGTATTCTAAGAGGATGTGGCCAATTGTTGGCCAAGCATTTCTTTCTTGTCTTCCTATATAATGAGCACTCTCTACTCGTTTTCAAGACACACCAAAACAAGATTTGAATTATTCGTTTCTTGTTTCTTCTCCTCCTCCTTTAGTAATTAAGATTATTTTGTAAGAGCGTAAGTGTTGGGAAACACTTGTGTGAACCCTTTCTTTAGAGTGATTTTGAGAGGTTATTCTGTTGGGGTATTTGGGACTAATTAGAGTATTTACTATAATTTTGTACTCTCTTTTGTATTATTATTGATATAGTAAAATTGCTTCTTTCCGCTTGTGGATGTATGTCTCCTTGATTGAACAACATTAAGATTGTGCCTTCTTTATCTGTTTTAATTATCATTATTATCAACTTATATTGTCTTTGTTATTGTCACTATAACGTTGTTTGGCTAAATTTTGCATTACCCGGGTTCCCGATCCTAACAGCGACCCATGTAATTTTTACGTTACTTTACTATCTCTTGGAATATTTACATAAATAGCCTGTCAAATTTGTATTTTTTTAATCAATAAAAATAAATTATATAATATTAATTATATACATATTATATATGGATCATATATATGTCTGTATGATATTTTACTGCAAGATATTACGTAGACGACTGTATATTATAATGGTCCATTTTATTTTTTAACTATCCGTAACCAATGAGGAGGCCTGATGGAATAGGAGTAGGACATACGAGTTATAGGACATACTAATTGATATTTCACTTGTGCCCACAATATGGTTATGTTTAAATGTCTCTTTCAATTTTGAAGTACCACCATTATCTTCCAGATTAAATTAGAACATATACTAACATACTATTATAAAAATGCAAAATACAATTCAAATCTTATGTAAAACGCTAACAACTCCAAAATCAACTGTAAACGTGCTCCACCTAACTTACACCTATGGATGGCAAACGGTGCGGGGCTTGCGGTTGTGGGGCAGACTTGCGCACACCCGCGGAGACTACAACCCGCCCCGCCCCGCCCCGCGCAAACCCGCCCCGCCCCACCCCGCATATTTTTTTAATTTTTTTAATTTGATATCCTTTAATAAACCAAATGCAGGTACTAAAATGGAAAATAAATAAATAAGAGAACCACAAAATCGAATGGCCATAAAAAAATTCCAACTAAAATTGATAAATTTTAGATAATTACATTAACAGTAAAACTTGTTGTGATAAAAAAAATTCTTTTTTCTTTGTAAAATAAACTGATGTCCTTTAGTTTTTTGTTGTTTAAGTTTTCTCATCTCTAGCTATGAAACTCTACTGGATATGGCATATATCAACCGCAGGAGGAACTTGCCAAAGTTGATTCAATATATGTACTCTTTTCTAAGTAGCAAAATTTTAAGAAACTTATTAATGAATAATCAATTCATTATAATTTTAACATTATATTGGCAACCTAAGAGGAATATTGTGCTAATTTAATTCAACCCAAAATCGAATGTGTTTCAACAATTAGTGCTGCATAGTACTATTTATCAAAGCAATAACCACGGCCATTCAATAAATTAGCTAGTATATAATTACTGTGACTACGACCGACCCAAATACACATTTAATAGTAAGCATCAAAGCAATAAGCATTCAGTAGATTGTTCAAACCCGCGCCCCACCTCGCCCCGCGTTAATTTTTTTAAAAAATAATTACGCCCCGCCCTGCCCCGCAAATATTATAACCCGCCCTGCCCCGCAAATGCTGAAAACCGCTCCGCCCCGCCCCGCCCCGCCCCATTTGTCATCCCTACTTACACCTCGTGCGAATACAACACTTAGGACACTGCATTTATTCAAATCCAATATTTTCGATACAAAATATATATATATATATATATATATATATATATATATATATATATATATATATATATATATATATATATATATATATATATATATATATATATATATATATATATATATATAAAATATATTAATATTTCAACACATTAGATCTAACCTCATATACAATAAGTTTGTAGATGGGAACCTAAAGATCAAATGCGTCAAATTTAAATCATGCATCCGCCGCGACCCTATCAACTCAAGTTATCAACCACTAGACCTTGATCTATTCGCACTGGTTGACATCAGACCCTTCCAACAGAAAAATAAACAACAACAACAACAACAACCCAGTATATTCCCACAAGGTGGGGTCTGGGGAGGATAATATGTAGACAGGCCTTACCTCTACCCGAGAGGGCAGAGACACTGTTTCCAATCGACCCTCGGCGCAGGGAAAAGAAAGGCAAACGAAACAAAAACAAAAACCGCATTAGTTACTCCAGCATACATCGCATAAAAATTATCTATACATAAGATACATAAATACCATAAATAAGCATGTATGCATGCAATGATATTGAAACAGCAACTACCAGAAATGACTACCACAAGAGAACACAAACTAATCATCTATGGGCGTCCCTACCACACCTCACCCACCCCGGAAAGGAGTACGAAAAATCTAGAAGTCTCTATCCTACAACCCTGATACTAGACCTCCAGACTTTCCTATCAAGGGTCATGTCCTCGGAAATCCGCATCCTGGCCATGTCCCGTCTAATTACCTCTCCCCAGTATCTCTTAGGCCTCCCTCTGCCTCGCCTCACACCGACCACCGCTAGCCGCTCACAACTCCTCATCGGGGCATCGGGGCTTTTCCTCCGCACATGCCCGAACCACCGAAGCCTCACCTCTCGCATCTTCTCATCCACTCAGGTCACCCCCACCTTCTCCCGAATAACTACGTTCCTAATCTTATCTAATCTAGTGAGCTCGCACATCCACCTACGCATCCTCATCTCCGCAACCTTCATCCTCTGAACATGAGATTTCTTCACCGGCCAACACTACGTCCCATACAACATGGCAGGTCTAACCACAGCTCTATAAAATTTCCCCTTCAGTTTCTGTGGCACTTTCTTATCAGACAAGACTCCAGAAGCAAGCCTCCACTTCGACCATCCTGCCGCTATACGTGAGTGACATCCCCGTCTATCTCCCCGTCCCCCTGGATCATCGATCCAAGGTATCTAAAACTATCCTTCTTGGCTATGGCCCGAGATCCAATCATCACGCTCCCTCCTACTTCGCTCGGCTCAGTGCTAAACTTGCACTCCAGATATTCTGTCTTCGACCTGCTTAGTTTGAACCCCTTAGACTCGAGAGTCTGTCTCCATACCTTCCAACAGAAAAATAAAGTCAATCATATAACGAAAGACTAGGTATAGGTTTAGAGTTAATGTTGGTCAGATAAGGGGCTTAATTGCTTTACTTAGGTGAACACGCATAAAGAAATAACAATAATTCTAGTCAAATCCCCTCATGTAAAACAGCTGCCGGCAACAGTTTTGCTCCAATTACCACTGTTGAAGATGGAATAAAATACGTTAAAACTTGGAATCGTTCCCATTTATTCAGAAAATTGGCACCAACACATGGTTTCACGTTAGCACGCTATCAGCATCCATAGTTGATTACAAAAAATATTATATCCTATGTCTTACAAAAATGATTACATTCATCAACACATTTAATTCAGGTGTGAATTCACATTTTGATTTCTATATTCATAATAATAATAAATTGAAAAACAACGGCAAGTTACACTAAATTACTGTTACGGACCAGACTGATTTGACACATAACGTTATCGCTACATGCAGGGACCGGATGGATCCAACCATATTGGATCTTATGTATAGAATTTTACCTCATATTTTTATATCGCACGATAAAATAGGGATAATTTTAGATAAGTACAGCTCACATAGGTATTTTTCATTCGCATAGCTATCATTTTATGTTTTCATATATATAGTCAATGAAGCCCTCTAATATTATTGCATGACTAACATTATCGCCTAATATCATTCTCATAATGATCTCTTTCCTTTTTTGTTTTTTTTTTCTATTTCTCCTATTTCTTTTTTCTCTTCGAGATTAATATGACACAAAAAGTCAAGTCATCACGTGGTTTTAAATCATTACTTTTTCTCCCTTTCTTTGCCTTATTGTTGTCCGAAATTTACCAAAAATAGAGTATATTGTCATTTTATATAGCATGTATATATATTTCTACACAATTTTAATATAAATACATTATTATATGCTCGTATATATATAATTATACACACTTATATACATATGTATACAATATGTATAATACATATGTATAAGTATACAACATATGTACTGAATGTACATAAATTCAACATGCATATTTTACGCTAGAAAAAAAAATTCTAGCCATCATTAAACCTTTATTTCAACATAAAATTTACCATATAAAAAAAGTGTCAAATCTTCATGAAGACCTCTTATACAATAATAATGTATATACACCCTTATACATTTAAAAAAAAGTGTATATCATTATACACAAATCTACACACTTATACTTAATTTTATACATGATAATATAATATTTGTAAACGTATATGTAAACACCAGTTATACAGTAACCAATCAGCTCAAGATAGGTCTAGATGAATCCCAAATTCTTAAATTTTGTCTCACCCAATCAATAATATTATTATTAGTCAATATCCATCTGGATTGAAGCACCAATTCACAATGAAAACGTCTTCGTCGGTGGTGGAATTATGATTTTTTTGGGCTTATATTTCGATACAATGCTCACAGTAAGAGACTTAGAGATTTATCAATCAAAATTACTTAAATCATTAATGGGCCAAAATGATTTCTTCCTCGATCCTTTCAAACGAACAACTAACTTCATATTCTTCATCTTACTCTAGACTTTCATCTTTTTGCATTAGGAAAGTTTGAGAGAACTAAAAAAAAATAAAGGAAAATTAGATCTGAAAATTAGAGAAGAGAAAAGATATGATGAAAGATAGATTTAAAATTATAAAAGATAGAAGACGAATATGGGAGATAGATCAAAAAGAAATGGAGGATAGAAGATGATGACATGTAGAGAATGAAGAGGCACTAGAAGAGAGAACTTTTTGAGCGTGTAGGAAAAAAGAGAACTAGATTAGTTATTCAAATCCTTCCTTCAAATTCTATACAATATGGGCTATAGCGGGTAAACTTTAAAACTATGGACCATTTTTTATTTTGATGTGAAATCATTTATATTTTTTTGTAATTCTTTCGATAAAATATACTAATATTTACTAACTAGATAAGATAGCCACAAATCAAGAAAATTTTAAAATATTTCAAGAAATTATATTCCAAAAAAAATTGACTCATCAGATAGTAACAATGCGATAGTTTGTAGGTAATTTTATCTTACTTTCCAAATCATAATAATACCACTTTTTTGGGAGTGACATGACAGGAAATAAATGAGAACTATCACATCCCAACGCTGTATTCCAATATGAAACTTCTGAATATTATAAGCTGAAAGAGACTTCTGAATCGAAAAATTATTTTAACTTTGAGTAAAATGGCAGTTCGGTGCACCGAGTCCCACTATGCTTCGAATACAAAATTACTCATAATTTATGCAATTGGTTAGACTGCATTCCTAATCTCCACACGACTAGTTTAATTAATTTGGTCAACAAACTCTTTAAAGAAGGCATGATTTTAGTAAGAGCATCTTTGTGCACAAGTCAATTAACAAAGAGAATGAAACAAAGTACATCTGCCCTAAGGCATAATAAACCCAGCACAGAGTTGACAAAATCCAGTATCAATGTCAAATACTACTTCGAAGTATGAATGAATCTTATCATACTTTTCGAAAGTAAACGTACCCTAATGCACAACAGCATTTGATACTCGCCTAAATTGGTAGCGATACCACTTCAAAATTTATAATTGACTGCTACAACTGATAGAAATGGCCAATCGGCTCGCAATGTTTTACATGTCACAGAAAAATAAGCTTTGCCAGGGAAAATTTTTGTTACCGGGCTGTTTGCCAGTTCACTGTTACATTGACAATGAATGCCACGCCTTATTGCAGTGGAGAAGGTAAGGCAGCACACTTCCAAGTTCTGCGCCTCACTTAGCCTCCTGCTGAGACAAATAAGTACCACGATACATAACCTTTGTCGTTGTACAACAACAACTACGTCACAGTCCCAAACAAATTGGGGTAGGGAACATAATCTTTGTCGTTGTAACAATTACATTACCCTATAATAAAGTCCAGGGAAAGGTGCACAATTAGTCTGCAGATAGCAAGAACAAAATATTCATTTCTATTGAAAACTATTACCTTTGTTCTTCAAAAGAGATGGCACCATAAACCAGTTCACTGTTGAGGGCCAGCGGCAAAGACCGGAACTTGCTCCGTCACGAGTAAAAAAAAAAAAAAAAAAGGCAGCCCAGTGCGAGGCCCGGGGAAGGGCCAGACCACAGGGTCTATTGTACGCACCCTTACCCTGCATTTCTCCGTCACGAGTAATGGGGAAAAATTTAATAAGCTGCCTTCCATGTTGAAAGTGCATAAACAATACGACCTTTCCATCCCTGCAGTAGCCAATGACCGTCTACATCAATCACAAAATCCTTGTGATACGCCTTCACCCGCTCTTTTGCTATCCTCATGATCTCCTCGTTCAAAGGAAGCTGCCTAAAACCAGCTCTTATATTTCGAACCTTCCATTGCTTGTATGTTTCTGGTCTCTCAATTCTCTCAGCAGCTTCGCATGCTACGACATTCATCACCTCCCGCCCAAATATTATCTTTTCGATCAGCATTCTCTCATGAATTTCACGGGGAATATTAGCTTCAAGCATATCAAATACTGATGAGTAGTGAAAAAGTGCCTCCCTGAATCGTGTGATAAAGAACGGGGCGTTATAAGCACCGTTTACGATTCCCTGTATGAAAACATCAGGCTTCAACGTCCGGATGAGATTCAATACAATATCTCTTGGACTATTTACAACCACAGTCTCATCAAGTAGATTCCTGAACCGATACAGGGAGTTTACTACAAGAACCTCGTCCGTCCGGATCTCAAGATCCTCCACTTTAATCGTCTCCCACTTCTTTGCTATAGCTTTAAACTCAAAAGGAACATTGAAACTCTCGGCATAATTTGCTAACCTCTTTCCTGTTTCCTCAACTCTCTCTGCTGGTCGGAAACCAGGATTTGGAAAATCTATCCCCGTTATACGAAGCTTGGGAGGTCCACCTGGTCTAGAAGAGAGACGTTGTATGAAGCAAGGCCATTGGAAGCCGTACATAATACCGAAATCTATAATATGTACTGTTTTAGCCCTTTCAGCTACATTCATAATTGTCTTATTTGAGAAGAAGTTCGAGAGCTTTCTGAACGGGCAAGCGGCGAGAAATAGCTGGTAAGCTTTCAAGACATCAGCTGCAGATGTAGGCATGGAAATAAGGGCAGTATAAATCTGAGTACCGGAACCAGCCATGCGTGCCTCAAGGCCATTGGCAGCGTAATGGGCCAGCCTCTGCATCCCATCCCCCATTGAAGAAGAATTCTGCCTAATCTGCTTCAGAAACTCATTTGCTGTCCTTCGATCATCTGCAGCAACAGCTTGCGCACAAAGTGTCAAAAAGGTTCTTAAGTCTACTGTATCTCTTTTACTCCCCTGCCTCTTTCCGCGGGACTTCCGACCATTAGATCCCTTTGGAAGGCCGTCCTCTGGAGCATTTTTACTCGATACAGTTTGCCAGGACTCACGAAGAGCAGATTCATTTTTCCCTCCACTGCATAGCAACACTCTATCGAACATTTCCGATCGGACAGTTGATTCAGAAAAAACTGCAGATTGCTTGTGGCTTCTCTCCTCCATAGCATCAAAATCATCGTGATGAACGTTTTTCTTCCCTCTTGACCCTTCAGGAG
Organism: Nicotiana noctiflora; assembly: GCA_032618575.1. Lineage (NCBI taxonomy): Eukaryota > Viridiplantae > Streptophyta > Magnoliopsida > Solanales > Solanaceae > Nicotiana > Nicotiana noctiflora. The sequence continues at coordinate 8,983 of JASVEL010000650.1, forward strand.
ATTGATGTTTCCCCCAATTCTCCACCTTCACCACTGCATTTTTTCCATATTTATTATCCTCCTTTCCCACTACATTATACCTTACATCAAGGAGCAAACTATTACCCGTAGGAAGGAACTTACTTGCTTCCTCGACGCCTTTCTTAAACTGCATAATAGACTCGCTATCGCTAAATATGTCCGGTATCTGAATCGAGCTCACGGGAGAATCCAAATGTGCATCGGTGACAGTTCCAGAGCTGCTTGGCGAACTGTGGGACGACTGAGAAGTCGAAGTAACAGCACCATCAACCGGAAAATGTTGAGCATGTGCAGAGTCACTATCACCACCAATATCAGGATTCCAATTTGGGCATAGTAAGCCATCACTAACATCACTTACACAACAACAATAATTACTACTACTAGAATCCACAGGGTACTGCCTATCGATCTGACCTAAATTGGGAATTTCCTGATTGTGGGATGGAGGATACTTCTCTCCGATAACTTCATAAAACGATCTTTCAGCAGCTTGAAGGGCTGCAGATTCTTGAAACATACAAGCCTTCTCTTCAATATTCTCTTCCATAAGCATTTGACTTATATACTTTAGCACTACATCACTAAAATCATAATCCTCATGAGAGTTATCGACAGCCGATGGAACTAAAACATCACGTTGAAATTGTGGTATGTTAACATGATTTCTTTGGACTAAAGTATGATCACTAACTCTGAGATTGTTAATTAAATTCAGATCCGGAAAAAATGACAAATCTTCATCCTTTACTTGAATTGCAGATGTTGCCTCATATAGCCCCTTATAGTAGTTTTTATCCATGACCATCTACTCTGCAAAAATATCAAAACAAAAATCTTTTCCAATTATACCAAATAATAAGATTTTTTTTTTCTTCAGAAAAACATGCTAGTACTAAATTAAAATCAATTGAAATCAAATTTGAAGCTACATCTACAGAACAAATGCTAAGGGTCATTCATCTTTGTGCTAAATCAACATTTACTTATCATTTAGTTACAAGATATGCAAATTATTTTCTATTTAATAAAATACAAGTGATTATCTTAAAATTCAAACAATAGTGAATTGGTGGAATCATCATATGCAAATTAATTGCTACTTTGACAAGTAAATAAGAATGATGAAGAAAGTACCTGTGATACTGAGAAATTCCAGAAAATAGAGAGCAGAAAGAGAGAGAAATGAGAGCGGCGCTGCTGAAAACAAAGTCTGCAACTTGCTTACATTCATAAGTATTTAAATAGAGAGTACTAAAACGATTTGACAAGATTGAGAGGTAGTGACGAGAGAGACAACATCTCAGCCGTTGAAATCACTAACCTGAAAGCTGGGTAACCGGGGGTGAGGGGGTGGGGGTGGGGGGTGGGGGAGGTAAGTAATTAGTATTGATCATTATTATTATTTTATTATTAGATTATGGTTAAATTATAAATTAAGATGAAAAATATTAATTAAGTAAAATTTAATAACAAAGTATATGAAAAGCATGCGTTATACTACTATATTTTTTGGGTTGGTTATCGAATACAGATAAGTTCTTATTTTAATTTTATTTTATGTGTCTTAACTTTAAGAATAAAATAGAAGAATTGTAAATTTGGAAGTCGTTAAAATAAAGAAGAGTATAATATATTGAAAATATTTTTAAAATCTTATGGTTTTAAAAAGTTATGTTATTCCAGTAACAAGTGTCATTACTAAGAATAAATTAAAAATATTAGAAATTTAAAAAAAGTAGCATTCTTTTTATACAGATTAAAAAGAAAAATAGGACAAGTAATGAAGTAGTACACACTAACTATGTACTTTACATTTATTATTGCATTTTAATTCAATATTGTGTATATGTTATTTTTCTTATTTTATACTATAAGTTATTCTGTCTTCGCTTTCAACAGTTGTTGTTCTCAATTATCATAAAATGTTATTTTGCAATTATGTTTTAAATGATCAAATAATGAACTATTTATACTGTTAATAAATTCAATATTCATTGGAATCTGGTACACAATAACAAAGACAATATTTTATACTTGTTTTGCTTGTTTAGTAAAATCAAGCTTTGGCGGTAGGGTACATGTTGGATGTGTGAACAAAGTTTCACATAGAAAGTAAAAAAGAAAAAAGACATTATCACTTTTGACATGTCCCAGAAATTATTTATATTCGGTAGTCGAATAAATAGATAAACTTTTTATAATTTATATATATATATAAATTATTTTTATATATATATATATATATATAAGATTTATACATTTTTTCGCTATTATTTTTACAGTGTCTATAGATTGTCATTTTTTAAAGAAGAAAAATGATCTGGTTATAAGAAGTTGGATACTCTTTGCCAAAATAAATTTGAGATTTATTTTTAAAACTCATGTTTGGCTTTAACTTTTGCCTATATTTTAGCAAAATCTCAAATTTCAAAATCATTCTATTTGTTAATTTTGGGCCAAAAGACCAAAACTTGGAAATTTTATACATGTTTTTTTCCAAAATAAAGTTGGCAAATATGTTTTGAAAACGTATGTCCAAACATATTTTCATCTTCAAACTAAACTTCACCGAAATCAGATTTTTTAAAATAAATTTAAAATCTATGACCAAACGCTAGCTTAATGGTGTGAAGCTTTTGGAAAAAAACATGTGGGCTTGGCCCAATGCGAATAATATCATATTACGTTAAGAGTATCTTTGTATCATTTTAGTAGCATAACCAGCATCAGAGTCAATGGTTTGATGGGATGAGTATGGATATGATAGAATAATATATAGTGTCAACTTAGTGCCTTGGCCCATTTATGGGCCGATTTACTACTTTTACCCATAACTTCAAAAACGCATGTGCAACCTTTCTTCTGGCTTGACATAAATACTCGGACTATTTCAAGAGAGATATTGTTGGGTGTTGTGAACATAGTCTCTCATGAAAAGTAGAGAGAAGTGATCTACTTATAAATAGTTGAATATTCTTAATAATGTGATATCTTTTAAGAAAAATCATATGGTTTCACCAAAACGGATAATATTACACTATATTAAGGGTATAGTTGGACCGTTTTAGTCCAACAATACTTAAAATTTAACTTATACATGTTAATATAATTGAATTATATCTGGTAATTTAACATGTAACTGTATAGTAGATTCTCGCATAATTTGTTCTACGACAATCATTTATAGTTATCTAGGTAATATGACTCGCATAATTTGTTCTACAACAATCATTTATAGTTATCTAGGTAACATGACTCGTAAAAAAGACTTCATTAGGAACTAATGAGCAGGAAGGCTCCAAATCAGCAGAACATTCTTCTAAAAACAAGCGCACCCCTTCTTGCTCTTCACACTTGGCAACAAACACTGGTCAAGTGGACTTGCAAATATATTTGATATATGCAATCGATCTGCCACACGCCAGTCCCCCCTATACAATCCATAGTAAATCTCACACAACAGATTTACAATCATTATACCCTATAAATCTATCATATACTTTCTCCAATATTAACCAGGCTTCCCTCCTCAAAAATGTTACACTAACTCCTCCTATTACACTCAAGAGCACGACTACTCTTTGTCTATGCCCTATCAGATTATCAATCAATCCCATGAACAACTTACTTCCTCCACTAGCACAACACCAGTTGGTGTATGCAACTCAACCATTATCCTTATTCCACCCACCCTAATCCTAAATCGAACAGGGGATTCAGGGAAAATCATTTTTTTTTTCACAATGATCATCAATGGAATGGAAGTGCTTATAATCATTTAAAATCCCAACAAGCACAACTGAAAACAGAAGGATGGGGCTGGCCATAGACAACTACATGAACCACATATGGTTTGCAAATGTATTGGATCATTTGGCTCCAGCAACCGCACCACCTCTATTCCACAACTTGCACCAATAGTGGAATCTCTCCCACCTTCGCCCACTTCAACACCCTCCTAAATGAATTAGATTTACGAGTTGCCTTTCTTCCCACCCCAAAAGATGATCAATGTAAATCCACTATTCTTCCCATGGCAACCCCAATAGATAAGGCCATGCACACCCCCAACAGGTCCCCATGTATATAAATCCACCACCCCCTTCTCCTCCTACTCGGGTACAGGAAGAGATAGATATAATAGAGGAGATAGAGGAGATTCTTCCCCATATAGGCTCGTTCACAGAAATCTCAAATACACAAGCCTTATGATATTCCAGAAAGAGAGAGAGAGGGAACAAAAAGTACATCTTCAACTGCCTAGCTGCACTGATGAAGTGCTCCTTCGATCTTCGTGTTGTAATAAATAGAGCTCTAGAAAAGTAACGCAGTAGTGATGACCCCAACTCTAATGGGAAGTCAGTTTCTTGTCAAAGAGAGTCAAGTGACTCTACACTCTCCAACCAGAATATTCCCATGAATACACCCACTAGTTTTGTGTCTGGAATGTTAGGGTGCTAATAATAATGCTTTCAAGAGGAATTTCAGCGAACGAGTGTTAACTTTCAAGAGGAATTTCAGCGAACTAGTTAACACTCACAGGCAATGTTTGGTGACCTTTCTTGAAACAAGGATGTAAAACTACGTGGGGCTTAGAGATGAATTCCATTTTGATGATTTCCTAGAGGTACCTGCCCAAGGTAAAGAACGTGGGATCGTTCTTATGTGGCTTACCAACATGGTCACAGTCACTCGTATAAGGCAACCTTTGGTAATATCTTCCAAAAGAAAGAAGAATATTAGCACGATTAGAAGGCATACAAAATTCTCAATCATACCCTGCCATCCACTTCCTCCAAAATCTTGAGAAGGACCTCATTAACGACTATAATAATATATTACAAACGGAAGAAGACTTCTGAAAAATTAGATCAAGAATTAATTGGCTCAACGAAGGAGACGCTAACACAAAAAGTTTTCACCTTTATATTATTAATAAAAGAAGAAAAAATAGGATTTCTTTCTTTAAAGACAAAGAAGAGAACTAGATCACAGATCATAACCTCTTAACTCAACACACACTTAAATACTTGTAAATAGTTTTCACAATGGAGCACACTAGCACCAAGTCGAGTGATATCCTAAAGAGCCCCACTAGCTAACACAAAATAGAGATATCATCATTATACAGTCCTTTTCACGACCAAGAAGTTGTTCAAGCACTATTTTACTTTAAACGCTTTAAGGTAGCAGGTCTCAATGGCCTACACCCATTCTTTTACCAAAAGCTTTGGTCAATAGTAGAGGAGCCCCTTCTAAACTATTGTCATCAAACTTTAGCTTACAAAAACTCCCCAAAAACCTTAATAACACACTCATTTTCTTAATTCCTAAATTAAAAAATGCCAACAACTTAAAAAAATTTGACCAATAGGCCTACTAAACACTATTTATAAAGTTATCACGAAAATTATTATTAATCACATAAAACCTTTCCTGTCCGACCTTATTGGACCTTAACAAAATAAGCTTCCTTAAAAGCAAGAGAGCAAGTGACAGTGTTATCTTAGTTCCGGAAATTCTAAGACATATTAAGCGTTCAAAAGGGATTAAGGGCAAGATAATGTTAAAAATAGACCTAGAAAAAGCCTTTGATCGCATAGAATGATCCTTTGTCTACCGTGCCATAGTTTTCTTCAGATTCCCCCAAATATAATCACCCTTATTATGCATTGTATCAGTAGCAACAATATTGCTATCTTAGTTAATGGTACAAGAACTATCTATTTTCCCCATCACGGGTATCAATCAAGGAGATCCAATATCACCATATATTTTATCATGTGCATGGAGCTGCTATATATATATAAGTCATCAAGTAGACCTTAAAAATGAGAACCCATCATCATTAGCTAAAAAGGACCCCAATTATCACACCTATTCTTTGCGGATGATTTAACATTTATGTGTCATGCTAATCAAAAATCGATTTTCTCTGTTCATCATATCCTAAAATATTGCAGTCGTCTTTCAGGGAAAAAAATAAATCCCACCAAATCCAAAGCTATCTTCTCTTCCTCAATGCCATGAGGATACCAAATAACTTGTCCTCCAGTTCCTTAATATCAAAGCTGCCGATTACTTTGATAAATATCTAGGTTTTCCCATCCTTAATAGCAACCCTAAGGTCCATGTCTTCCAATTCTTCGTTGATAATATGAAAAGCAAACTAGCTAGTTGGAAATTAAATATTCTTACCACTACTGGGAGAGTCACTCTTGCTAAAACTACTTTAAATGCAATCCCAGCTTATGCCATGTAATATTTTCAGTTTCCAAAAGTCGTTTATTACACTAGTGACAAAATTCAAAGAGACTTTATTTGGGGTTCTCTGCCAGACAAAAAGAAAATTTATTGTATTAGTCGGGAAGTAGCAACTTTACCAAAGAGTCAGGGTGGACTGGGGTTACGAGAATCCCATGACAAGAACCTTGCTCTCCTAACAAGCCTCTTTTGGCGTCTGTTCCTAAAACCCACTATTCCCCAGGGAAAAAACCTTAATCAACAAACATAATCCAAACAAGAACAAAACCTCCCACTCCTTCATCTTGAAGAATGTATTAAAGGGAGGTACTTATTGTTTTAAAGGAATTGCCTGGACCCTTGGGACAAACTCCTCAATCGACCTATGGGAGTCAAGATGGATTCCTCACTCCCCTCCACTCCGAACATCTGTCCATGGACCCTTAAACTATAATGAGGAAGGACACTCAAATTCAGTCGCATATGGAAAGACAATGGTTAGGACTGGACAAAATTTTCTGTCCAATTTCCTTAAGAAATCGTCACCAAAGCTTTAGCCACTAGTATCCCTACTACCCCTGGGTATAAAGACACTCCCTACTTGGTACTAAATAGCAATGGTATGTTCACAACCAAGTCGGTATACTTCATGTTACATGCCAAACCTCAAGTTCCCTACAGCTTCAAATGGATTTGGTCCTTACATACTTTAGAAAAAATTAAATTCTTCCTCTCGATATGTTCTTATAATAGACTACCAACCAGAGAATACCTCCATCATATTGGTTTAAACAGAGATCATACTTGCTCTATCTTTAATAATACGTAAGAAACCATACACCATATATTCTTTGAGTGTCCAGTAGCAATGAAATTCTGACTAGACGTAGGTCTAAATATCCAAAACCTCCCCTACCAACAACTACAGTGGCTACATGTACTAAAGGAAGTAAATATTTCTCTACAAAATACCCACCTTAAATGTCTCAACTTTTTTCCTTTTATACTATGGCACATTTGGTTAAATCGTAATTACAACTCCTTTGAAAACACACGGCACACTCTCCCATCAGTATCACTATCACGAGGGCGTTAGAATTTAAGCACACCACATCACCTAAAATAATGAACACAAAGAAAAGACAAATTATGTGAATTAGTCTCACCCGCCACTAGTTACTTCAAACTAAATATGGATGGTGCTTTCAACATCCATGCAAATAGTGGTAGAATTGGCAGAGTGATTAGAAATTCACATGAAGATTGGCTAGCAGGCTATTGCAAGCATTCATATGCTATCAATCACACACATATGGAGTTACTAGCTTTACGTCAAGGACTACAAAGAGCAATAGACCACCACCACTGACCAATTGAAATTGAAACAGATTCTACTAAGGTCATACAACTACTAGAGCAACAAAGTCCTATCCACCAAACTATAACTAATCCTTGCAGGTGCCTATCGAAGAAATTGGGAAATTCAGTGGTCCGGCATAACTTTCGTGAGACAAACAAGGTATCCCACCTTTTGGCCAAAGAAGGTTCCAAGCAAGCCATGCATAATCAACTATCAGTTTCCCTGCAATCGACTGCCTCTGTATGGTCAAGTTTACAAGCTGATAAAGAGGGGGTCACTTCAAAATATTAGTATTCGCATCTATGTATAATATCTTGGCACGTCTTGGAAACTTAGGCGCACTAAATGTAGAAGATGCTAATGCTACTAGTACTTCTAATCTTGTAATGCTGGCTCATAATAGAGCGTTTGTAATAGTTTAGTTTTTATCTATATAAATTATCCATTTAACCAAAAAAAAGACTTTGAGTTATCAATAAATAAAAGCTTAGCTCATGTATTCTATACTATATTAAAAGCACGAAGCCTCTTATCAAAATATCGTTCACTTTTTTACCCTTTAAAAATAAATTTTACATTAGTCAAGAATTGTAATTTAAATTACTTTTCTAAGTTACTTAAATAAAGTTACTTTTCAATGCTAGATCCCGCCATACACAACAACATCAACTCCAAGATCTGCACCCAAGGTGCAGAAGTGTAGTACAACCGATCTCATGTACTCAATAAGTAACAAACCTAACCTCAAGTAAAAAGCAATGATGAGCTCGGACGATGGTCAGAGTCCAACACCAATAGCCAATAATAATTCATAATAATATAATGAAGATAGTAAAAGCAAATAACTTAAGAGATAATATGCTCAACCCATTCACTTACCCAGCCAGTTATTTTGAGAATTAGCATCTCGTTCGTCAGTGTAATATTTCGAGCAACTTCATATTATATTATATTTTATGACTTGCATGTGTGGTCGAGTTCAGATTTGGGTGATTCAGGATTTAATTGGAAGAAGGACTTTTGTTTAAGTATAAGAGTTGACCAGATTTTTGACTTTTGTGTATACAACTCTGAAATGTCATTTTGATGATTCCAATAGATTTGTATGATGATTTTGAACTTGGGCGTGCGTCCGAATTTAGATTTGGAGGTTCGTCGGGTAATTTGATGTATTTTGGCAAAAATAGAAAGTTGAAGTTTTGAAAGATTAAGAGGTTTGACCGAGATTTGACTTTGTTATTGTCAAGCTCGGATTGTGATTCCGAGAGTTAGGTTAGCTCCGTTATGTAATTTGAGACTTGCATGCAAAATTTGACGTCATTATGGATTAATTAATATGTTTCGACAGAGTTTTAAAAGTTGGAAGATTTGAAAATTCATAACGCCTTGAATAGTTGTTAGATGTTCAAAGAATTACAAATTTTATTACAGAAGGTGTGACCCTCTAAATTTGCTTTTACATTTGTGTGCTACTAAAAGCAACGAGATTTGCATATTTTAATATAATTGTTGAAATATATAACTGGTCGTATGTGACGACCCGGCCCGCCATCAAGTGAGTTACCACTCTGTTTCACGCATATTATTTTGCTCTATGTTTCAATATCAGTATTTGAGTTGATCGGGTAGCTTTGGATTGGATTTAGTTAGAAATGAGGCACTTATCCTCTTAGTAGGAAGCTTGCCTTGGAAAAGTCAACCAGAAGTTGACTATGTAGTTAGAGGAATCGTGTGTGAATTCCGATGGTTCGGTTAGATTTGGGGGTTGATTTGTGACTTAGGTGTGTTATCTAAATTGAATTTGGAGGTCCGGTGTAGAATTAGACTTGAATTGATGAAGTTTGAATTTTGGCGAATTCCGGTTGATAGGTGGAATTTTGATCATATGGTTAGAATAGAATTCTGAGAGTTGTTGTAACTTCGTTAGGTGATTTTGGATATGTCTACAAATTTTTAGGTCATTCGGACGTCGTTTGGTCGGGTTTTTGATCGAATGCGTATTGTGGAAGTTTTGAAGAAACTTAGGCTTGAATTCAATATGATTTAATGATTTTAGCATTGTTTGATGTGTTTTGAGGATTGAAACAAGTTTGAATAAGGTTTTAGGATGTGTTGGTGCCTTTGGTTGAGGTCCCAGGGGCCTCGGGGTGATTTCGGGTGATTAAACGGGAGTTTGAAGCATTGTTGCAGGTCTAAAATTTCTATCTTCTAGTATTTACGCATCTGCGGAAAAGGAGCCGCAGAAGCAATTTTGCAGATGTGGCGGAGAGGTTGCAGAAGCAGGCAGGCATGGCCCAGGATAATTTTGCATAAGCGGACGGGGGTCGCTTCAGCGGCTCTGCATAAACGGACATTATGCCGAGAAGCGGTTGATAGGAAACCGCATAAGCAGATATTGAGTCGCAAAAGCGAAGTCTGGCATTTTAAGTGAAAATCGCATAAGTGGTCATTTGGCCGCAGAAGCGGACCCTCATAGGCGGTAGCGGGACCACAGAAGCGAAACCTGGCAGGGGTTTTAGTGAACAGTGTTTCACAATTTTTGAAAGAGAAGAAAATATTTTGGATTTCGACCTAGGCGGTTTCTTGGGTGAATTTGAAGAGAATTTGAAGGGGTTTCATCAGGTACAAATTATTGGACTTGGATTTTGGTATTATGGTGTAAAAACATGGATTAATCACTGAATTTCAAGGAATTAAAGGTTAAAAATGGAGGTTAGGGCTTGAAACTTAAGAGAGTTTGAACTGATGATTTGAGGGGTCAAATGGACTTCGATTCACGTGTATTTTATATGTACGGACTCGTGGAAAGACGAGAAATCCGTTGATATGAATTCCGGGGCTCAGGTTTTGACAACTTTTGTGTTTTTGGGTATTTTTCGACTTCTTTCAATTGAGTTATATTCCATTAGCTTATTATAATGCATTCCTTGTGGTTTTGATCAGATTTGGCACGCGAGAAGGTTGATTCAAGAGGAAAAGGCTTAGCGGACCAGTCTTGTGGATGGTTTGAGATGAGTAATAGATATAGATGATGACCTGAGGGTTTGAATCCCCGGTATATCACAATGTGACACTATATTGAGGCGAGACACGTACTCTACGGTGAGTGTGGGGTCGTTTATGATTGGGGACTATGCCTTAGTCCGTCCGAGTGATGTTCATACTGTATAATTGGCTAGAAATTGGTTGGTAAACCTTCTACTTGGATGGTTATGAGTATATTTGGGCTATATGCCAATTATTTCGATCCCTTAGGGATTATTACCATTACTTCCATGATGTTTAGCATGTTTTCATGATATCAGTCCTGAGTTAAACACGGTCTTGACATGATTAGTAAATTTCTAAGGTTTTAAAACACTTAAGCTATAATTCCTGATAATTGAAACTGAAAATGATAAATTTGACTGTGCTCGTGTGGCTTGCATGCATATAACTGGACTGATTGTGGATCAGGCTGCACGCCGCAGCGAATGCTACGATGATATTGCGCTTGGGCTGTAGGAGCCCCTCCGAAGTCTGAACGCTCACAGTGAGTGCGGGTACCCAAATGGATCGGGCAGCGCGCTGCAGTGGTCATGTGCAGTGCATTGCATTCATGCATCGATATTTGCCTGTTTTTATCTGTGTGATGACCTGACCCATCGTCTTATGCGTTACGGCTTCGTTCCCCCCTTATTGTGATGCTTTATGTTTTTATATTGGTATTTGAGTTGATCGGGTGTAATTGAATTGGTTTTGGTTAAAAATAAGGCACATAGCCTCGTAGAAGGAAGCTTGTTTTAGAAAAGTCAGCCGGAAGTTGACTATGTGATTAGAAGGCTCGAATGTAAATTTCGGTAATTCGGATAGCTTCGAGGGATGATATATGACTCGAAAGAACGATCAGAGTTTAATTTGGAGGTCCGGTATATAAATAGGCTTGAATTGGCGAAGTTGGAATTTTGGCGAAATCCGGTTGATAGGTGAGATTTTGATCCGGGATTCGGAATAGGATTCCGAGAGTTGCAGTAGCTTCGTTAGATGAGTTTAGATATGTCTGCAAATTTTTAGGTCATTCGGACATCGTTTGGTCGGGTTTTTGATTGAATGTAGGTTTCGGAAGTTATAGTTGAAACATAGGCTCGAATCCATCATGATTTGATGATTTTTGTGTTTAAGAACGTGTTTTTATGATTGGAACAAGTTCGTATAATAGTTTGGAGTAGGTTGGTGGTTTTGGTTGAGGTCCCGGGGGCCTTGGGGTATTTTCGGGGGTTCAAACAGATCATTTTTGGTTGGTTATGTGATCAGTTTTGCTATCATAAGTGTTGCAGGTATTTGTCCTATGCGATCGCAATAGCATGTCCGCGATCGCATAAAAGTAATTTTGGGCAAGTGGAATTTTGTTATGTGCGTTGTTATATGCGATCGCACAAGGTGGTTCGCGATCGCATAGTTCTGGCAAATGGTACATCGCGTTAGCAGGGGTGATTGTGTATTCGCATAGTGCATCTTGAGGCTATGGTATTTTTGTGCATTGCGATCGCAAGACTTGGTCCGCGATCGTGTAGAAGGAAATTATAGAGTTGGGCAGAATATTTAAAAAGCTCATTTCCGTGATTTTTGGTCATTTTTCCTCCATGGTTGGTCGTTTGGAGAGCTTCTTGGTGGAGAATAAAGAGGCTTTCGTTGGGAATCAAGTGAAGGTAAGTTTTATGAGTTAAATACATAGTTTTAACAAAGATTCATCTATTAATTCTCTGAATTTGGGTATAAAGTTGAAGAAACTATGGCTTGATTTTTGCTATGTAAATTTGGGAATTGGTGGCCCGTTTGAATTCTAATTTTATTAAATTTTATATGTACGGACTCGTGGCGAGATGAAGATTTTAAAAATGTGAGTTTCATAATTTTTCGAGAAGCGGGCCCGGGGCTCGGATTTTGCTAGTTTCGAGATTTTTGTTATATTTCGATTATTTTCGATTGGGGTGTTGTTCCATTAGCCTATTATGATATATTTGTACTGATTTTGGCTAGTTTCGACGCGCGTGGAGGCCGGTTTGAGGTGCAAAGGCGTCGTGGACTAGAGTTTTCGCCGGATTGAGGTAACTTGCACGCCGGATAACGGGCGTGGGGTAGAGCACCATTGGGGATCGCGAATTGGTCCGTCCCACGTAATAAAAATACTACCTAATTGCTTGAGTTAAATTTACACTCTAATAAAGATATTTGCTATTATGAATTGGACTGATTGTCGTGGTTTGGGCTTCGTGTCGAGTATTTGGATCCTTCAGGGATTGATATAGTTTTTTTGCATTACTGTGCATATTTTAATCTAAGTCTAAGGGTTTAAAATGGTATTTTGCAACTCAACATTTTTTTATAAGATTTGAAAACTTAAACCCGGTTTTGATGACATTTTTAGCTAAGAGCTGCTATGTTACTATTGCCCAAGGGGCTTATGTGCATTCATGACTATGCATGGATCAGGCTGCATGCCGCAGCGAGAGTGATATTGATATTGCGCTTGGGCTGTAGGAGCCCCTCCGGACTCTGAACCCCCACAGTGAGCGCGGGCGCTGTGAACACCTAATTTTTGACCGTACCCAATTTCTATACTAGTTTAATGTAAATATTTCTTTTACTTCTAATCTTAATTTTTTTAAACTTTTATCTTACTCTTAATAGGTTTTATTTTAGAAAAATATAATATATACTAACTATATATTCACATTCTTAGAGTATAAGTTTTACTCCTATTTTTAAATAAAAGAAAAATTTCAAAAGGAAAGATCTAATTAGAATTTTAAATGTAAGCTATAGTATTTTTCTTACTATAATGTAAATATTTAATATTCTTATAAGGTAACTAACTAATATTTTTACTATGCATTTTACTTTTTAATTTCTTTATTAATAAAGAAAAAAATAAAAGTTATTAAAAAATAATAATAATAATAATAATAAACAAATAATATAACAAAAGGGGATAAGTCTTGAAAGATTTAAAAAAGATTATGCCCACTCCAGCTCCAACTCTAACTCCCTCTCCAACTCTAACTCTAACTCTATTCTCCCACTCCAATTCCAACTCTAACTCCATTCACACATCTGTAAATTATACTCATACGTTCACATAAGGTGGGGAGAAAAACAAAAATCTGAAAAACTCTTTACCACCTTTCTTCTTTACACTGTTGTTTTGCACGTTCGGATTTTTATTTTGGTGAAGCTGGTTCAGAAACTTTGTTTTCTTTTTCATATACTAAAGAAATCTGCCGTATAGGTTCCTTCCCTTATTCCTTTTTCTAATTTTTCATGTAATTTGTGTGTTTGTTGATTTCTTATCGTTTAGTTTTTTTATTTTATATAAGTGTGGTTGTCTGTTTTTTTTTTTTCCTCCAATTTCGGCTATTAGAATTTGCTAGTGTTCAAATCAGTGTAAATTTAATCTGATTTCATGTTGCGATAGAACCATTATGATGAATCTGTTTCACTATTTGAGGTGTGCTCTTAAAATTAAACAGTATTGCTTGTTTCCTTCATCCATTATCAGTACGAAATGAGTGTAAAGGTATTTATATTAATCATACAAAGGATTTTCTTGAGTATAATAAAATTTCAGCAAGTCACTGTTTTGAAGTTGGAGTTTAACTAGTACTTAAAAATTCTATATTAATTTCGAGTCACATGCGTTGGAGGAATATTCACATGGTTAAGTTAAAGCAGACATATGTTCTTTCAAACTGAGGGAGCCATCGTCATGAATTTTCTTTGAGTTTCATTTATTTATTTATTCTCCCTTTTATTATTACATTGTTAGGAGTATTTTTAAGCCGATCACACTTGGGTAGACGAACGTTTAGGCATATTTTGAATTTATTACTGTGATTATGTACACATTCACATAATATAATTATGGTTTCTAAATGAATATTCGTAGCTTGCTTTAGGCTCGATTTAGACTAGTATTGTGATTAGATATACGTTTGCGTAACATAATTGCAAATTTAATTCTAAAAAATTAACTTGAAGGATGCGTTCGCGCAGCTTCAAACAAACTTTTCTTATTAAAATAAACCAAGTATTATTAATTGTGGACACGTTCGCGTGACATAACTTTTGATGCGCCGAAGGAAAAGAATATATGTACGCGTAACTCAGTTCTTTAATTACGAATAATCAAGTGATTTAAAAGCGGTAAAAAGATATGTGCACATAGGTCTTAAAATGAGTAGTTAAACAACTTAAGCCAAGTAATAATCACCAAAGCGACCGTGCTAGAACCACGGAACCCGGGAATGCCTAACACCTTCTCCCTGGGTTAACAAAATTCCTTATCTAAAATTTCTGGTTCGCAGACTCTTTTAAAAAATAAATTTTCTCGATTTGGGATTTAAATAAAGCAGTGACTTGGGACACCATAATTTATTCCAAGTGGCAACTCTGATAAATAAATAATCTCATTTCGAATAATGTCATTTAATTTAGAAAAACTCCCTTATATACCTATCCTTGTGGGTAAGTGCGTAAAAAGGAGGTGTGACAGGCGCTGGATCGGGTTGTACGCCACAACGTCATATGCATTTCATTGAATTCATGCATTGATTTCTATTTGTGTTATATGGCATGGCATTTAGCACTCATACATTACTGGCATACATGTATTATTTGCCTTGTTGACCAGATACCTTGGTGAAAATTGTTAAAGGAGTGCTGAGCCCAAGGGGCTGACTTGAGTGCAGACTTGCACTATTTGATGTTGTATCCAGGTACTGAACTGTTAATCATGAAAAAAAGAGATGTTTTAAAAAGAGGTTTTAAATTGATCTAGACCTGTTATAAAGGATTTTTATGAAGTACACTGTTATTTAAAATGTGGTTCTGTATTTTATAGCATGAGATAGTGCTTTGTGTGGTTTTCTTTTCCTCAGCATTATTTACTTTTATTACTGCTGAGTTAGAAGTACTCACTCGACTCCATGCACCATATGTGCAGATTCAAGTATTTTGGAGGCTTAGCTGAGCTCATTTCTGCTTCGGGTGTTATTGGAATCGTCGAGGTAGCTGCCTGACGTTCGCATGACCCGGCTCTTCCCTCCTTTTACCTGTTGTTTATTATTCCGTGTATATTCAGATTATGTAGATTTTTCAGTATTGTTATGCTACTTTGGTAGAGGCTCTAGACTCGTGACCCCCAGGTCTTGGGAAGTTATGCCGTATTGTGAGATGTTCGGGTTGTTTTATGACTATTAATTCTATTTCGATTTTTCTTCCCTGCTAAAGATTTTAAATAAGTGATTTTGAGCTCTAAACTCGAGTTGAGAGCGTATTTGGTCGGGCTTCCCTAGCCATTGGGTTGGGCGCCATCACGACCGGGTTTGGGTCATGACAAGTTGGTATTAGAGCCTAGGTTACTAGGCCTCATGAGTCTTGAGCAGGTTAGTAGTGTCTCGCGGATTGGTACGGAGATGTTTGTATTTATCCTCGGGAGGCTGCAGACCTTTTGGGAAACACTTCACATTCTTGGAATTCTTATCGTGCGTACTTGATTTAGCTTGTGATATAATTCTTGAAATTCCTTCCACACGTTGATGTGCATACTTGAGCGCTCAGTATTGTAATTGCCTTGGTGGCTTGTGATTCCCCGATCAAGGGGGGAGATATAATCTCCGTGAGTTCATGTTGGGCCAGTCGGGAGGACTTGAGGTCGGATCTTTACCCATGGCTTGAGCACCGAGGTGCTCATTTTGCGAGCTGGTATTTTGAATTTATATGATCAGTATTTTCCTTAATTGTGGAAATGGCGGTTTGATAATGGGTGAGTTTTTAGGTGTTCGATTCTTATTGTGATCTATTGTGTAGCGAGTTATGGGCGTGTAGAATAATTTCATGTCTCTTAGATGGAAGGTAAAGTGCATTACGTATGGTAGTATGAGTTCAGACTCAGGGAGACTGAATTGGCTGTGCTATGTGTATTATGGTGGAAGGTGTGCTGAAATACTGAATCGAGGCGAAGAAGGTAGGTTATCTCCTGCGAAGTGTCCTTAGGTAGGTTGATTCTTATGTGTAATTGAAAGGTCTTTTATATGTGTTATGATTCAAATAGGTGAAACGCATGTCCGTTCATCAATTTTGATAGTATAATTCTTGTAGTATTGAGATTAATGTTGTTATTATACATTGAGACGCCTTGTCGAGTTGTGGACGTGTTGTTAGGATGGTTCTGGTGATTCTCTGGCAGGTGGATAGGCCAATTACAAAGGAAACTCTGTCAAAATTTTGGAAAAATTTGAGACTTAGTAACGATATTGTCGCCTAAAGAGTGGGCCGAGCTGTTGTGTCGATGAATGTAAGAGTTGTAAAAGAGTTAAAATTTCTGATGGTACGTGTCTCCACAAAACTTGTATATGACTTGAGTTTAGTCTCACTATAACATTGTGGCATCATTAGGGTAAAAGTGCTAGAAGTTGTTAAGAGTGCATGTATATGGCTTCGAGCCAAGTTGGGGAGGTTGCTATTGATTAGCTGATTGCACTGTGGTGTGTTATGTTGGTTCTGTCCTAAAGTATGTTGGCGAATCTGTTCTGGTCACGGAAATTGGGCCGAGAATGGCGTGTGTGAAGCGAAATTTTGATAAAAGATATATGGTGCTTCGTAGACGAGAAGAAATACTAGGATGCTTGAACTGCAGTTGATAAAGAATACTTAGGTATAGAAAGAAAGATGGTTGTTGTATCTGTATGAGATCATGTTTTTGCAGCGTCAAAGTACTAATAAGGCACGAGTGGTTCTATTCAATAAGACAGGTAAATTACAGCCGAATAGGGTGAATGACTTCCGAGAATGGTTTTGCGGTGTTCAAGATGTTGCATGTAGCAGTTAGGTGTCTTAAGATTGTGTATGTGGCTAGAGACCGTGGTTTTGTTAGAAGAGATCAAGACTTGTCGTATGTTATGTTAATTATGGGATTCTATGTGTCCGTATTTGAAAGGTAATGGTGATGAATTCAGAATCGCAACAAGTTCTTCAAATAAAGTATTATAGAATGTGGTATTTCTGGGAAACATCTGAGAGAGTATTCAATGGCCTATGGGTCTTAAACAGTGTGGCCTTATATACGAGTCTCGTGTGGTAACCTGAGTTGAGGTGTTGTGGTGCTACAACAAAGGAGAATATTAAATTAGAGATGAATCAAAAAGAAAATTGGGATAAATGGAATAGCTTGATAATAAACCGAAACGGTATGATAAGGATACGATTAATTCTTGGTATGTGTTTGGAGTAATGAGTCTTACAGGTATTGTGCAGCAAAGCTCTTGAGTGCTGGCAGTTTGTGTAGCTCGGTGTGGGTAGAAGGATTCAGTCCTGACAGTTTAGCGTATGCAATGGAAGAATCAGTTCGTGGGGTGTTTTACCGTGGTTTGAAAATGAGTATTTCCTATTGGTATCCCAAGCTTGGAGTGTGTAATAATTTTCTCCTGTATAGGATTATAAAAGTTTTTGACTAGTTGGGTGCATCGATGCCTGCGGCGCAAGAGAGAGATAGAAGTCCTCATGTATCCTAAGTGTGGTATGGTCTATATGTTCTGATACAAAAAGTTGATATTGGTGTGTTCAAGGTTTTGGATCAGTTCATAATAATGGCAAGTCATTAAAATTCTTGCGCAGCACGGGCAGCTGCTGATAATTTAAGAATCAATCTGTCTGGTGATTAAGGAAAATGGTACTCCTATTCTAGTGATTTGGTGGGGTATATGTTCAAAAAGGGCAAGGTAAGGTAAACTGATAATAACTGGTGGTATTGCGGTATTCTCTTATTGAATCGACTGTGATGATTGAGTTGTTGATGGCATATGGAAATTTCTGAATGTCTTTCGTGGTATGAATGGATTCTTGATGTGTTTTATGTATTCGTACATCGGAGTGTGGGATCAGGCATAGTGATTTATATGTTATATATGTGTTGGAGACTAGAAGTCCTTGTAATCCGACTATGCAGTGGTTGTAGATCGTGTGCATCAGCAACATTTAGTGGTTATTGGAAATTGGAAGTCCTAGTGGATCTTTCCTTGCTTGATATGTTTAATTTGGGTTATGATATTAGATTGCAGACTGGTTGTTCCAGCGTTAGGGTGTCTAGACTAATGTGATATAGACTATGTCGAAAAATGCTACAGGTTGCATGGCAAAGTGCATCAGGTTAAGTTCTAGCAGGGTAGTTGTAGTCCAAAGACCAGTAGACGCCTGATAGGTATTGCTTTGTTAATTGGGCCTTCGTGGCGGATTTCAGTGCAGAGGTTTCTACCATTGATTCAGTTCCGGTATTGAGAGACTTTTCGGATGCGTTTCTTGTTGCCGAGCTTGATGTTATATATGTTTATTGTAATGAGCAAATTTGACTCGATGTGCATTTCCTTTTTGCGATTATGATATCTGGATCGGGTGGTACGCCGGCACGTATATGTTGTCAGCATCGGGTTGCACGCCACAACAGTACGATGTGAAGAATATTCTTATTTGTATGTTACTTTGTATGCATTACTTCCTGGTTTCTGAGGGAAGTCCGTATTGGGTGTTGCTCGGCAAATAGCGCATCGGTTGTGTCCTTTCAAGATTTAATAGTGTTTGGATAGAATCATGAGTTGTAGTAAGGCCACGTGATGTTATGACCTTTCGAGGGGGGGTTCAGGTAACCTATTTCTATGTTGTGAGACGGGATCTCAGTTCTGTGTTATGATGGTACGGAGGAATTTGAATTACAGCTCTTTCGTTTGAGTCAGTTGTCATGATTTGAGTGTGTTCGGATCGTTTGTTATTGGAGCCTGTGTTGTGCAAGTCGTGGCTTAGGCCGTGGTTGAGGTACCATATCACCAGAGTGGTGTGTTATAGTCGAGATGATCGTTGGAGTCATTAATGAGTGCGAGCATATATGATTCCAGCTGGTTAGAAAGGTAATATCGAGGTTTGGCTCCGAAATCTGTTGTGGTATCAGTCAAGAGGGAAATGGATTCATGAATGGTTGATCTGAGAGATGGGTTCGGTATATCGCTTGTTTCAGTTGTCGTGGACAGTATATGAAGGTGTTTGAATAAGACTTTAGCTAATAAAAAGGTTTTTCTGTTAGTATTTGGTTATTGTGGGCAATGCCATCATCTCGAGTGTTTGGGTTGTGTAGTATATCCCATGGTCTCACCTGGAGTGGAAAGTATGAGTTATTACAGTCGGTTCGGGTTTATTATGAGTATTGACGTGGGGTTCTGATCTGGTGTGTGATTTCGGGAAGTGCAATATGGTCTATGGTTCAGATGGGCTGTGAAATTTTATTTATGTTGTGTTATCGGATCTACTCAATATCGGGTGACGTGGGATCACCCCGAGTATATGCTTGGTAAGGTCATTCAGTTATTGGGTTACTTCAAGTACAACTCTGGGCACGCTCGAGGACGATCGTTTGTTTAAGTTGGAGAGGATGTGACGACCTGACCCGTCATCTTATGCGTTACGACTTTGTTTCCCCTTTATTATGATGCTTCATATTTTTATATTGATATTTGAGTTGATCGGGTGTAATTGAATTGGTATTGGTTAAAAATAAGGCACATAGCCTCGTAGAAGGAAGCTTATTTTAGAAAAGTCAACCAGAAGTTGACTATATGGTTAGAAGGCTCGAATGTGAATTCCGATAATTCGGATAGCTTCGGGGAATGATTTATGACTCGGGAGAGCGATCGAAATTTAATTTGGAGGTCCGGTGTAGAAATAGGCTTGAATTGGCAAAGTTGGAATTTTAGCGAAATTCGGTTGATAGGTGAGATTTTGATCCGGAGTCAGAATGGGATTCCGAGAGTTACAGTAGCTTCGTTAGGTAAGTTTGGATATGTCTGCATATTTTCAGGTCATTCGGACATCGTTTGGTCGGGTTTTTAATTGAATGTTGGTTTCGGAAGTTATAGTTGAAACTTAGGCTTGAATCCGTCATAATTTGATGATTTTTTGTTTAAGGACGTGTTTTTATGATTGGAACAAGTTTGTATGATATTTTGGAGTAGGTTGGTGATTTTGGTTGAGGTCCCGGGGGCCTCAGGGTATTTTCGGGGGTTCAAACTGATTATTTTTTGTTGGTTATGTGATCAGTTTTGCTGTCATAAGTGTTCCAGGTATTTGGCCTATGCGATCGCAATATCATGGCCGCTATCACATAGAAGTAATTTTGGGCAAGCGAAATTTTGTTTTGTGTGTTCGCACAAGTACGATGCGATCGCATAGTTGAAGAGGGCCCAGCGGAGTTGTTATATGCGATCGCACAAGGTGGTTTGTGATCGCATAGTTCTTGAAAATGGTTCATCTCGTTCGTAGAGGTGATTGTGCGTTCGCATAGTGCATTTTGAGGCTGTGGGATGTTTTTGCATTACGATCGCAATACTTGGTCCATGATCGCATAGAAGGAAATTATAGAGCTGGGCAGAATGTTTTAAAAACTTATTTTCGCGATTTTGGGTCATTTTTCCTCCATGGTTGTTCATTTGGAGAGCTTGTTGGTGGAGAAAAAAGATAGTTTCGTTGGGAATCAATTGAAGGTAAGTTTTATGAGTTAAATACATAATTTTATCAAAGATTCATCCATTAATTCTCTGAAATTCGGTATAGAAATTGAAGAAATTAGGGCTTGGTTTTTGCTATGTAAATTTGAGAATTGGTGGCCCATTTGAACTCTGATTTTGATAAATTTTATATGTACGGACTCGTGGCGAGACGATAATTTCTAAAATATGAGTTTCATATTTTTTCGAGAAGCAGGCATGGGGCTCGGGTTTTACTAGTTTCGAGATTTTTGTTATATTTCGATTATTTTTGATTGGGTGTTGTTCTATTAGCCTATTATGATATATTTGTACTGATTTTGGCTAGTTTCGACGCGCGTGGAGGCCGGTTTGAGGAGCAAAGGCTTCGCGGGCTAGAGTTTTCGCCGGATCGAGGTGGGTAATACTTGTAAATGATGTTTCGAGGATTTGTAAACCCCGGACTTGCACATCATAATGCTGTATTGAGGTGACTTGCACGTCGGATAATGGGCGTGGGGTAAAGCACCATTGGGGATCGCGATGTGGTCCATCCCGCTTAATAAAAACACTACCTAATTGCTTGAAGTTGAATTGACATCCTAATAAAGATATTTGCTATCATGAATTGGACTGATTGTCGTGGTTTGGGCTTCGTGCCGAGTATTTGGATCCTTCAGGGATTGATATTGTTGTTTTGCATTACTGTACATATTTTTATCTCAATCTAAGGTTTTAAAATGGTATTTTGCAACTCAGCTTTTTTTATAAGATTTGAAAACTTAAACAAGGTTTTGATGACATATTTAGCCAAGAGATGCTATGTTACTATTGCCCAAGGGGCTTATGTGCATTCATGACTATGCATGGATCGGGCTGCACGCCGCAACGAGAGTGGCCCCTCCGGAGTCTGAACCCCCACAGTGAGCGTGGGCGCCTAAATGGATCGGGTTGTACGCTACAACGTATGTGCATTGCATTTCATTCATGTATTGATTTCTATTTGTACTATGTGGCATGACATTTAGCACTCATACATTACTGGCATACACGTATTATTTGCCTTGTTGACCAGATACCTTGGTGAAAATTGCTAAAGGAGTGCTGACCCAAGGGGCTGACTTGAGTGTAGGCTTGCACTATTTGATGTTGTATCCAGGTACCGAACTGTTAATAATGAAAGAAAGAGATGTTTTACAAAGAGGTTTTAAACTGATCTAGACCTATTATAAAGGATTTTTATGAAGTACACCGTTATTTAAAATGTGGTTCTGTATTTTATAGCATGAGATAGTGCTTTGTGTGGTTTTCTTTTCATCAGCACTATTTACTTTTATTACCGCTGAGTTGGAACTACTCACTCGACTCCATGTGTGCAGATTCAGGTATTTTGGAGGCTTAGCTGATCTAATTGCTGCTTCAGAGTGTTATTAGAATCGTCGAGGTAGCTGCCTAGCGTCCGCAGGACCCGATCTTCCCTCCTTTTCCTTGTTGTTGATTATTCCACGTATATTTAGATTACGTAGATTTTTCAGTATTGTTATGCTACTTTGGTAGAGGCTCTAGACTCGTGACCCCCAGGTCTTGGGAAGTTATGCTGTATTGTGAGATGTTCGGGTTGTTTTATGACTATTAATTCTATTTCGATTTTTCTTCCCTGCTAAAGATTTTAAATAAGTGATTTTGAGCTCTAAGCTCGGGTTGAGAGCGTATTTGGTCGGGCTTGCCTAACCGTTGGGTTTGGCGCCATCACGATCGGGTTTGGGGTCGTGACAATCTGCCATTACTTGTTGTTGTTCCACCTTTAAATGTGCAGAAGTATTGGTTATAGCTTTGCTTTGTTATATTTCAGGATTTCTTAGTGTTAGCCATTATACATGTCTATTACCACTGAGTTGGAAGTACTCACTTTACTCCCTGCACTATGTGTGCAGATTCAGATGTCTCGGAAGCATAGTCGGGCTATTTGCTACTTTCTAGAGCTTTTCACGGTGTTGTCGAGGTAGTTGCCCACGTCCGCAGGACCCAACTCCTTCCCTTTATCCCTTTTATTTTTCCGCACTTTAGAACATCTATATTACTGAGATTTTACTACTCTGTATTTTTAGAGGCTCTAGACTCATGACCCTGAGGTCTTTGGGAGTTTTACTTGTGTTATCATGATTCTCGGTGTTATCTCTATCTATCAGTTAAACTTTTTAGTCTTATTATTGTTAATGATATTTAATTAACTAGTTTTGAGCTTCATACTCGAGTTGAGGGTTTTAATGGTCAGGTTTGCCTAGCAATTGTGTTGGGCGCCATTACGATCGGGATTGAGGTCGTGACATTATAGAATATGAAAGTTTTATTCATTAGAGATATTACATATATAGAGAACTTGAAGTGATGGAATTTAAATATTGGATTAAATTTTTAGTCGAATATACTAATCGACGAATGTGAACTTTTATGAGATATTCTCTTCTTTTATTGAGTTAGGTATATAAGTCAAATATGTCATATTTGAAGGAACATCTACTTTTATTATATAACTTAAATAATATTTTGATATAATATTTATACATTTTAATTTATCCATTGAGATAGTGTGCGTCTATAAATATGCTTAACGAAGAGTGTAGTTAATTAGATCATCACCAAAGGAAAAAATAAAAATATATTCAAGGAACGTACACGAAGCAAATTTATCGTAAAGCAAATAATTAAATATGCATTTTAAAAATTCTTATTCTAAATATACAAAATAATTAATTCATGTAAAATTGCCCCTAAAATAATTAATTCATGTACAATTAATATTTTGTATTATTTAAAAAATCTTTGAAGAATCATGATAAAAATATAGCTAATTTTGTTTGTGCTTCCTTGAATAAATTTGAGAATAACTTTTCAACAATATCTTTGGAAAATT
Organism: Nicotiana noctiflora; assembly: GCA_032618575.1. Classification (NCBI taxonomy): domain Eukaryota; kingdom Viridiplantae; phylum Streptophyta; class Magnoliopsida; order Solanales; family Solanaceae; genus Nicotiana; species Nicotiana noctiflora. The sequence continues at coordinate 33,068 of JASVEL010000650.1, forward strand.
TTTTAAATCTTTAAAAGCCATGTGTTTTTATTGAAAGTAAAAAAAGGAAACATGATAATTTGTAAAATTGAACTAATAAAATTATGATACTAGAATAAAGTTTTAAGTGAATTTAAGATAAAGTTTCATACTTCATTTAGTTAATCATATAGGAGTAATATTTATTAATTTTAGGAGTTAACATTTTTATTTTATACCTCAAACATCATTTTAATAATATTTATATAACTTTATAAATCAAAATTACTCATTAAGACGGGGAACACGTGCGGAACACATACACAAAGACTAATATATATTAAAGGTATGTAAGTTTTAATTAGTTTCGATTTAATCCTAATGTCTAATTGATGTATTACCCAATTGTTATTTATACTGGGAAAAATTGAAGCCCATAATATTTTTGTATTAAAACAATTACCTTAAATATGTGTTTTTTACATAAAGGGTGTGTTTGGTACGATGGAAAATATTTTCTGAAAAAGATTTTTCAATTTTTCATGTTTTGTTGGCTTAAATCATACGGAAAAATATTTTCCGTATGAATTCATTTTCCTCCAATTCAAGGAAAATATTTTCCTTATCAAAAGAAAGAAAAACATTTTCCAAAGGCCCTTCTCAATCTTTCCACCCTCACAACCCCATCACACCCCTTCTCCAAAAAAAGTTTTATTTTTTTATTTTTTTTATTTTTCTTATTTTTTTTTATTTTTATCAAATTTCAGTTGTTCTATTACCACCCACCCTACTACCCTTCCAACCCCCTCCCCCCAAATATTTTTATTCAAATTTCTATTTTTTTATTTTTCTGCACCACCCTCCTCCTCCCTCATACACACAATTTTTTTTTGGAATTTAAATTTCTTTTTTACTACCCCAGCCCCGTCCCCCCCCCTCCCCTCCCGAAAAAAAAAATTAAATATATTTTTCAGTTTTAATTTATTTATCGGCTTAAAGGCTCAAAATTTTACAAGTTCCAAAATTTTGAGTTTGGAAGTTTATGTGTTGGGAAGGTTACGGATTTAAAAATTATAAAGTTTACGTGTTCGAAATTTCGCCATTTGAAAGTTTAGCGGTTCGAAAGTTTATGAAATTTTATGGGTCCGGAATGTTGTTGGTTTGAAAGTTTATGGCTTCATGTTTATTATATCTAAATTATTTATGAATACTCTTTAGAAGTCATTTTCTTTAATTTGCATACTAAACTACAGAAAATGAATAAAATTACTACTTATTTTTCAAAAAAACATTTTTCACGAAAAAAATTTTCCGTTATACCAAACACACCCAAAGTCTATCATATTACTAATGTTTATTAGTGTGTTAGTTCTTACTTCAATTTATATTTTAATTAATAAAAATTAATAAAATTCCACTGCCACGTACTGCAATGCCACTTTATTAGTACTGTCACTCTCTTTTGCATCAAATCCAAATACTACAGACAAATATGTTAACATCAAATTCGTTAAAATAATGAAATTTTCAGGTCCTATCCAACCATCGTTGCACAAGATAGTGAGTCTCCTCGGAACAATAAAGCCATGGTCCATTATCTATGACCCTACACACTATAAGCTAAAATAAAATATTTAATCAATATGATAATAAGTGAATTAAATATACACATACTGCTTAGACATTTTTAAATATATACTAATAAAATAAGAGAGATTGCTCTGATGGTAAACAACATTCACTTTCAATCAAAAGGTTATGAGTTCGAGTCTCCCCAAGAGCAAAGTAAGAAGTTCTTGGAGGAAAGGATGTCGAGGGTCTATTTGGATACACTCTCTATCACAGAGTAGAGATAAGTTATATTGGGTTGTTGTTGTTATTGTTGTCATGAAATTACATTTGTCATCGTCATTCGCATTAACTAATTGTTTGAATGGTTGTTATAAGTTTGCAATATTATTTTTTTTAAAAGGTACAAGGTAGAATTATTATATAACAAGATAGGGCAAAGAATAAAATATATAATTATTTAATATTCTTTTCTGTCCAAAATAAATAATTTGGCCTTTTACTTGTGGTCCAAAATAAGTAACTTTTCGATTTTAAGAACGAATTAATTATTTTTTTCCTACATTGTCCTTGGAATAAACAGTGTTGGAATATGTGTTAGGATTGTTTATGTGAGATACTAAATATTAATATGGTCAATTCCATTGCTAATTAATGCTAAAAGTTGGATTTCTTAATCCTGTGATAACATCCAAAAAATCACTTTATTTTGAATCGAAGGAAGTAATAAGGAAGGCCACAATGAGAGGAAAAATAACGTAACGACGCGAACACAGGATTAATTTCACCGATGGTCATTGAACTATCCTTTAATTACAGTAAAGTGATTTAACTATTTTTTGTCACTTAAAAGTAACTAATCTTTATTATTGTAACTTAAAAATCATTTTGCCTCAAACTTCCATAAAAAATATGACATGGCATACATTTTAATAAAAAAAAATCAAAGAGAATACCACATAAGCTTACATGGGTTATACCTACATTAAGATTCATGTCTCCTTAAATATGACTTGACCCAAACTCCAAATGAGTTTCAAAAGGTAAAAATTCGCACATAAAATAGCTCTTACCAAGTCAACCACACCCCTCTTTAGATTTTAAATTCCATATTAATTTAAAATAATTATCATATACAACAAAGTTTTTACCTTTTCTGTTACATAATGCACATTCATTATTATTCTATACTAAAATAATTTATGCTAGTAAATTTTTATTCTGTTTGTATGTCCTACCAGAGTCATTTTATAATTCTACTGAAGCAAAAATACTATTGTATCCAACTCATTATTACCGAGGTAATTCTTAACTTTTAATATTGTTCGATTGCATCTTAACACACAAACTAAATCTTCTTTTTTTTGTCAGGGATTAATTCAAGACTTTAGTGCATCTAATGAGGTTGTTGCTCCTCCAACTGAAGTTGATCATTCTTCACATCTTGATGTTATCCAACCTCTAGATGTTGTAGTTGTTTCAAAGAGAGGCGTAAACGTGAAGAGAAAAATTATGTCTAATTTCGTGGTTGATGTGCAAAAAAAGAAGTCTTCGGAGTTTAAGAAAAATTAGGTCTTGTAAATTATTTTTTGGGTTTTGATCATACAGGTACAGTCTTAGTGACGTAGTATGTTGTGTCCTTTTATCTAAATAGTTGCTATAAGATGTTTGTAATTGCATGTTTATTGATAACTTTTATTATGCACTTTAATTTTTTTTTATTGCTTACTAAGCAGGTTATTTGTATGTTAGTATTGCTTAATAAACAACATTTTAAAATCAATAAAATAGTATAAATATGTTATATGAGTTGGATATAGTAGTATTTTTGTTTTAGCAAAGTTATAAAATGTCTCAGATAGAGGGCATACAAACAAAATAAGAATTTTCTAGCATAAATTATTTTAATATAGAATAATTATGAATGTGAATTATGCAAGTGAAAAGCTAAAAACTTTGTAGTATAGGATATTTTTTTTAATTTAATGTGGAATTTAATTAAAAATAATGTGAAATTTCATATTTAAAGAGGGATATGGTTGACCTGGTAAGAGCTATTTTAAGTATGGTTTTTCACCTATTAAAACCCATTGACAATTTGGGTCAAGTCATATTAAAAGAGACATGAATCTTAATGTGGGTATGGCCCATGTAAGCTTATGTGGTATTTTCTTTGAATCTTTTTTATTAAAATGTATGATATGTCATACTTATGGTGGAGTTTGAGGCAAATGCTTTTTAAGCTACAATGATAAAGTTTAATTACTTTTAAGTGAAAAAAAATAGTTGAATGACTTTACCGAAGTTAAATGATAATTCAATGACCATCAATGAAAAATAGTTGGGAATCAGAAAACATAGCTTCTTTTCAAAATTACTTTTTTGAAAAAATATATCACGAAATACTTTTTAAAAGCTTGGTCAAATATATATGGTTGTTCAAAAGTTACTTTTCAAATTAATTAACAAACACAAGCTAGTTTTCATCAAAAATATATTTTTTAAAGTATTTTTAAAAAAAATACTTCAAAGATAAATCTAATTTTAGAAACTTGGTTAAACAGAAAATTAATCCTCTATTCTAGAGAGAGCCTCCATTCAAATAATATTCATTTATTAGTCAATTTAGTTAATCAAAGGTAAAAACAAGGTGAATATATTCCCCTAATACATAGTTTTAGTTTTTAGTTAAGTAAATACATTGACTAGGTATAGAGGAAACATGGAAAAAGTTGATTATTCAACCTAATTAAAGACAAAAAAACAAAGTCTAGGCGGCAGTCATTATTCATTAATGCAAAGTAGTATTATTGCTGCCCTAGAAAAGTAATCATAGGAGAAAATAAGGTCAAAGACGTAGGCAGCCCCCTAAACTTTTACTTTTGAAATTTTAGTTGACCTTTTTCTTATTAGATATTCCAGTAAATATGTGTATCTATTAAACAAAAAATAACCGTCAGTCAAGAAAAATGTAATGTCTAAGAAACCAAAAAATTACAAAAATATGTTACTTTTTTTTTGTGGTCTTTAACTTTTGATTCCCCCTCCCCCCCCCCTCCATGGACTTACTTAGAATTCGTGTGGCCATGAAAATTCTCACTTTTTTCAAAAAAAATTCTCGTTATGGCCATAAATATTTAATTTTCGCTTGAAAATGAATTTTAAAATTTTTGGAAAATGTAAAAAACTTTTAAAAGATATTTTTTAAAATTTTATAATTCTTATGTCCAAACGCCCACTTAAAAATCAAAAGTTTAAAGGTATTGTTCATGGGACAAGCAAGGAGCAATACTTATTAAACTTGAAGTTCTGCCCGTAGGACAATTTATATACTTCTTTAGGAGGCCGCTTTATGACTTAAAAGCCCGTATGAATTGGTTTAAAAAAATGATTTATCTGTAGAAATAGCTTTTAAGAGAAAATAATAAATTGATTATCCAACTTATTATTTTTGGCTTGTTTTAGATAATTTTAAACATATTTTAAATACTTTTTGACTTTGCAAAAAAAACGTAAAAAAAACTTAAAAACTGAATCAGCTCAAAAACCTATCCAAACACCCTCGTAGTGAAGGCCCAAAAGCTCCAAACCAACCTTCTGATGAGTGAAAGGTACTTTGTTCACACAGGCAAGGCCCACTTTGTAGGAGCTGACTGTGACAACTGACAACTACCTGTTTTGGGCCAACCGAAAGTTAAGGGTGATTTGCAAAAATAGGACATTTTGGCGTTGTTCTTGATTTTCGACTTCGTTTGTTTTATGGGCAGAATTTTAAATTTAACAAGTGTTATTTCTTGCTTGTCTCATCGTCAAGACTTTGACTTTAAAATTTACCTATAGAGCAAGCTGGAGTCAAAAAATTAAAACCATTCATTTTTATGGTCATTGAGTGTAATTTCCAGTAAAGAAATGGTATATTCTAAACATGATATGTTCTAAACTTCTAATATAATTCAAGCTAATGTAGTCAGGTATGTACTCTGATTCTTTAAAAATAATATATTTGACACATGTACGGTAAATTTTGTAGAGAGTCAATTTTAGGAAAGGCCATAGTCATTTTTTAATAATTCAGATTACTCGATTCGAGTTATGGAATTAGCCTTAATATTTCTATTAATATAAGTTGTCTATATCAGACCCCTTGAAATGTGGTTCTTACTCGAATCCTGTGGGAATCCGGTATATTTTATTTCTCGAGCTGCCATTTTTTTTTAATTTATAAAAAAGTTAGTTGATCTTCCATAACTTCACGTGATTGGGACATGTAAGAAATCAATCTTGTATGGATCATAATCCAGTCCCACGACAATCAATTAGATCGACCGTCCCTTTCGACTAACACAAACGTAATAAACGCCAAGACCGCTTCAATTGAGAATACTATCTATATTCGCCTAAAACCTTGGACGGGGTCGCTACTCTTCGAATATGTCCGAAATAACTCCCTAATGTGTGCCCGATCTCCAGGAAAGTCAACTCGTACAACAATGTCTATAAATACAAGATCAGAAATCAGAAAAGGGGTTCCACTCTCTCCCCATGTGGGCTCTAAGAAATATAGAGTAAAATACAGAGTGAGAACCCAAGACCAAAAAACAGAATGAAGGTAGATCTATTTGAAACATGGTTGTAAAGATCTGAACCTCTTCACTGAGAGGCAGATTATTCCATTATCATGAATAAAGATCACCGATATTTTCTGTTGTCAATACAAGTATTTTCATTATTTTTTCCCTTTACGACTTGCTATGATTGACCCTTCATTTACATTGATTGTTTTGAATTCATAAATGCTTATGACCATTTTGAGTCAAACAAATCTTTAATTTGATTTGTGAGTTGAATGTTGCACTTTGACAACTACTAGTTGTCACAACATTCTATCGTCTTCTAGAATTTGAATAGTACTTATATGTTCAAATTTATTTGTCACTGATGTAGAACATTCATTTTAGCTCTGGATAAAGGTAGAAAAAAGAAAGAGATAATAAAGGCACAAATCTTATCAACATGTAGAATGCACTCATCAAACTAAATTCAAAGAAACGAAACCAAAAACTACTGGAGGAAGAGGAAGCCGATGATTTTCAAATTCTTTTTTTAGGACCTAGATGAAAAAATATATTTCCTTCGATTTATAATAGGAAGTAACTTTTTTTCTCTTTGGCGTGCCCGTTAAGAAAATACTAACTTCTAAAGAGAATTGTTTTAACTAAATTACCCTTATAAAATTGTATCTTGTTGCATTCGTACATTGAGATATATAAATATAAAAGGGCAGATTTTGAAAAAGTAAAATTAATTCTTTTATTAGGTAAAGAATACTTATTTAATTTTGAACTAAAATAAAAAAAAATCAAAAAATAATTTATTGTGGACCGAAGAAAGTATGAACATTTATTAATCATGATGGCAATGATTCCACTATCACATACTTTAATAATGATGACAAGAATTCAAATTCATATAATTCTTCAATTTTTGAATTTTATGTGATTTGTTTTTCTTGATTAAAATGCTTACCTTTCGACTATTATTTCAGTATATTTTTCCACTACTATCAATGATTGTTATTGTATTGATCAAAATCTGATCACTTTGATCAGAACGACCATGATCGCATTTTTGCCACTAGACAGAAAAGTTCAATGGAGTTAATCTAATTTCTTCTGTACGCAACAATAAGAGCCGCGCCATTCTTCGACCAGGAGACCCCACCATCCCAGACACGCTAAAATCGTGACAGAAGTAAGAGGATTATTTCAACTATATATATGAGAAAAAAAAGACCCTGAGGAGGGGGGGGGGGGGATTGGAGGATCCAAAAAAGGGAAATACACTTGTAATTTCTCTTCCCTCTCCACGGAGAGGGAAGCACAATACGCAATTTCTAATAAAAACTCTGATATTTCATTCTTCATGTATATTATTGTATTTATTTAATTTTTTGATCCGGTAATGCTTATCTCTTCATCTTTGATTGATTTGCTCAAGGGGAGTTTAAAATCTTTTGAGTCAAATAATTTTGCGCCGTCTATGGGGATTTCCTAGTGAAAACTCCTAGTTTTTCCCGGATCGGAGCTAAGAAACATGAGAAAGGAACCCAACTCACGTCAGATGTGGAGACAGTGTGTTAAGGGGAAAGAAACCAAACATATTCGCGAGATTAGGAATCCCTTGCCCTACAGGTTTCGAGTATCCTTGACACGGCGAAGGGTGTTGCAATCCAACTCCCCCCTTTCTCTCAAAACCGCCAAGCATAGGCTAGGAATAGGTCATCCTCATCCCACATACTTCATCACACCGGGTGCACAAAACCAACGCAAGCGAATCAACGCAGGGGTACTAAGATTGAGGAACCAGAAATAACTTTGGCACAGCCAAAACCCTCCCGGCTGGCGACGTCTTCAAGAAAAATGGATGAAATCAAACGGAAAATTGCAATACGCTGTGAGCACGTGATTTTTGCCTTACTCGAGAAGTACTCCCAGAAAATTCAAAAGTAAAAAATAGTTTCGTGTTGGGCATGATTTGTGTGATTTTGTGTTATTTTTATCTTTTGTGTGCACGTTTATTTATTTAAATTAAAAATACAAAAAATATACGCTAGGCTTTGCATTTTCAGTGTTTGATATCGAAGTCATGTGATTCACATTTTTTGAGTGATATGTAATTGTGTGCGTTAATTGTAGTAAAAAATAGCGGTGTTATAGGTTAGTATATGCATATGTGTGTATATATATATATATATGTATATATATACATATATATATACATATATATATATATATATACACATACACATATAATATCCGATCTGGGCCAATTTCAATCTAAAAGCCAGGCCCAAACGGATTGCTTCTGATCCAGCCCAAATATCCGTCCAGCTTCAGCCTATGTAACGCTTGATCTGGACCGTTGGATTTTATTATCCAACGGCCCAGATTAATCCGTTAATTCTAATATACATCCAGCCTTTGACTTGACCAAACGGCGCCGTTTGGTTTAAGTGAGAGGATCCTGATCGTTGATCAGGTTTGATCCAACGATCAGGATTTAACTACTCAAAACATATATAAACTCCTCTCCATACCCCGCCCCCCCAAGCCAGCCCCCCCTCTCCCCTCATCTCCCTCAGAGCTCTCAAACACCCGGTGTAACGCCGCCCTCCTCCGCCTGCCGGAAATCGCCTCACGGCGGTTCCGGTAGGCCAATCAAACCCAAACCAACGCCAAAACCTTCCCCTTACCTCCCCCATCACGATCCCGGCCTCCATTAACCTCGAATCTTGCCGGAGCTCCTCGAATCTTCATTTGAAGGTTCGAGTCAAACTCGAACCTATGCCAAATTACCCCAAATTCACACCACAGTCTCCCCACACCTCCCTCGTACCCCCGCCCGCATTGGTTTGCTTCGAATCTAACCAAAAATACAAAAGCCCCAAATCCGAGCCCAAGAACCCTAATTTTGGAGAAACCCAATTCGAGCCGGTTCAGCCGCGATTGAAGTCCAAGGGACTTTAGTCCAGGTGTTCTCAATCGAGAACATCTCGATTAAAGCCCGTTTGGCTTCAATAATTCCACATTTTGTTCAAAGCTTGGGTCGGCAGTTTTCTTTGAGGTATTCATTCCTTCTTTGTTTGTTTTAATTCGATTGTGTGAATATGTGTATTTGTTTTATTCATTGTTTCAATTCTCATCTAGCATGCTTCTAATTTTTCATAACAGTCGACCTGTCATCCTCCTTTGAGGCCTTTTATTTGGCCAATTCCTCTATTTTTAGTAGTTAGAATGAATCATGAGTCCAATGTGATTAAAGTCGTCAAATAGTTCGTAACATTAATCCCTTGAATCTGCCTGATGCAATTCACTGGTATAGGGTTGGTTACTGTTTGATTCAGATTAAAGGGATAATTGGGTGTAGTTAATAGTATAATTGTTTAATCACACACCCATACAAAGGGTTAGTGGAACTGAGCACAGCAGGGTATCCACTGAACACTGCCAGGCTTATTGTTTAAGGCTTGAGTCCATCTTTGGACAGTAGTTAGTGGGGTGTGCAGGGAATATGATGGGTTGGGAAGCCAGGGTAGGGGGTAACCTTAGGGGCAGGTGTTCTGGAGGGGCTGTGAGCTATAAATATAGCATCAATATAGGATTGAGGGGGATACTCAGAGACACACACTATAGAGACATTATAGAGAGAGACTTGAGAGCATCCTGGAAGTAAAAACAGTAGCACATAGATATACATTGATAGGCATACACACAGACACTTGAGAGCATCTGGGAGAGCAAAGAACAGTACCTGGAGAGCAAATATTCATAGATACATATAGACACTTGAGAGGATATACATACAGAGATTGGAGAGTACACTGAGAGTGACAAAAGGTCACTGTTTCATTGGTTTGGAGTCACTGTTTCATCGAATTTTCTTGGCTACTGTCTGGCTGGTTCTTCTGTTAGTGGTTTGTTGCCTTGATCGTTTGGTTGCTGCACTGGTTTGGTTGTTGTTGTTGTTACACTGTTGTGTTGCTGTTGGTCTGTTAGTGTTTGCTGCCTGGGGTTGGTCTTTTGGGTTGCTGCCAGTTCAGTGCTAGTGTGTTGTTACTGTTGGGTCCACTGCCACTCTTTTTGTTGTTCACTTGGTCTATTGTGTGGCTGGTTGGTCTATTTGGTTGCTGCTGGTTGTTGTTTTGTGACTGTAGTGGTGCTGCCTGGCTGGTTTTGGTGGCTGTCAATCCAGTTTGTCACTGGTTGTTGGGGCTATTGGTCTATTTGATTGCATTGGTTGTTGTGGCTGTTTGGTATACTGTTGATTGCTGTTGGTTTACTGTGGTTATTATTGGTCTTTGGTTGTTGTTCCTGTTACTGTTCTTGTTGCTGTTGCTGCATTGCCATTGCTCACTCTTCCTTGTCCTTCCGCATTCCAGGTACATACCTCTGTTATTGTAGTTCCTTGGTACGAAAAGAATGAAGTTTGAAGCTTGTACATAAAGTCTATTGAAACATGTAGTCGTTTATAGTTCTTATGTTTAATTACATTCTGTTATTCTTCAATTAAATTTGTATTGCTAGTTTTGTTACGGAAATGTAGCTAGACCAAAGATACACTATCATTAGATATGCACGTAAATCCAAATTAGTCTGTTGTATCTTTGTTCAATCTTCTCTACTCATGTGTATAATCTCCAAACCTGTTAAATGATAGACCTTATGTTAAAAGCAAGATTAGCTAGGGAGTTGTCACTCAACGGAATGACGTAATTAGATTAAAAAGAGTCGGGGGTGCATTTCATGTGACCCGACCCCGATTTTGGGCAAGAATGAACAAAGCGTGTCAGGAACCACAGGCGCATTTCATGCGGTGTGGTTCGTAGCAAGTTTTAAGTAATTTGGAATCAACTCTTAAGTGAGATACAGTGAGATGTAGTTCGCTTTAGATTTGAATCAAAGGTACGCCTCGCCCAATAGTTACACTAATCACATAGCCGTATGTACATATAAATACTTAGGTTTCGAGATGCGTCGTTTCTTAACGAATATCACGCCTTTCTCAACCGTGTAAATAAGTAGTCGATCCGGGCGCATATTTTAGTTTTACCTTTTTAAATACGGGTGTGCATTTCATGTGACCCAAATCCAAACCCCGAATGTTGAATACGAATACGTCGAGGATCCGGGTGCATTTCATGTGACGTGATTCGGAAGCATATTTTTAAGCAACTTTCTCTTTCGTAAATCACAACCAATAATAAAAGCGGTAAAGGGGTATTAACTTGCACTAAGTACATAATTGTAAAAAGCAGATAGATAAGCCAAACACGACAGTTGAGCGACCGTGCTAGAACCACGGAATTCGGGAATGCCTAATACCTTCTCCCGGGTTAATAGAATTCATTATCCAGATTTCCGGTTCGCGGACCGTTAAATAGAGTCATTCTTTTCCTCGATTCGGGATTTAACCGGTGACTTGGGACACCATAAATCTCCCAAGTGGCGACTCTGAAATAATTGAAATAAATCCCATCTCGATTGTCCTTTAATTGGAAAAACTCTTTGCATCCTTGCGGGTGCGTAAAAAAGAGGTGTGACAGCTCTGGCGACTCTGCTGGGGATTTCTTTAGAATTCGAGCTCGGAATAACTGTTGTATTTGGCATATTTTATTATCTGATTTTTTTACATGTTGGCATCAATGTGCAAAATGTTGTTTTTATTGCTTTGATATTGTGTGAACTGTACATATAAATTGTGCCGGAACCAATCTCCTCTCTGAGTCTTCTAAATCATGAAGAAGGGTGCACTTCGTGTGACTTCTTTTCCGTATAGTGTCTAATTCCCATTTTAGAACGAGGTTTGGATAAGTTGCAAAACCGGTGAAGCTTCTGTATTCCCGGATTGCTGCCTCCTCCTCGGCTCGAGCTGTCCGCTCGGGTAAGCCAAGTCTAGAACAGATAAACCCGGGTTTTTAAACCTAGAATAACAAAGCTTCATGCCGGATCCCTAGTAGGAAACGTTTATTTGCATCATGTCTCATTTGGCTTAGGGGACTCAACACAGGGGTTGGGTCCGTCTAGGACAGGTGACCTGAAATGAACAGACTATCCTGCTGCATCCTGTTTGTCTTGCGCATTTATCTGTTATAGACTTGCATGCCGACCGGCTTTAGAGATTAAAAAAAAAAAAAAAAAAAAAAAAAATGTGTGTGTTTTACTCTTAAGATAGAAATAGCTTATTTGTTTTCCTTTAGTAAAGTGAATAAATAAATAATGCCGTTTGTTTCGTCAAAACCGAACTACGGGGGTTTGATTCTCATCGGATGTGAGATACGTAGGCAACCTCCATCGGGTCCAACTTCACTTTTTGAAAAATTAATTTTTGTACTAAATAAATCGGTGACGCTGTTTTCAAAAATAGCCGAATGTTCCCGGAAGGGACGCCGGAAGGCTAATTTCGTATAAACGGCCACCTTTGGGTCAATTTTGATTTCGATCAATTTACCCCACAGCCTTAAAAGCCTTCGTCCCCGAGACGTTGAAAGGCCGTGATTGAAAACTGATTTTTTTTTTTTATTTTTAGCAAAACAAAGTTGTTTTCTTATTTAAATCACCTTAATAAATGTGCAGGATGAGCACGAATCAGAATAAATCATTTTCAATCTTTAGTGAGGTCCCTCAGCAACTCCGTATATGGTGGAACGATTTGGAAGACAGTAGCAAAAAGGTCGTAGGGAGAATTTTGGGAGGTTTGGTTGATCTGTTGAATATCGAGCCAAGGGAAGACATCATCAAGGCACTGGTATCTTTCTGGGATCCGACCCGCAATGTGTTCCGTTTTGTTGACTTCGAACTGACGCCCACATTAGAGGAAATTGCGGGCTATGCAGGACTAAATGGGAAATTAAGAGGGCAATACCTACTCTCACCAAGACCGGTATCTCCACATGGGTTTCTGGATCTGCTGAGCATTAGTCGGAAGGTGAAAAATGATGATCTGCCGAAAGGGTGTTGCGACCTCCAATTCTTATATCAACGGTACGGCACTCCTCGGGGTTTTGAAGAGTCAAACCTTGGACTGACTCACGCAGGGAATAGAACCAAGTGGGAGGCCAGACGAATTCTAGCATTCCTAACGACATTCTTGGGGGTTGTGATTTGTCCGCGCGAAGATAAGAAAATAGAGATAAGTCTGGTAGGAATAGCCGATGTTGCAATCAAAAAGGCTACCAGCACGGTGGTCCCTTTGGTCTTGTCCGAAATCTATCGAGCCTTGACTGTATGCCGAGAAGGGGGCAATTTCTTCCAAGGTTGCAATCTGTTACTTCAACTGTGGATGCAAGAACACCTCCATCACCGAACACAATACATGAACCATGGGTTGACCGGAAAAAACTGTATCAGGGGTTTCGAAGAACGGATGATGGGTGCTGTATTCCCCGAAGGCGTCGAGGCATGGCTTGCACGACTGAGCTCAATAGAAGCCGATCAGATTGAATGGGCATTCGGGTGGTTACCCGATACCGAAGTAATATATATGGCAGCCGAGGAGTGTTATATCCTTCTGATGGGGATCCGCAGTGTCCAACCATATGTCCCTCACCGTGTATTACGTCAACTGGGAAGGTTTCAGGTTATTCCTACCGATCAAGACCTAAGGAAGTATGCCATTGAGTTGAGCCCGGGAGTTGTCTTCCCCGAAGAGAAGGTTAGAAGGCTGTGGCACGAGTGTCGGTTCCTTGAGCCTAAAACCATGGTCCGGGAACTAGCTAAGGGAGAGGTGGACCCAAAGTACAACGTGTGGTTCGGGAAAAGATTTCAGATTCGTCGGAAATGTTCTAAAAGAGCCCATGTCCAACAATTCACGGAAGATTCACGGGAACAATGGGATTGGTTAGCAAAGGAAGAGGGATACAGGACGAAGATTGGCAGGATAGAACAGCAGGTCCGGGACCTCCAATTCGAGAAGAACATGCAAGCCGCCACCGACGAAGGAGACAAAAAGAAGTTGGCACAAGAAAATGACTTCTTGAGAGCTCAAATCCAGCAAATGAAAAGAGATGCTGACAGACAGTCGAGGAGTCGGGCCGACGAGAAATTGATAAGGGGTTTGAGAAGCCAAGTCACCGACATCCAAAGAGAATTGGACGAGTCAAAAGCCCAAGTAACGAGGATCCGTGCTAGCTGGAAAAAGGAGGCACATCAACATGCACTTCACCTAAAGCGGGTAGAAGAAGATTACACCGATATCATCACTAACCTGAGGGAAGCAAATGTTGTCCTTAGGGAGCGGGTTTTCAAGCAAGCCCAAGATGCCGGAGCAGACCTCGACCGCTGCCACAATTTGATGGCCCGACTGCAAGGACAAGTGGATAGGCTCCTAGATCAAGTCACCAACAATGCTCGAAGATTGGGGACGAAAAACCAGCAAATAGAGCGGCTACTCGGAGAAAGGGACATGATCAAGGATAGAATCGGAGAAATCGGGCACTATGTCACCATGAAGTGCCTAGCTTGTGAACGAATGCCCCGCGCCGACCTTTTCGCTTCAATCATGGGTTATGTTCATCGGATCATGGAAGAGCTGAGGGAACTGCACAAAGACCTCACACCGAGGCCTGCGGCAAGGCCGAATGATGCCTCGCAGGCCCCCAGGAGTTTTAGGGCATTAGATTTTTAATTGAAAATGTATTTTGAAATGTTGAGTCAAGCTAGTTGGCACTTTTATCTTTACTTTCCCAAGCCAAGCATTTTCTTTTGTTTTGTTGATTGTTGTAAGACGTGTTTTGTAACTACACGGTGTTATTTGATATAAAAGTTACTGAATTTTGCCACAATCTTGTTGCCAGAACTACGCTCGGTCTGATTCACGCGGGGTCGTGATACGTAGGCAATCCACATAAGATTCGACCACCACTAAAAAGAAAGAAAAAGAATCCAAAGGCTAAATAACAATAAGGCTTGCAAAGATAGTCGAAAAAGAAAAAAAAAAGAAAAAGAAAAAGAAAAAGAAAAAGAAAAAGGGCCGGAATGACGCATGTTAAAGAGTACACGTAGAAAGGGTTATTTGGTTAGGTGCATTGCATCCAACGTGCTATAACATATCTGTCAAACTCGGTGAACTAACAAGTTTGTTGCGTGTTCCATAAAGTTTAGCAGTTGGTTTGACAGAATATCCTGGCCAGCCATCACTACCGTACTAGATCCAAAGGACCAGTTACAGTAAGCATGTCGAGTTCCGGCAAGAGTCTCGAGGAAGAAAAGTCCGAGCTACAAATCATGAAGGAAGAAGTAGACCGGTTAAAACAACAGATAACAGAGATGCACCTGGCCTGGGCCAGGGAACAAGTCTTCACCAAACCGCCCTACTCTCGCCTCAGCTCCGGAACATCCGCCCATCGATCCTTCAACAAGCGCCCCAAGCTATCCATACTTTCAGGGGGAAAATCCATATGCCACCCACATTCCACCAGCCAAACCAAATCCTCCTCCAGTCACCCTCGTTTTTGTAGCACCTCCACCTGCTCCTCTGCAAAGGCCGGCCAGCGAGCCATATGTTCAGATCCATGACAACTCTTACTATCCTCCAGAGCCTACTTTCAGGGCTCCCGAACCACAATCACATACACCTCATTGGGATAATCCGGCAGAACCGGAAAAACACTTCCAAAGTTCGGAACACGAGGAAGTTGCCAGAAAAGTTAAAAGCCTGGAGCAGTCCTTCAAGAACATGCACGGTTTAGGCAACCAGGTCAGCGTCGCCTATAAGGATCTGTGTCCATTTCCGGACGTCCAGTTGCCACAGCAGGATTTAAAATGCCCAAATTCGACCTATACGAGGGGCATGGTGACCCAGTGGCCCACCTGCGGGGGTTTTGCAGTAAAATGAGAGGGGCCGGAGGACGGGACGAGCTTCCGATAGCCTACTTCGGCCAGAGTCTGGGAGGATCGGCGTTGGAGTGGTACACTAGACAGGATCCCAGTAGATGGTTTACGTGGGATGATTTGGCTCAAGCTTTTATCGGCCAGTTCCAATACAATCTCGAGATAATCCCCGACCGCCTATCATTGCTAAAATTAGAGAAGAAGCCTGCTGAAAGCTTCAGGGAATTTGGTTTCCGATGGAGGGAACAGGCGGCCAGGGTAGATCCGCCGATGAGAGAAAGCGAGATGGTGGACTACTTCTTGCATACATTAGAGCCCACCTACTTCGGACATCTGGTAACGTCCGTAGGCAAATCATTCACTGAGGTGATAAAAATGGGGGGTATGATCGAGGAGGGTTTGAAGGCCAACAAGATCACGAGTTACTCAGCACTGAAAGCCACCACTCAGGCTATCCAAAGCGGTACTGGAGGAGTACTGGGGAAGAAGAGGAGAGAGGAAGTTGCGGCCGTCGAGTCCGGGGCATGGTTCAGAAATAGAGGCCCCGCACCACAATATAGCCCACCCCAACCTCACCACCAAAATTACTCTCACAACCCATATAGCCACCCACAACATTACTATCCCGCACCTCATCCCCATTTTACTGTCCACCATGCACAGTCCTATTCCACACCTCCCGCTCATGCACCGTGGCGTGCACCCAACCCCCAGAACAATCATCCACCCCCAAGAGCTTACCGAAACCCCTCGGGCGCGAGTTTCCGTCCGAACCAGGCATTCAGGGGCGACAGGGCGCCGAGGCCAAAGACTTTCACTCCCTTAGGAGAGTCTTACACTAGTCTGTTCCACCGGTTAAAGCAGGTAGGGTTGCTGAATCCGGTTGAAGCTAAGCTGCCAAACCCTCTTCCGAAGAACCTGGACCATTCAGTAAATTGTGCCTACTGCTCGGGATGTCCGGGGCACGATACGGAAAAGTGTTGGAGGCTAAAGACGGCCATCCAGGAGCTCATTGACACTCGCAGGATTGAGGTCCGGACTCCAACAGAGCCCAACATCAACCAAAACCCGCTTCCAACTCATCATGAGACCAATATGATCGAGTTGGTACGGGCGGAGGAAGGAAAGGAGAAAGCCTCTCAGACTGTAATGATGATTAAGTCTAGCGGGGCAGGAACGAGAAAAGGGCCAAGCTTTGATGAGTCGCCCAGTTGCAAGAAGGACATACCAGGAGAGTCGGAAGCAGGAAAGGAAAGTGTGAACGAAGTACCGGTGAAGCCGGCCAAGATAGTTGTACCAGGGGCAGCAATCAAGCCCATCCTGACAGTAGCAGGCGTTCGAATGGATCCTTTCATCATCCAACCGGCAACACAGCTGCCAGTAACTGATAGCCGGGCTGTACCATGGAATTATGCTCGGATTACAACGACCTACAGAGGAAAGGAGGTGAAAGAGGAAGTTTGTGAAGCCCAAGGGTTGACCCGCTCGGGGAGATGTTTTGCCCCCGCGGAATTGAGGAAGACCACTCCGGCAGTATTGAAAAAGCCGGTCACTGATGAAGAGGCGGAAGAATTCTTGAAAAAGATGAAGCTGCACGACTACTCCGTCTTAGAGCAGTTGAAGAAGACTCCGGCGCAAATATCATTGCTATCCTTGCTGATACATTCTGAAGAACATCGGCAAGCATTGATGAAAGTCCCTGAATGAGGCACATGTACCGGATAAAATCTCAGTGAGCCATTTGGAGAAGATCACCAATAGGATCTTCGAAGCAAATCGGATCACCTTCACCGATGACGAGTTGCCTGAGGAAGGCACTGAGCACAACAGGGCTTTGTATCTTACGGTGAAGTGTGAAGAGGCGGTGGTTACCAAAGTCTTGGTCGATAATGGGTCCAGTGCTAACATTTGTCCTCTCTCTACACTAGGCAAATTAAAAGTAGACATCGGCAGGGTACGCAAGAACAGCGTATGTGTTCGAGGGTTCGACGGAGGAGGCAAAGCGTCGGTTGGTGACATAGTGCTAATCTTGACAATCGGGCCAGTGGAGTTCACCATGGAATTCCAGGTGCTGGACATGGTGGTGTCATATAACCTCCTAATAGGGCGACCATGGATTCATGCCGCAAGAGCAGTTCCATCCAGCTTGCACCAGCTCGTCAAGTTTGAATGGGACCAGCAGGAGATCGTCGTTCATGGAGAGAACGACCCACAATCGGGCACCATCATTCCCTTTGTTGAGACAGAAGAAGATGTTGGGCCGTGGGTATATCAAGTCTGCGATGTGGTGCCCGCCCACCGAGTTCCGGAAGGGGAATGTATTCCCGGCGACGGAACAATTACTGCGGATGTCATGGTGGCGCATGAAATGTTGCGACATGGTTTCGTACCCGGTAAAGGGCTAGGTGCATCTCTGCAAGGAATTATACAACCGGTATCAGTGGTCGAAAACTTGGGAACCTTCGGCTTGGGATTCCAGCCAACCTCGGAGGACATCCGGCGAGCAAAGAGGAGCAAGCAGAAAACATGGGTGCTCCCAAAGCCTGTTCCACGCCTCTCCCAATCTTTTGTCAGGTCCGGAGCAAGAGGACATCCAGCGCCAAAGATTCCCGGTCCTACGATCAGGCCAGATGAAGAGTTCTTCAGGAAATTCGAGAACCTATTCACGGATGTATGTATGCTCGAGGACGGTGAAGGATCCAGTCATGCCGATATACAATTTGTGGGACCAAAGGCAAAACTGAATAACTGGAAGGCTACTCCTCTCCCTGTCCGGAAGGAGTCTTGGTAGTTTGTCTTGGATTGTCTTTCTTTCGAAATTTTGTATTGGGGGTTTGTCCCCGGAGTAAAATCCCGTTCGTTTTGTTTATTTTTGATTTAAGTTTGCAGTTTGTTTTCCCCTTTGTACAATTCCCATCAATGAAAGTTGGTTCCTTCGTGTCTAATTTTGTTTATCTTTTCTTCTTTTTACTTTTCTGAACAGCCTTCTTGCAACTGATCTTAATGACATGGCGCACTTAAAGATTAATCAACCCAGTCTAGAAAGTCAATCGGGTTTGGAAATAATAACACATGAAATAAGAAGTGACGAGAGTGAGTCGGAGTACGGCGATGATGAAGCCGTGGAAGAAATCGGTGAAGAATTAAGTCACTTCGAGGAAAAGCCCAAACCGAACTTAAATGATACTGAGGCCGTTAATCTAGGGAATGCTGATGACGTCAAAGAAACCCGGATAAGTGTCCATATTGAACCCAATCCGAGAGAAGAATTGATCAAAACACTCATGGAGTTTAAAGATATTTTCGCATGGTCGTACGACGACATGCCAGGACTCAGCACTGATCTAGTGGTTCATAGATTACCCACTGATCCGGCATATCCTCCCGTCAAGCAAAAGCCGCGGAAATTCAAGACGGAGATGAGTGTGAAGATTAAGGAGGAGGTAACCAAGCAGTTGCAGGCGAAAGTCATTCGTGTCACTCGATACCCTGAATGGTTGGCCAACGTAGTACCGGTGCCAAAGAAAGACGGAAAGATCAGGGTATGCGTGGACTATCGCAATCTCAACAAGGCAAGCCCTAAGGATAATTTCCCACTTCCCAATATCCATATCCTGATTGATAATTGCGCCGGACGCGAAATTGGATCCTTTGTGGACTGTTATGCGGGATATCATCAGATTTTGATGGATGAAGAAGACGCAGAAAAGACGGCTTTTATCACACCATGGGGGACTTATTGCTACCGAGTGATGCCGTTCGGTTTGAAGAATGCAGGGGCAACCTATATGAGGGCGATGACTACGGTATTCCATGACATGATACACAAGGAAATTGAGGTGTACGTGGATGATGTGATCATAAAATCTAGGCGTCAAGAAGACCATGTCGCTGACCTCAGGAAGTTCTTTCAAAGACTTCGAAGGTACGACATCAAGCTTAATCCGGCCAAATGTGCATTCGGAGTTCCGTCAGGAAAGTTGCTGGGATTCATCGTCAGTCGACGGGGCATTGAGTTGGACCCATCCAAAATCAAGTCCATTCAGGAGTTACCCCCGCCGAAAAATAAAACAGAGGTAATGAGTCTGTTGGGAAGGTTGAATTACATCAGTAGGTTTATTGCCCAGCTTACGGCAACTTGTGAACCCATATTCCGCCTATTGAAGAAAGACGCTGCGATAGAATGGACGGCAGAATGTCAGGAAGCGTTTGACCGGATCAAAGGGTATCTGTCAAATCCACCCGTACTAGTTCCGCCTGAGCCAGGTAGACCCCTGATTCTTTATCTGACGGTCTTGGAGAATTCGTTTGGCTGCGTACTGGGGCAGCATGATCTTACCGGCAGGAAGGAACGGGCCATTTACTACCTCAGTAAGAAGTTCACAGTCCACGAGGTCAAGTACACTCATCTAGAAAAGACATGTTGCGCCCCGACTTGGGTAGCCCAAAAGCTGAAACACTACTTGTCTTCTTACACCACTTACCTCATTTCGCGTCTGGATCCGTTGAAGTATATTTTCCAGAAACCCATGCCTACAGGGAGGTTAGCAAAGTGGCAAATATTACTTACGGAATTCGACATCATATACGTGACAAGGACGGCTATGAAAGCTCAAGCCCTGGCCGATCACTTAGCTGAAAATCCCGTTGATGACGAATACGAACCTTTGAGGACGTATTTTCCAGATGAGGAAGTATTGCAGATCGAGGGGTTGGAACTAACCAAGGATCCAGGATGGAAGCTCTTCTTCGATGGAGCGGCAAACGCAAAAGGAGTCGGAGTAGGGGCTGTGCTCATATCTGAAACAGGACATCATTATCCTGTTACTGCTCAACTGCGTTTTCATTGCACCAACAATATGGCCGAGTACGAGGCATGTATCTTGGGGTTGCGATTAGCGGTGGACATGGATGTACGGGACGTCTTGGTCTTGGGGGACTCGGACCTTCTGGTACATCAGATTCAGGGAGAATGGGAAACCAGAGATTTAAAGCTTATCCCATATCGTCAGTGTTTGCATGATTTGACCAAACGCTTTCGATCGGTAGAATTCAGGCACATCCCAAGGATGCATAATGAGGTTGCCGACGCGTTGGCTACTTTAGCGTCAATGCTACATCACCCGGACAAGGTTCGTGTCGATCCGTTACATATCCATGTCCGGAATCAACATGCTTATTGTAATGTAATAGAGGAAGAGGTGGATGGTGAGCCGTGGTTTCATGATGTCAAGGAATACCTCAGGTTAGGAGTATACCCGGAGCAAGCAACCGGAGATCAAAAGCGAGCTATTCGGCGGTTGGCGAACGGATTTTTCCTTAGTGGAGGGGTGCTGTACAAAAGAACCCCAGACTTGGGATTATTGAGATGCATAGATGCAAGTCAAGCCACAACAGTTATGACGGATATACACTCGGGAGTTTGCGGACCACACATGAGCGGATACGTATTGGCAAAGAAGATTCTTCGAGCAGATATTATTGGCTCACTATGGAGCGGGATTGTATAAGTTTCGTGCGAAGATGCCATCAGTGTCAGATACACGGAGATTTGATTCATTCTCCGCCGACCGAATTGCATACAATGTCAGCACCATGGCCGTTTGTCGCATGGGGTATGGATGTTATTGGACCTATTGAGCCTGCGGCTTCCAATGGTCACAGGTTCATTCCGGTAACGATTGATTATTTTACCAAGTGGGTGGAGGCCAAAACATTCAAATCAGTGACCAAGAAGGCGGTAGTGGACTTCGTACACTCCCACATCATTTGTAGGTTCGGAATTCCGAAGATGATCATTACAGATAATGGTGCAAATCTTAACAGTGGATTGATGAAAGAGGTATGTCAACAGTTCAAGATTACACACCGAAATTCCACACCGTATCGCCCAAAAGCAAATGGTGCGGTCGAGGCAACAAACAAGAACATAAAGAAGATATTGAGGAAAATGGTAGAAGGGTCTAGGCAATGGCATGAAAAGTTACCATTTTCACCGTTGGGTTATCGCACTACCGTCCGGACCTCGGTAGGTGCAACTCCTTACTTGTTGGTATACGGGACTGAAGCAGTAATACCCGCAGAAGTTGAGATTCCGTCCCTCCGAATTGTCGCTGAAGCTGAGATTGACGACGACGAGTGGGTCAAAACCCGATTAGAGCAACTGAGCTTGATCGATGAAAAGAGATTGACAGCAGTATGTCACGGCCAATTGTATCAAAAGAGAATGGCGAGAGCATACAACAAGAAGGTACGTCCCGGGAAATTTGAAGTGGGACAGCATGTGCTTAAGAAAGATCTACCACATCAACACGAAGCAAAAGGCAAGTTCGCTCCAAATTGGCAGGGACCTTTTGTGGTGACTAGAGTATTATCCAACGGCGCTCTATGTCTGACTGATGTCGAGGGAAGATGCACCGATATGGCTATCAATTCCGATGCAGTTAAGAGATATTATGTGTAATTCTTTAATGCATTTGTCAACGCTTGGTTTCGTTTGTGTGTATTTGGCATTTTTCGGAGAATGAAATGACAGAGGCAATTTTTCTACTACCCAAACACTTTAACCTTTGTTTCCCCATTTGAGCCTTAATTATTCTTGCATATACCCTCTTTCGGAATCATCAAGGAAGATGTGTAACAGAATAGAAAAGAAACAAAAAAGTAATACAAGAAAAAGTGAACTACGTTCGACCTGATTCCTCAAGAAGGATACGTAGGCGCCACACGGCTCGGTCATAATAAAATAAAAATCAAAAAATCCCCCAAGCAACAAAACTGGGGCAGAAGTCATTGTTTCGTTGGAAAGATAGTGTGGATTCCGAAAGTTGTAATAAGCTAACCGTTGAGGCTAAACCCCTTTCTTCAGCCTCACGCGCGGAAACCATATTAAGAACCAGAAAGACCTCTCGATCAGTATTTGAGAAGTGCCAAGTCATGTGAACGAAAGCCAAGAGTGACATCCCGACCCTCGATTGAATCCAGGATGCACAAGCCGAAAGGGGATAACGCTCTAGAAGGAATCTCAGGGGTGATACCCCGCCGCAGGGAAAGAGAACGTAAATGAGAGAGTCTTAACGGTGAAAACCCTCGAGGGCACCTTAAGGCGAAGGAAGTTGAGAGAAATAAAATGAGAGAGTCTTACGGTGAAAACCTTTACGGCCACCTTAAGGCGACGGGAGATAGAGAGAAATGAGAGAATCTCATTAGTGAAAACCCTTTGAAGGGCACTGTGAGGTGACAAGACAAGATGGTTACAAGATGTCTGCGTGAGACGAGGTTGGGACATCCGTTTACCTCCAGCAGGACGCGGTATCAAAAAGTGATTGACATGAATAGACTGGGTAGTTTAATCTCAAAGGCGCGGCATAACATTGGATCAGGCACACATTCAGATAAGTTTTCCTATTTCTGAGTTCAGAAAAGTTTTTCCTTTCTTTTGTCATTTGCGGTCAGTATCCTTTTCTTTTCTTTCATTTTCGAAAATTGATTTTTTCAAAGCTTACTACCAAGTCTCCCAAAGCAGTATATTGAAAGTGAATAGGCATTGGAACAAGGCAATGAGACGGAAGTCGTTACGATAGTGAGATTGGGATGACAGGCCGAGTGGAAGGTTCGCAAGAATTATGGAGTATGATGGACACATGTGGCATGTCCGAAAGATGATTTCACGCAACAGATCACCGGCTAAAAAGAGTCCGACCAAACCAAAGAGTGGAATAAAAGGAAAGATGAGAGTTCGTCCGTGGAAAAAGCATCGTCCCAAGCAAGCATCGACGTCGTCCGCAAAGTTCGAGAGAGGCCAAGCAGATGAAAGAGAATGGCCCCAACAAGAGTGGCACGACCACTCGCGGCTTTTTGAAACTAACAATTTTTCTTTGATTTAAAGCAGGAAAAGAGGGTCCGACGGCAGAAAAGCATACCGACCAGAAGTTTATCACACTGGGGCAGAAAATTTTCTCCTGTTGCGAAAATTTTCTGGAGAGCAAGACTCAGAGGATAAGTGTAGAAAGCAACACAAGATGGGGTGATCTTTGAGCCGGGTATCATCTCCAGCAGTTATTGGAAAAAGAAAAATGGCTTCGAGATTCCCCCAGCAGTATTACATCCTATAATTTGATCAAGGAAACAAAAGCGTGAGTCCCAGAAGAGGTAGGGGAAGAAGGGAGAGAGAATGAGGGGTGAAGGAAACAAAGAATACTTCCTCAGCAGCACCACCACCAGCAGGCGAGTAAACAGTTCCAAAAATATCCCCGGCAGCCAGAAGAAAAGTAATACGACCGGGGGAAAGAAATTCCAAGACAGGATAATCCAGAAGAGAAGGTGGTCCGAGAGGTAACGCAGGAACAAGGATAGGGTACAAGAGGCAAGGAAGGTAATCAAGATAGGATGAAATCAGTGAAGTAGTAGTTGAAGTCAGGGAGCCCGCCCGGAGAATGGAGTGGCGATTTAATTTTGAAGTTGTAATTGAAGTCGGGAAGCCCGCCCTGGAGAATGGAGTGGCGACTTAATGTTGAAGTAGTAGTTGAAGTCAGGGAGCCCGCCCGGAGAATGGAGTGGCGACTTAATGTTGAAGTAGTAGTTGAAGTCAGGGAAGCCCGCCCGGAGAATGGAGTGGCGATTTAATGTTGAAGTAGTAGTTGAAGTCGGGAGCCCGCCCGGAGAATGGAGTGGCGACTTAATGTTGAAGTAGTAGTTGAAGTCGGGAAGCCCGCCCGGAGAATGGAGTGGCGATTTAATTTTGAAGTAGTAGTTGAAGTCGGGAAGCCCGCCTGGAGAATGGAGTGGCGATTTAATTTTGAAGTAGTAGTTGAAGTCAGGAAGCCCGCCCGGAGAATGGAGTGGCGATTTAATTTTGAAGTAGTAGTTGAAGTCGGAAGCCCGCCCGGAGAATGGAGTGGCGATTTAATTTTGAAGTAGTAGTTGAAGTCGGAAGCCCGCCCGGAGAATGGAGTGGCGATTTAATTTTGAAGTAGTAGTTGAAGTCGGGAAGCCCGCCCGGAGAATGGAGTGGCGATTTAATTTTGAAGTAGTAGTTGAAGTCGGAAGCCCGCCTGGAGAATGGAGTGGCGATTTAATTTTGAAGTAGTAGTTGAAGTCGGAAGCCCGCCCGGAGAATGGAGTGGCGATTTAATTTTGAAGTAGTAGTTGAAGTCGGAAGCCCGCCCGGAGAATGGAGTGGCGATTTAATTTTGAAGTAGTAGTCGAAGCCAGCCCGGAGAACGGAGTGGCGATTTAATTTTGAAGTAGTAGTTGAAGTCGGAAGCCCGCCCGGAGAACGGAGTGGCGATTTTATTTTGAAGAAGTAGTTGAAGTCAGGAAGCCCGCCTCGGAGAATGGAGTGGCGATTTTATTTTGAAGTAGTAGTCGAAGTCAGGAAGCCCGCCTGGATAATGGAGTGGCGATTTAATGTTGAAGTTGTAGCTGAAGTCGGAAGCCCGCCCGGAGAACGGAGTGGCGATTTAATTTTGAAGTTGCAATTGAAGTCGGGAGCCCGCCCGGAGAATGGAGTGGCGATTTAATTTCGAAGCAGTAGTTGAAGTCGGGAGCCCGCCCGAAGAATGGAGTGGCGATTTTATTTTGAAGTTGTAGTTGAAGTCGGGGAGCCCGCCCTGGAGAATGGAGTGGCGATTTAATGTTGAAGTTGTAGCTGAAGTCAGGAAGCCCGCCTGGAGAGTGGAGTGGCGATTTAATTTTGAAGTTTGCAATTGAAGTCAGGAAGCCCGCCTGGAGAATGGAGTGGCGATTTAATTTTGAAGTGGTAGTTGAAGTCAGGGAGCCCGCCTGGAGAATGGAGTGGCGATCTGTCTAATTTGGTAGAGGAAAGCGGTAGAATGTAACGGAAATCTTCGGCATGAATCCAAGTTCGTCAGAAGAGACGAAGCATCAGAAGGAACGCCAAGTCAGACAAGATGGCAAAGAGCGCGACAAGATCAAGTTAAAAAGGATAGATAAGAACTTGTAGTACTGTAACTTAGTCTAGCTTCTTGTTTTTGTTGCTTAGCGCAGTGTAACAAGGAAACCAGCTAAGCAGTGGTAACAACAGTAACAGCGGCAACAGCAGTAACAGCGAGATCGCAACAGGCATGGTAGTCCCAGCTACCAGAACTTCCCGAACTACATTGACCTGATTCCCTTTTAGCCAGGGATATGTAGGAGACCTTTGAAGCAAGGTTCGGTCAAAACTTTTCCAAAATGCTTCATACGGAGTGTCCGGATGGGCAAAAATCGCTTATATCCGCTCATTTATCTTTGCACGAAAACTCTGCGTGTTTACGCGCAAAGAGGGGCAGCTGTGAGCACGTGATTTTTGCCTTACTCGAGAAGTACTCCCAGAAAATTCAAAAGTAAAAAATAGTTTCGTGTTGGGCATGATTTGTGTGATTTTGTGTTATTTTTATCTTTTGTGTGCACGTTTATTTATTTAAATTAAAAATACAAAAAATATACGCTAGGCTTTGCATTTTCAGTGTTTGATATCGAAGTCATGTGATTCACATTTTTTGAGTGATATGTAATTGTGTGCGTTAATTGTAGTAAAAAATAGCGGTGTTATAGGTTAGTATATGCATATGTGTGTATATATATATATATATGTATATATATACATATATATATACATATATATATATATATATACACATACACATATAATATCCGATCTGGGCCAATTTCAATCTAAAAGCCAGGCCCAAACGGATTGCTTCTGATCCAGCCCAAATATCCGTCCAGCTTCAGCCTATGTAACGCTTGATCTGGACCGTTGGATTTTATTATCCAACGGCCCAGATTAATCCGTTAATTCTAATATACATCCAGCCTTTGACTTGACCAAACGGCGCCGTTTGGTTTAAGTGAGAGGATCCTGATCGTTGATCAGGTTTGATCCAACGATCAGGATTTAACTACTCAAAACATATATAAACTCCTCTCCATACCCCGCCCCCCCAAGCCAGACCCCCCCTCTCCTTCTTCTCCCTCAGAGCTCTCAAACACCCGGTGTAACGCCGCCCTCCTCCGCCTGCCGGAAATCGCCTCACGGCGGTTCCGGTAGGCCAATCAAACCCAAACCAACGCCAAAACCTTCCCCTTACCTCCCCCATCACGATCCCGGCCTCCATTAACCTCGAATCTTGCCGGAGCTCCTCGAATCTTCATTTGAAGGTTCGAGTCAAACTCGAACCTATGCCAAATTACCCCAAATTCACACCACGGTCTCCCCACACCTCCCTCGTACCCCCGCCGGCATTGGTTTGCTTCGAATCTAACCAAAAATACAAAAGCCCCAAATCCGAGCCCAAGAACCCTAATTTTGGAGAAACCCAATTCGAGCCGGTTCAGCCGCGATTGAAGTCCAAGGGACTTTAGTCCAGGTGTTCTCAATCGAGAACATCTCGATTAAAGCCCGTTTGGCTTCAATAATTCCACATTTTGTTCAAAGCTTGGGTCGGCAGTTTTCTTTGAGGTATTCATTCCTTCTTTGTTTGTTTTAATTCGATTGTGTGAATATGTGTATTTGTTTTATTCATTGTTTCAATTCTCATCTAGCATGCTTCTAATTTTTCATAACAGTCGACCTGTCATCCTCCTTTGAGGCCTTTTATTTGGCCAATTCCTCTATTTTTAGTAGTTAGAATGAATCATGAGTCCAATGTGATTAAAGTCGTCAAATAGTTCGTAACATTAATCCCTTGAATCTGCCTGATGCAATTCACTGGTATAGGGTTGGTTACTGTTTGATTCAGATTAAAGGGATAATTGGGTGTAGTTAATAGTATAATTGTTTAATCACACACCCATACAAAGGGTTAGTGGAACTGAGCACAGCAGGGTATCCACTGAACACTGCCAAGCTTATTGTTTAAGGCTTGAGTCCATCTTTGGACAGTAGTTAGTGGGGTGTGCAGGGAATATGATGGGTTGGGAAGCCAGGGTAGGGGGTAACCTTAGGGGCAGGTGTTCTGGAGGGGCTGTGAGCTATAAATATAGCATCAATATAGGATTGAGGGGGATACTCAGAGACACACACTATAGAGACATTATAGAGAGAGACTTGAGAGCATCCTGGAAGTAAAAACAATAGCACATAGATATACATTGATAGGCATACACACAGACACTTGAGAGCATCTGGGAGAGCAAAGAACAGTACCTGGAGAGCAAATATTCATAGATACATATAGACACTTGAGAGGATATACATACAGAGATTGGAGAGTACACTGAGAGTGACAAAAGGTCACTGTTTCATTGGTTTGGAGTCACTGTTTCATCGAATTTTCTTGGCTACTGTCCGGCTGGTTCTTCTGTTAGTGGTTTGTTGCCTTGATCGTTTGGTTGCTGCACTGGTTTGGTTGTTGTTGTTGTTACACTGTTGTGTTGCTGTTGGTCTGTTAGTGTTTGCTGCCTGGGGTTGGTCTTTTGGGTTGCTGCCAGTTCAGTGCTAGTGTGTTGTTACTGTTGGGTCCACTGCCACTCTTTTTGTTGTTCACTTGGTCTATTGTGTGGCTGGTTGGTCTATTTGGTTGCTGCTGGTTGTTGTTTTGTGACTGTAGTGGTGCTGCCTGGCTGGTTTTGGTGGCTGTCAATCCAGTTTGTCACTGGTTGTTGGGGCTATTGGTCTATTTGATTGCATTGGTTGTTGTGGCTGTTTGGTATACTGTTGATTGCTGCTGGTTTACTGTGGTTATTATTGGTCTTTGGTTGTTGTTCCTGTTACTGTTCTTGTTGCTGTTGCTGCATTGCCATTCCTCACTCTTCCTTGTCCTTCCGCATTCCAGGTACATACCTCTGTTTTTGTAGTTCCTTGGTACGAAAAGAATGAAGTTTGAAGCTTGTACATAAAGTCTATTGAAACATGTAGTCGTTTATAGTTCTTATGTTTAATTACATTCTGTTATTCTTCAATTAAATTTGTATTGCTAGTTTTGTTACGGAAATGTAGCTAGACCAAAGATACACTATCATTAGATATGCACGTAAATCCAAATTAGTCTGTTGTATCTTTGTTCAATCTTCTCTACTCATGTGTATAATCTCCAAACCTGTTAAATGATAGACCTTATGTTAAAAGCAAGATTAGCTAGGGAGTTGTCACTCAACGGAATGACGTAATTAGATTAAAAAGAGTCGGGGGTGCATTTCATGTGACCCGACCCCGATTTTGGGCAAGAATGAACAAAGCGTGTCAGGAACCACAGGCGCATTTCATGCGGTGTGGTTCGTAGCAAGTTTTAAGTAATTTGGAATCAACTCTTAAGTGAGATACAGTGAGATGTAGTTCGCTTTAGATTTGAATCAAAGGTACGCCTCGCCCAATAGTTACACTAATCACATAGCCGTATGTACATATAAATACTTAGGTTTCGAGATGCGTCGTTTCTTAACGAATATCACGCCTTTCTCAACCGTGTAAATAAGTAGTCGATCCGGGCGCATATTTTAGTTTTACCTTTTTAAATACGGGTGTGCATTTCATGTGACCCAAATCCAAACCCCGAATGTTGAATACGAATACGTCGAGGATCCGGGTGCATTTCATGTGACGTGATTCGGAAGCATATTTTTAAGCAACTTTCTCTTTCGTAAATCACAACCAATAATAAAAGCGGTAAAGGGGTATTAACTTGCACTAAGTACATAATTGTAAAAAGCAGATAGATAAGCCAAACACGACAGTTGAGCGACCGTGCTAGAACCACGGAATTCGGGAATGCCTAATACCTTCTCCCGGGTTAATAGAATTCCTTATCCGGATTTCTGGTTCGCGGACTGTTAAATAGAGTCATTCTTTTCCTCGATTCGGGATTTAACCGGTGACTTGGGACACCATAAATCTCCCAAGTGGCGACTCTGAAATAATTAAAATAAATCCCATCTCGATTGTCCTTTAATTGGAAAAACTCTTTGCATCCTTGCGGGTGCGTAAAAAGGGGTGTGACATACGCGTGTAACGCGAACCTGTGCGAAATATCGACACCACGTATCCGCGGCATTGAACCATCTGATGCAAGCAATGCTGACCGAACTGGACTTCCACGAAAAATATTCGCCATCAAAGTAAAAGAAATATTCAACCCTTCTCGAATCATGACGGGTCATTATTTCGATAAGTTCGAAATAACAACCTTAAGGCCAAGGGCCTTCACCATCCAAGTAAAAAAAAGATTCGAACCTGCTCAAATCATGACGGGTCGTTATTTTGATAAGTTTGAAATAACACCCTTAATGCCAAGGGCCTTCGCCATCAAAGTAAAAGAAACATTCGACCTTGCTTGAATCATGACGGGTCATTATTTCGACAAGTTCGAAATAACACCTATAAGGCCAAGGGCCTTCTCGATCAAAGTAAAATAAATATTCGACCCTGGTCGAATCATGACGAGTCGTTATTTTAATAAGTTCGAAATAACACCCTTAAGGCCAAGGGTCTTCACCATCAAAGTAAAAGAAAGATTCGACCCTGCTCGAATCATGACGGGTCATTATTTCAATAAGTTCGAAATAACACCCTTAAGGCCAAGGGCCTTCGCCACCAAAGTAAAAGAAAGATTCGACCCTGCTCGAATCATGACGGGTTGTTATTTTGATAAGTTTGAAATAACACCCTTAAGGCCAAGGTATTAAAGTAAAAGAAAGATTTGACCCTGCTCGAATCATGACGGGTCGTTACTTCGACAAGTTCGAAATAACAACCTTAAGGTCAAGGGCCTTCGCCATCAAAGAAAAACAAAGATTCGACCCTGCTCGAATCATGATGGGACATTACTTCGATAGGTTTGAAATAACACCCTTAAGGCCAAGGGCCTTCGCCATTAAAGTAAAAGAAAGATTCGACCCTGGTCGAATCATGATGGGTCATTTTTTCGACAAGTCCAAAATAATACCCTTAAGGCCGAGGGCCTTCGCCATCAGAAGAAAAGAAAAGACATGGACTCGATAGATGAGCTCCCATCTCACGTCAAGGCCACAAATAATTGATAGCAAAATTTAAAGTACAAAGAAGATGACAAAGAACTCTTTATTATTGGAAAATCATGAGTGCGGACTACCGCCGCATACAACAGGCCCAGACCCACAAATTAAAAAAACATAACAAATAGATACCAGCCTACCAACAAAAAGAAAATAAAAACAAAGTACAAGCATTTTTAACTCGGCGTCACTACCACCACCATCATCATCATCACTATCTGTGCCCCCATTGGCTTAGGGTGTTGCCGTATCATACCTATAGTTGATGCGAGCCTTACGAGCCTTCACTCGAGCTTCCTCATATGTAGCCTCAGTCACGGTGCCCACTTCTAACAAACTCTTGTAAATATCACGCTGAGCTTCGACATAGACCCAGAGCTCATGAATCTGGCGGGGAACGGTAGCGCAAGATGATTCAGCTTGAGTCCTCAGTTGCCCATT
Organism: Nicotiana noctiflora; assembly: GCA_032618575.1. Classification (NCBI taxonomy): domain Eukaryota; kingdom Viridiplantae; phylum Streptophyta; class Magnoliopsida; order Solanales; family Solanaceae; genus Nicotiana; species Nicotiana noctiflora. The sequence continues at coordinate 64,396 of JASVEL010000650.1, forward strand.
CTTCTCCTCCAGGATCGTGACTCGATCCGCCATAACCGAAGCCTCATGATAAATTGTGCCAATCTGTTCCTCGAGCCTCGCCTCCATAAGGGTTGTTGTCGCCCTCTTCGATTCCTGCTCAAATTGGAGCACACGAATGGTTTATTCTAGAGCTGTCGCCTTCGCTAAAGCCTCAGACCAGGCCCTCTCAATATGCTCTAGGCCAATGACCTTGCCCTCCAACGCAGCCAGCTTCCCTCTCCACTCCGCGCTCATCGCCTCGATGTGGACCAATCCATATCCGACTGCATGGACCTCAGCTTGTCCTGCAAATATTCACACTCTACGGCGACACCCTTACCCAATTCGAGCTCCTCATCTTTGAGGAGAAATTGCTCATCAGGCTTACTCATACTATAGATCGTCTGCAGCAGCTCTTGATCCCTCCTCTCCAACTCCTCACCCAGAGCGCGGTTACGGGGGTCCACCCTCAGCCGCTCGTGCAATTCATGACATTTGTTATGGTAACAACGGTACTTCTCCAACATCTACAAGAAAATCCTCAACCCGACGTTGGCCCTACAGATTCTTTCCACCTCCACCTTATACGTCTAAAAAAAGGAACGATTAAATTAGTGCTCTCAAACACAGGGAAAAGCCCGAAACAAGACCCAAAATGTCATACCCTCAAGCCTATAATGACCACCTCATCCCTCAGCTCGGCATTAGAGATACTACGCAGTGACTCGTTCTCAGCTTCCGAGTATATCAGGCTAAATTATGGACCCAAATTATCCCATGCGCCAAAAGATTCACTTTGGAAGAGATCTAGAGAACTCGAACTGATCCCCAGAGTGAACCACCGAATGGGTAAGGCCCTCCTTGAACATCTTGATTTTGTCAGGATCCAGGTCTAACTCAGATTTATACTCATCAATCGCCATACCTTTCTCCCTTTCTAACCCGGAAGGAGGAGTGCGACCAGCCACAGATGAAGAAGGCGCATCTGAAGTCACTATAGCGACATCGAAGGTTTGGTTCCTTGTTCCAGTAGGGCGACGATCATCAGTAACAGCGAAAAGTTCTGGCTGAGCTATTGTAACGATCGGGGTCTCCAGATATTTACTACCGGCGCCAGTTTCGACAACTCGCTCCACATCTATAGAAGACGCTCCAGCAACACCTTCCCCTGAGCCCGTTAGGGGAGACTCATCCAGATTAATCATGCTCGGAGGCACCATCTGGAATGCTACCCTCCATCTCTTTGACGGCCTTTCCTCCTCCCCTATTAATGGTGATTCATTCATAGGACGGACGACATTGTATGGAACATCGTCTTGAGAGGCAGCTCTTGCTGGAGCAACCAAGACCGCAGATTCGACATTCGACCAAAGCAGCCCTCGACGAAGGACGAGCAGCAGGTACCACAATAAGATGAGCAGACATAGATGGTTTGCGAAAGACTAATTGAGGTGTCTTGACTATCCGTACTCTCTCTGACAACGACAAACAAGGTATAAGAGGCAAGACAAAAAATGAATAAAGAAATTCAACAAATAAGGGTGTCATCCCACCTGTAAGGGGCCTATGCCCGAACCTGTCATGGAAAGTCGACCAGGTGCGAGCGCCCACAGTGTGGGGAAGAATTGCCTCCACCCACTCACAGATCCCTTCAAGAGGCGGCGGGGGAAACTTCTCAGCTATAAAATAACAAGGCAATTTAGTATATAAAAAAAGAGCAAAAACGAACTCCCCATAAATCAAAGACGCAGAATTACGGGCGAAATTCCATCTCTTGGGGAACCCCGTCGGGTCTGCCATAATATGCTCAGTCCACACATAGAAAAAATTCTTGTAGAAGCGATGATTTGTTCTATCGTCCATCTTCATCACAAGACCTTTCGACCCCCGAGGATGCGCACGAATCATCGTGCCTCAAATTAACTAGGGAGAAAAAAGGCTAAGCACATGGACCAGAGTAACCTCATGAGGAACAACTTGTATAAATAAGGGGAAAGCTGAGCAGGCACACCTCATAGTAGCGACAAAAATCTACCACTAGCATGGGAAGCGGGAGTGTGTATCCAACGATGAAAGGTTAGGCATAGAACATACAATATCTAGGAAGGTCGAATTGAACCCAGTCGTCCATCCCCGCCAGTTGCATCTCGACGAAATTAGGGACTCCCCATCGTTTCCTCAATTCCACGATCCCTCTCTACCTTAAAAAGGGAGCAATGTCCTCCGGATTCGTTCTACCGTTGATACTGAAGTCAATCGCGTCCTTACCTGGGCGGGGTAAGATCTCATCCACCGAGGGAACCTCTTCGTCCTCCACCATATCCTCTTCTCCGGTAGCCGGAACAGGGTTTTCAGTTGCCGGAATGGTGACAGAAAAATTGTTAGGGGAGGAATCACTAGCCATTTATAGACAAAAAGGAAAAAACTTTCCAAAAAAAAGTGAGAAGGTTAGGGATTGCAACAATTAAGAAAGCAATAACTTAAGAATTCAGAAAAGGAGATATCTAGGGAATTCCCTTAAGTCAAACACTAAAGTGTGAGGGGCAAATGACAAGGTTTCCCTATTTATAAGAGATACGAGTTCTCCGAGCTCGAAATCCAAAAGTCGCCATCTAAATTCGACGAGATACAAAATGTTTTAGTTACTCAGAAACGTATGTCATAATGATAGCAGGCACGAAATAACGTTTTGTTTACTAACCGGCATTTTGATTACAAAACCATTATAACGGTGCATGGAACATCGAGGAAACATTCCCATGCCACCTGAAATTCGGACAAACTGCTATTTCACCAAGTTCGAAACAACACTTTTAAGGACAGGGGCCTTCGCCATCAACGAAAAAGTAAAAGCTCCACCTCGCTCAAATTCAGACAACGTTATTTCGATAAGTTTGAAACACCTTTAAGGACAGGGGCCTTCGCCATCAACTAGACAGAGAAGTTCGACCTCGCTCGAACTCAACCAGGGGTCAAATTCCTCCCGACTGCTTTGCGCATATGTTCCATCCGTTAGGACCGACAAGGCACGACCCCGACGACCGAAGGGACTAACTGTATTGGTCAAAATCTGAACACTTCGACCAGAGCGGCCACGACCGCATTTTTGCCACCAGACAGAAAAGGTTAATGGAATTAATCTAATTCCTCTTGTAAAATATTCGACGCAATAAGAGCTACGCCATTCTTCGACCAAGAGACCCCACTGCCCCAGACACGCTAAAATCAAGACAGAACTAAGAGGATTATTTCAACTATATATATATGAGAAAAAATAAACTCAAGGGGGGGGGGGATTGGAGGATCCAAAAAAGAGAAATACACTTGAAATCTCTCTTCCCTCTCCATAGAAGGGAAAGCACAATGCCTAGTTCTAATAAGAACTCCGATATTTTATTCATCATGTATATTATTGTATTTATTCAATCTTTCGATCCGGCACTAATTAGAATTGACTATGATTTACCCATTCATCTTTGATTGATTTGCTCAAAGGGAGTTTAAATCTTTTGAGTCAAACAACTATCATATTTCTTAGTTATTAGATTCTAAATTAATAAGTCACAGATATTCAATAATTTTTTAAAGATAAATACTGGAGTTTGAATCATAATTGTTTGGTGTGGCTAAACCCGTCATCTAAATTATGGCTCCACCTGTGATCCCAACTCCTTACATACATCTGATAAGGGTGGTTAATTGACCACCCTTTGTCAGAAAATTATACTGCGTATGTAGATATAATATTAGATTTTAGCGATATATTACATATATCGAACACCCGATGTCGGAAATTTTTTTTACCTCTTCCAAGTTTAAACACACTTAAAAAGATTTCTCACTTCACCAGGGCTTACATATGATGGCACAAACTAAAACAAATATACTCTATGGATAACAAGACGAAATCTCAGATCTGAGATTTTGATTCAAAAGTGAATGTAGAAGATATAAATGTATAGAGAGATTTTCCAGGCTATAGTTGCATCTGGTCTGATTTAGGGTTTGCTTAATTTTGTTCAAAGTTATATGAAGTTATGTCAGTGGTTCAATGTGTATTAAATAAGGTGTTATTCCTTTATTTTACTTGATATAGACGTAAAGAGGAGTCAGTTGTAAGTTGTAACAACTGCTCTGTCTATTATCTGTCTGTCCCATTTTTTAGTCCACGCATAAATGGAATATTGTGTCTGATCTAAGACACATCTACGAAAAATAACTCGTCCCGATTACAGCGGCGGACTCAAAATTTAAAGGTCGTGGTGTACCTATAGATTCAACTAAAATCTATTCTATGTTTAGTCCCGCGGAGCTGATGACCGCGGGTGGAGAATTACTCGATAAATAGAAGACCATGCTACCGTTTTGGGCCAACAAGGTCAAAATCTTCGTCAAGGTGTCTATTATTAATATATCACTATTTTCTAAAAACATATACCTGTATATATAAAAATTTTGCCAAACTTTACAGGTGTCCGCAACCCTGCTCTATATAGCATAGGTCCGCGTCTGGTCTCGAACAATTATAGATAAAATGTAGCTATTTAATGAGGAACAAATGCCAATATTATATGCCGGTTGCAGTATCTTTTGTTTTGACCTTATAGTTGTACTAAAAATTTTATTAAATATATATAAATATTTAATTATAAATTCACTGATTGAGCTATGGATTCAGTGCTAATTTAAAAATAATGCCAGAAGCCAAGCCATATGAGTTGCTCATATTCTGAAGCAACCTGAAGCTAGTGATCTTTATATCTCATGCAGCAAGTAACGTGCTATTGTGCTTATCCAACATATTAAATGCAAAAATCTAGTTCACCGTCCGCTTTTATTTATTATTTTCTTTTTTGTTGTTGTTGTTGTATCACTATTGTGATTTCTGGTATTATTTTGTTTTCATTCTTTATATCCAGTCCAATTTCTCTTTAACTTCCTCTTCGTTTTTTATTTTATTCAGCCCTTTCAGTTTTCCTCTTTTTTAAGTTATTTGTAGTGCATCACCAAAGAATATGATTCAGCGGATGGGATAAGTCTGGGTATGAAAAAATTTACCTGCCTATATGACTGGATATAGTTAGGCTCCAATAAAGATACCCGACACCAGGTGGGAAACCAAAAAAAAAAAAAGTTATTGCAGTGCAAGGTTTTTCATTTCTTCAAATTTTTGAATGTTACAAGAAAAGCAATAAATCAATCAACATGATGAGGCTTTAAATCTAACATTGCACTAACTTTTCGCTGCCTGTATAGAGTACAAAATGTAAATGAACTAATATTGGTAGAAGAAATACACAGCTAACAACAGTAAAATAAACATTAATGTACAGAATACATTTGATTCTTTACCTAGTCTTATCCCATCCTAACAATTACCTGAAAGAATAGAACCAACAAAAATAAAGAGATCCCTAATGCCTGTTAGACTACTGCTTTATTCCTTGAATCATTTACAACTGCCTGTCCACCAGTTAGAGGAAGATTTGGCAGTAAATCGGTGTGTGAGCGCGTTAACTAGTTATTGAAAACAAACTTTCTTTACAATTTATCGACGTGTTTCCTATAATAATATTTCAGCACGATTTCTCTAAGCGCCAACATTCTGCACCTGGGAATCCGCCATTTTTAGAGCTTCGTCATGTTGCTTCCCATGCTGCTGAGACCAGTAGGCATGGGCAGCTAAGACCCTGTCCAGAAGCTCCTGTGGCACTGGCTCTCCCCTTCTCTGTTGTGGTGTAATGCTTGCTGTATGGACTAATGTCTTCCATTTATCCTAATGTAAACCAAGAACCCACATTAACAGAGATGATAGGAAAAAATTAGCTTTGCTAATACAGATTTAATAATTGGTATAAGATCCAAATTTATCCCAAAGCTACTCATGTATTCCGCTTTCGCCTTCTCATGCAATCAGTTGGAGCGGTCATGCACTTAATAACAATAAAACAACAAGTTTAATAACCTAAGGAATCATAAAAGTACGTAAATCATCTTTTCATACTGTAACATGCCTACTTCTCATGTTGATATAGATATCTAAAACCTAGATTCTCAAAATTCAGATATATAACAAACAACAACAACAACCCAGTATATTCCCACAAGGTGGGGTCTGGGGAGGGTAATATGTATACAGGCCTTACCTCTACCCGAGTTTCCAATCGACCCTAAAGAAAGGCAAACAAAAACATGTAGAAAATGATATTTACTTCACAGCTAAGGATAGCATGTAGAAGTATCACAGATATAAAACATCAATGCTAAAAATTGGCTTAGCATCTGAGCGAAATGAAATAATATACTTTCTTCATAAAAAATCAGAAAAAGGTAAATGCACCAATTAGATGTCTAACCTTAACATCAACATAAGTTCGATGATCAGCATACTCAAAAGCTCTGATTTTGACATCACGCCACCTGCATAATCAGATATCAGTAAGAAATGCAGATCCTCCGAGGATAACAAACTTCGGACAGTTTCTCATGATTATGAGCAAAGGGGATAGAACTGTCACGTCACATAAAATTATATTTTGGATACCTTCCAGTTCCAAGCTGCTCAACAGCTTCAACTAGAGCTTCTACTTCCGCAACTGAGAATGGTCTCCTTGTTCTACGCTGTGAAAGTTCAGAACGACTGTTCTTCGGGCTCCCAGGAACCACAGCAAGTGCCTCAGCATTCAGATGAGGTATTATGACCACGGCTCTAGAATCAGGAATAGCTACATCACTTGTTGGATCAATAGGATTTGTAGGTGATTGCGCCAGTTCATGGTAATCTTCGTCATGCTCGTCCAACTTAGTCTTTGAAGGATCTGACGAAGCACTTGGAAGCTCTAATTCCATGATAGGACTAGGCAGATGCCTGAATACATAGATGCAATATTAGTCCAAGCACAGTAAACAGCCATATGATAGCATTAATCTATTGAAACATTGATTTTCTTGAATTTAATAACTGTCTAATGCAACAGCACTCAAAAGCACAAAAAGTGCAAGTCATCTATAATACCTAGTTAATTCATGATCAGCAACACATGGTGATGAAGCAGGAGGATCTTTAGAAAGCAATGATGGAGAAACTGGGTAAAAACTTGGCTCCAACGTAAAACCCAAAGTATCGAGGTTGCCATTTTGAGAGACACCAGCCTGCTGTAGAGTTCTATTGTCATCTCTGACCTTCTTCCCCTCGAGAACCACCCCCACCCGTAATCCATTTCCCAGTATAGATCTTACTGCCTCCATTACGGACCTCTGCATAATCAAAATTAAAATTTAGGTAACTCGAATCTTGGGCTGAATCTAGAAGAGTACACTTTCCATCATCACCACAAAATAAAAGATTGCAACTATTAAAACAGCCATTAATAAAAGAATCCTAAGCTTTCTGCATGTTGAATATGCTAAATTAAACATTATCAGAGGGATTATTCCATAAGTATATTAAGATTTAATGATTACTATATTTAGTAACAAGTGAATTGAGCTGAGAAAGGCTAATTAATACTCTCAAAGATGAATTCATCAACAATCTATTAATACATGATTGATCATCTCATTTCCCTCCAGCGAGCTAGAATGTCAGGGGATCCTCGTGAACATACAAGAAAAAGCAATTCAAATTTATCGATATATTGGTAGAATTCCTCAGATGCACAAGGTTAAGTAATGTTGATCAATGACCCAACAAGATGTGACCCTGCATACCTTCAGCGAACCAACAGTTTCAGTTTCAGGGACCTCGATGAAAAGCTCAGGAATGTTGAAGGACTTGATGCTAAATTTTACTGAAAAAATAAATTAAACACACGTCAAAAACTTCTCGGGAAATAATGCCCAATCCAAATAAAAAATGTTGAAGAGTCTTACCACAAGGATCCTTTTTTTGATGATTTTTAACTGAAGCTGAAGCCCCTGATCCTGTAAGGAAAGATAGATCACTCAGTACTCAGTAGCTCTTCATAACTACGAACCTTACATGGAAAGGATGATAGTAGATTACTGACCTCTATGTGGGATAATATCTCTCTTGATTCCCTTTTCAGGTGAGTTTGATTTTCTTTCACTACCGGCCTGCTGGTCATAAGCAACAGCAGAGTTATAGTGAGACATTTTCCTTCTCTTTGAAGGAATTTCAACTCGGCATCTTTCCAGTGCACATATTCTTTTCCTGTTTTGATAAAAGGACTTCACTCTATTATCTAAAACACCAAAATCAAGTAGTTAGAAGATGACATAACAAGCTGATAGAAATTTAGTAAATCAAAAGCTTAAGCCCACTAAATTTTCAGAGGTATAACTCTACTTACTGAAGCATGAACGTTCGCAGTCCTTCAGCTGAGGAGCTATCTTCCAGTGTCTAGATGTCAAAATCCTTTTTATTCTTCTGGATCCAATACGTGATGTTTTCCTGAAGGCCCTCATCTTACTGTTGTGGCTATAAGACCGAAAAGAATTTTCGTCATCATCTCTAATACCTAACTTTACATTGTTCCTTTGCTTTCCAAAAGAAGGCTTAGGAACCGCCCTGTACAAGGGAAATTGTACACTGTTGTCTGAGATAATTGCGGCATTATTATTCACATGTTCCACAATTAGACCCTTCACACTGCAAGAGTTAGCCACAATTAAATCATCAGTTTGCTTTCTGTCATCATCTAATTGCTTTTGAGTAACTGTCTCAATTGTCTTATTACATGCATTCTCGAGATTAGAGGATCCACCTTCTACTTCAGTGTGGAACTTTCCACCCCTATCGACCTTCTTGCAGTTTTCCAACTTTGCGCAAGACCAGTCTTTTTGTGAAAAATCAGAAATCATAATACTACAATTGTGTTTGTGGAAAATATTATTTTCTACATGATTAGGTTTATCCAAACTATGCTTGAGATTCTGCTCTAGCGCTGCAGGTTCTGGTATATAAGTGCTTTCTACACTCCCCTGGCTGAAGCACTCCGATTTCACAGCTTTATCTTCTTTAAGTTGCTCACATTTAACACCGACCCTGCAATCAGCAAGCTCATCTTTTCCTTCCGCCGCATTACTACAAGCAGAGCTTTCGCTCTCCTGTAAAAGTTCGCCAGCAACAGCCGCCAATAATTCAAATGCACTAATTTGATTATTGTCCAAATTATTATGCAAGTGTCTCCTCTGAAAGAAATTGTGATTACAGAGATATTTAGAGAAACATATACAAGAAACGCAAAAATTAAAATTAAAATGGAAAATAGAAGAAACGTAAGAGAATGCATAAATTAACAATTTCAGCTTACTTACTCTAACTGATCTAGGAGCTTTTGGTATAACAGGAAACTGATGGCCACTGAAACCATAGTTCAGCCTCTTCTTCGAAGACATACCTCAGGTAGCATGCCAATAAGTGATGATCACATACAATGAGCCAGTGACACCAATATCACTTCAATCTACAGAAGTAAAAAAACAGGTTATCAATCTTATCATATAGCATAAGCAAAAGGCAAATATACAGCATTCCGAAATCAGAAAATTAAGGTCATCCGGCGACTACTATGCAAAGGCACTGCAATAATACAATAATGCTACTTGACTTAATTCTGGGTGACGTTGTATGATTTCCCACCTTCAAGAGGCAGGCCAATCAGGAAGAAACTATTATTATACATTAATCCCCTCAAGATGTTTGGAGTTGACAATTTGGAATACTGAAATAATAAATCATCATCCTAGAGATGATGGTGATCAGTGTTTTTACAAAACTAGTACAGTTTCAAGTATCTTGGATTCACTAGTATTCACAGGTAGAAGAAGTAAACACATCAGTTAATAGCAAAACACCTAGAATTCTATATGCCTGGATCAATATCGTGTAAACCAGTATACACAGAAAGTGAGATCTTTCCACATTCACACCAGAGGTAGATCCAGGATTTGAACTTTATGGATTCTGGATTTAGGACAGCAACCTCAAGTGCTATTAATTGGATTCTGAATTTAATTTTTGTACATATTAAGTGCATTTCTTAACATATATGTAGGATTTGGCCAAAGCTATTGGATCCTGCTGAACCCATATCTTAAAGCCTACATCCACTCATGTATCACACTATACCTGTTAAAATGCTCGATGCAGAAAATAGGAAACCCGATAATAATTTTGACAAAAACATTCATGAAATGGATCCAGCTCCACAACTCGAACTTACAATCAGCGATAATACAGAAAAGGATACTTCAATTCTTTTCCAGTTTCTCAAACTTTGATGCATAATTTTGCTCAAGAATGATCTTTTATGCTCACTTACAATTTGAATAAAAGGGAATGACCCTAAAGATCTCTTGTGTTCTAATTTAAAAATCTCATCTGTTATCTTTTACCGGATCTCGTATGAAAAAGGGTTACATAACTAAAATAACATTTTTAATGCAGAATTTTGCAGTTTAAAGATTAATAAGGAGCAAGTGCAGAACTAGAGGAATTCTCGAAAATCCAAGTAATAAATACTTCTCGCCAAATATAATCAAAGAATAGAACCGGATGCTTTTCCGGAAGTTAAAAATCCAACAGTAAAAAAAATTCCAATAGTAAAATCGAATCCAATTCAAATTCTAATTCCAGTTCCATTATTTTATGGTATTAGCAAAGAACTCTCTAAAACCCCTTGAATTGCAAGCAACATAATAAATAAATAAATAAATAAATCAGCAAATCCGATCAGATCTCCGTATGATCAAACAAAATTTCACCAGAAAATAGCCAAAACTCATTATACAACCAATTGCAAGCAATTAAACGAACAAAATTCAAATGCAGAACATATAATAAGTAGATAAGAGAAGTTAAAAGTACCTGAGAAGAGATCTGTACGGATTCTACGAGAATTTTGAAATCACAAACTGAAAATTGCAAAAGGAAAAGGATGCGAATTGATTTAATTTAAATTAAGATTTTATTTTTTTAATGAGTTTTTGGGTGAAAGTGAAGAGTTTTGTGGATAGAAATGAAAAACCTCTGGGTTTGAAAAAACCAAACAGAAAAGAAATAATGCTAAAACCCCACAAAGATGATGATGTAAGGTAGTTTTTACGGGTATGCTTTATAGTGTGATGAACCACAAAAACCGCAATGTCCTGTTAAAGGGCAATATTGTCCGGTCAATAATTTAATATCTTATTACAACAATTTTACACATAATTTCAATTGTATTTGAATCATATTGGAATTAAAACTATTGAAAAAATCAGTTCCTTATTAGTGTAAATAATTGTAAGAACATTAAAATTATTGTAAGTGAAATGGTTACTTATCACGCCTTCCTTTTTTTTTTATTATACTAGAAACTTTAATACATCATTAGTTCTTATTCACATACGCAGGAACGGATATAACGTTTTGATGAGTGGTTTAATTAACCCATAATTTTCAATACCAAAAATAAATTAATATGTAATAATATATTAAAATTGCAATAAATAGTAGTCCATAACGTTAAACGCATAACATATTGATTTTTGGATCCGCCTCTGCACGCACGTAATTATTTATCTACTAAATTAAACTTAATACACTTAAGAAAGTTTATGTTTAATTAGCTACGTCGAACGGGCTTTGGCTTAACATCAATTGATGATAATAATTTGTAATTAAGCTTAGCTTAGACTTAGATACACTAATTTATTAGTTCATTCAAAATAAGGAAGTTGTTAGGAGGGTTGAAAGATTACATGGCGAATATTTGCTTGTGTTTAAAGTTGGTTAGAGTAATGATTGGTTAATAAGCAGCCTACTACCTAATACTTCTAATTAATATTACTTTATTTGCATGCATAATAAAAAATACATGTGTTTATTGTTTATATTATGCTAAATTAATAGATGCATATGTATTAATCCATATGCTTCTTTAACTTAATAATATTTAATTAATACATATTTTTACTTATTAATTCTCTTAACTAAGATAAGTTAATATGATTTGGTATAAAAAAAGAATATCTCGTTCAAGATTTAGGCACACTTATTAATCATAAAGGATGTTTAACTAAATTATCGTTTATCTGATCTTCTAATTTTTTCTAGAAAATACAACAATAACAAATAACTCAGAGTATGGTATGAAGAAGATAGTATGAATATAAATTTTATCGCTAGAAAGACTGGTTCTGATAGACCCTCACGAAAATTATGAAAGATATGTGAATCATTTATTATTGGAGCAAGAGTAATTTGAAAGAAAATAGTGATTACTGCATCCATAAATAGTGATTAATCAGCTAATAAAGGATGATTAATGGATATTCTCCTTGCCCATATCGTTTTGGCAATTCAACTAGTTGGAGTGTCGTTTAAGGAAAGATGTATTAACACTACATTGCGTGTTCGTATAACCAAAAAAAAAAAAAAAAGCTAAGGTAGATACCTCAACTCTTTTTTTTGGGTATGATTTATGATACTCATGAACAAAATGCTTTAAAAAACACAACCTAAATTAATGGGTTTATGCGGAGCGAAATTGAATTAATCGAATTCCCAATATAAATAGCAAATATCGGGTGAAAAACAAAAGAACACTTGTAAGTTTTCCTAATCACCAAATAACTCGGAATGAGATATCCTCACGGATCTTTTATGTCTCGTTGGAACTCTACTCCTAGTCAAAATGTTGGCCTAATAAAAATTAATTGCAAATTCTCTATTACTTTCAAAAACTACATACGATGTGCATTTAATATTGTTAAACTAGTTTTAGTACCTGCGCGGTGCGCAGACACAAATCATATCACAATTGTGATGTAGGTTGTTTGAGTCATGTGCAAATAACTTTAAAATATAAGTATTTCAGATAAAATTATATAACATTAGATCTTAATTATAAAGTAGGATAAGAACTTATTATTCAATTCTCGTATTAGACAATTTTTTTTAATTTGTAGTAATCTAAGCACTTTATTTTAGTACTTGCATATATTTCGGTGTCAATACTAAAAAAATACTGAATATGTCAAGTTGTGATCTATCTTGTTTGAGCCATATTATATTACATTATTTTAACAAAGTTCTTACATCACTTTATTTTTGACTGAAAGTCACACAAGTCTTATTCATCACATATTTTATGTATTTTTTTTATTTTTTTTCTTTTCTTATAGTTATTGTATTATTTATTTTTTAATATTATTATATTATCATATAATTTTTTTGGCTTAATAATTAAATTAATATCTTTCTTATTATCCTTTTAATAGTTTTTAATAAATATAAATATTTTATTCTTGAAATTTGGTATATTTATATGCTTGAAGCCTCTTATTCAGAATTTTTTAATCATTTCAGTTTATCATCTTATTCAGAATTTTTTAATCATTACAGTTTATTTTTCAATTAATTTAAGTATAAATATTCTAACACTACCTTTTTTTATACATCTCTTCCCAACTATAAATTTTAATTAATTTTTATATTAAAATTTTGCGTATAACCAAAATAATATCATATTTTATTTTAAATTTTAACTTTTAATTAGTCAAAAATATTAATACATAAGTTATTTTATTATTACTTTTCAATTTATTAAGTTCTCTTATAGTAATTATTTTGTATTAAATGTAGTTAAATTTTCTTTCTTTTTTAGATTTAAGATACAAATTTAATTTTTAATTATCATTAGTTGTGACGACCCAAAGGGTCATCACTAATTTTATTAATCATTTCGAGCTTCTGAGGTCTTGAAAACCTCATTTATAGTTGCCTCAATTTGCGTGCACAGTTCTGAAATTAAAAAAATTTCATTTCAAATTCAAATAATTCTTATTCTTCTATGTCGTAAACTGGACCGCAATTTCGAAATATTATGTTATGCTTTCAAATTTAAACAACCGACACTCAATTAGAATATTAAACTTAAGAAATTTCCAATATCAAATTCAAGTAGTCTTTCCCTTCCATTTCTAATAGTAAATTTTTTATAATTTAACATAATTGTTTTTTAATCTAATATATAGTTTTATTATGTTTTATGTGGCTTTTCGTTAACTTGTAACATTATTTCATATTATTATACTACTTTCTTTATATAATATAGATAATATAATTCTTGTAATCATAAAATAAATATTTATTTTGTTTTAAATATTTCTCAAAAATTTAAACTTTTTAAATTTTAATAATATTTATAAGTATTGTATATTAACATTTATTTTATTTTCTAAACTTATTATTTACAAATTTCCTCACATTATCACTAATTTATTTTTATTATTCAATATTTTAGTTTTTGATTTTGTCTATTAGACTTGAATTATGTGGATCTATCCATATTATGAATTTTCTTATCATAATATAAAAAATCTTTCTCATCTCAAATTTAAATAATTTTTATCCTTTTTTCTATGATAAAATATTAGAATATTTTATTTTTTCTCTATTTTTTCTTAATTTTTTATATTATATTATTCTATAACGAATATTATTAGCTTGTTTAAATTTTATATAAATTTCTACCACACTCATTCTAATATAATATAGACAAAAATTTAAAAACTCTCCCATCTCAAATTCGAATAATTTTTTTCTTTCTATTTTCTAATTTGGACCGTATTTTCAAAATAGTGTGTTGTGCTTTCAAATTTAAACTAACTGCACTCAATTTAAATATTAATCAAAGAAAAATATTTTCTTAATTATTTGAACACATTATCTAAACGTTGTAGTAATCTATACGTATAAAATATTCATTTGCGTGATTCATCAATATTAATATGACTTTATTATTCTTGTTAACAAAATATTTTTTACTGATTATTTAATTTTTTTTACCTTATATATAATTTGTATACTTTATGTAAGATCTTAATTTGCTGCTTCAATTTATTTAATTTTAAACTCAATAAATCTTTAGTATCTTAAGTAAATTTTAGTTTTATTTTACAGCTCCAAAGTATAAATAGTCATAGTTTATCTCAATTTACGTCTTTCTATTTTTTTATTTTTTCTATTCTAATTTTTAAATTAATTTTTACCTCCATATTTGTAGCTAATATAGAAGAAAATCTATGAGTGGATCAATATATAGATATAGATACACATATACTTATAAATATAAATAAAGATATAAATATTGAATTTGTCTAAGATCTATTTGGATTAAGTATAAGATTTATTAAAGTACTTTCATTAAATATGTTTCCATTTATAATTTTTAATTATTAGTATTGTCTTAAAATTGCCAAGTGGCATTATTTTAGCTTGACACTTGGCTTAACCACAATGCATACTACTCTCATTTTAATATAATACAGATTTTTATTTTTTCTAATTTAGTTTTTAAATTAATTTTAACCTCCATATTTGTAGCTAATATAGTAGAAAATCTTTGAGTGGATCAATATATAGATATAGATACACATATACTTATAAATATAAATAAATATTAAATATTGAATTTATCTAAGATCTATTTGGATTATGTATAAGATTTATTAAACTACTTTCATTAAATATGTTTCCATTTATAATTCTTAATTGTTAATCTTGTCTTAAATTGCCAAGTGACTTTATTTTAGCTTGCCACTTGACTTAACCATAATGCATACTATTCTCCTTTTAATATAATATAGATAGATTATTGTTTGCTTAAACTTATCTAAAGTGAAAATTTTTACTACTATTATATAAAAGAGGATAAGCAGGCAGTTGATGGTCAACATGCCTGCTTGATTCTCAGGATATTGTTGTAATTTCATAAAAAGTAAGCAATGTTACTGGCTAAGAAAGGGAATTACTGTAGCTGCCAAGTAAAATTTTATGTGCCTTGACCAAATTACCCATTTCTCCCACAGTAGCTTCTTTGCCTAACTTTGTTCCTAACATGCATTTTGTTTGAATCTATGTGTGGCAAACTTAAAAATTAATTGAAGTTTTAACTCTACCCAAATATTTTTGGTGTGTGCCTTCTTTAAAAAGTATTTTGGACTTAACCATATTAAATTATATTTAACTTACTTATTGTTATTAATAATTTAATAGTGAAGGATCTTATATTGTTTAAATTTATGACTTTATAATTTGACATTTAATTACTTACGACATTTATGATCGGTACTAATTAAAAGGACATTTTTTTTTATCATTTTTGGTACTTTGACAAAGGAAAAAAATATTATGCAATACAAACATTATATTTCAGATCAATACAATATATTTATTCCAAAAATAAAATTATTCTCTTCCAATTATTTCTGAGTAAAAATAGGATGAACTAGGAAACAATAATAATATGAAAGATTGAATTGATAGGCGGAAAACAGTTATAAACAATAACTATGCCTTTTGGTGAGAATTTTTAGATATGTGGACAAATACAAATGACCATATGTGATTAGGCTCTAAAGAGGATAAACAACAGGTTAGGGTAATCATGGATTTTATATCAAACACATGAATTTAAGATTGAGTAATTTGTGAAAGACTCAATAATTATGTAGCCCATTCTTTTCCAGTTTATATTCAGGTATTGGATAAGCCATCACTATAAAAGAATGATCGTATCACTTATCTAGGAGGATAATTATACCACTTAGGAGGATAAATAGAATATTACAACTATATATATATTATATAATTATATTATATAGTTCCCCACTTTGTGGGAACATACTGGGTAGTTGTTGTTGTTGTTGTATATTATATAGTTGTAAAATTTATTTCTACACTCTGTCCGTTTCAAAAATATTATCTTGATTTGATTTAGCACAACCATTAACAAAGAAAGGAAGTCTTTTGGAAAAATTTGGTCATAAATAAACTATAGCATTTGTCTGGCTATAAAACTTTTGAAACTTGTAGTCCGAAACTTGTCATAGAATTTGTATGTAAATGCTTCCTATTAAGTATATATCAAAAAGTGCCAATATTTTTTAAATAGATTAATAGGTGTCAATCTTTTTTAACAGAGGGAGAATATTATATAGTTATATAAAAATATTGTTTTTTCATAGTTTTTTCGTTAATTAAAAATAATGTTTCTTTCCTTCATAATAAAGTAAAATTTATGTAACTCCAGCATATTTATGTAGTAAATTAAAATTAATACTAGAGTTTTTTCTGGAAAATAAGGGAAGCTCATGTTCTTTTAAAAGATTGATCTTTCATTTCTATCATTGTAAATTAATGTTAATTTAAATTTAGCAATACCTATTTTTAAAATCAGGTAAAAATAAAGTAATAGGATAAAATAGAGCATAACTTAATGTGAAAACGAAAAGCAAGCAATTACATTACTTGTTATTTTCTTATTAATATGTGAAAATTCTCTAAAAATGTGTGTTCATATATATATATATATATATATATATATATATATATATATATATATATATATATTTATGCTTTTGAGGCACTACATATTATCGTACCAGTAACTTAATAGTTTTCATGGACCTCCCTATGACCGAAAATATGATTTACTTTAGCTAAATTAATTTGGCAAAAATAATTATGGCTTTGAAAAATCAAGAAGACATTAATTAATATATTCTTAAATCTATCCTTGATCCAATAAATGATCTACAAAATATGAGGATATTCAAAAGAGCAATTTAAGAATGTATAAAGGATAATGCTATTAAATGCTTTTCTTAATAAGTTTGTCAAAAACTTAGAAGCACGTATTTTGAACAAGAGATAGCATCATCTAAGAAAATATACATAACTATTTTAAAAATTGGACATTGTAAGTAAATTTATATTAGAAATATAAATAAATTAAGAAGAAAATTCACATATACTTTTCACACGACTTAAACATAGTGTTATTGGGCCCATGCATAGCATGGGTTATCCCTTACTAGTTTATATTATAAAGACGAAAGTCATCAAAAGGTTGAATTTGAGTTTCGGTTGCAATTGGTTTCTCAAAGCAAGAATCATCCACTATTGGTAAGCTACCTATAATTGTTATTTTAATAGTAGTATTAATAATTTAATATGAGTATTATTCATGTTAAAATACAATATCTTTACATCAATCCATATTTCTAAATATAATACATTTAAAATCTAATAGTTAATCTAACTTTTTAGTTCCATTAGTTTAGTCCAGTTATGACAACTATAAGTTCATTATTATTATTTATTTAATTTTAGTAATTACATAAGTTAAGGGTTATAGTTTTTAACTATTATATAATCAAATAATGTACAATTATTTTTTAAAAATTGATTGAAAGAATAGTCTTATCTTAGATTAGATTTATAAAATATATAGAAATAGTCATATTTACCCTTATTCTATAAGAAATTAAATAAGTCATATTTATTCCTGTTTAAATATTTTAAGACTAATGAGTAACCATTGATTAAGATGGCAGGGGGCGAAGATGGTTGGTAATAGTAATGTTGTGTTGGTGGCTGGTGGTGAAAGTTGTTGGCATTGGCGATTGTAGGATGATAGTAAATTATTTAATGGTAAAAGGTAATTAACCTTCACAATAATTTTTTAAATGAAAATATGATGATTATAAAATTTTATTCAAGATCTGGAAAAAATCAAACTTATATACCGCAAATAAGTGCCTAAAAAATATAACTAATGAGTTAAAATATAAGCAACTCTAACTTAAACTTTCATTAAATGGAAGCAAATGAGATCTCAGGTCTCAGACGTATAGAAAATAAGCACCTAACTTTTTTTTAATCTGTATTTAAATTTGAATCGTGATTTTTTATAAATTTTATCCATCTCCATTTATCACCTAGTTATTATAAAAGAGATAATTTTTAAGAAAACCAATTATTTTATCCCTAAAAAATTTACTCCATATATTTGACAACAAATTAAGATAAACTAAATTGTCTAGCATTTGGATAAATAACATGAGTTATTATTGGAAACTAAATTTATTGGTTGAGGCCTCCTTGGTTCAAGATCTTCGTTTGATTATGCTCAACATCATCTTTAACTTGATGAATAACTTCAATTAGTAGCTTTGCGTAAATATCTGTAACTTGCTCTCCAGTCTTGCAATACCCAATAACTATCTCTTTGACTTGAACCAAGTCATAGATAAAGTAAAAATTGATATCAATGTGTTTACTACGCCCATGAAAAATTAAATTCTTTGTTAACTCAATTGTAGACTTGCTATCACAAAAAATTATTACAGGATTGTCTTGATTATGTTGAAGAAAGCCAAGCATTCTTCTTAACCACAATGCTTGTGTATCACTACTTGTTGCAGCCATGTACTCTACTTCAGCTGTTGATAAAGCAACAACTTGTTGCTTTTTGTAAGACCAAGAAAATACACCAGAACCCAAATAAAATAAATACCCAGAAGTAATTTTTCTTTGTATTGCATCACCAGCCCAATCACTATCCTTAAACCCCACAAGACTACTATCATTAGTCTTTGAATAAAATACATCATCAGTTTGCGTACCTTGTATATATCTCAAAATTCTCTTTGTTGCTTGCAAGTGGGATTGTCGTGGAGTCTCCATAAATTTGCTAATTAATCCAACTCCATGAATAATATCATGTCTTGTAGAAGTCAAGTACCTTAGACTCGCTACCAATTTTTTAAAATATGTAGGATTGACAAAGTTACCAATCCCGCCCCTAACCAACTTCAATTTTTCTTCAACATGGTTTAAAATTGGTTCGGCTTTATCCATATTAAATCTCTTTAGAATATCACCAGCATATTTTTTTCTGAGAGATAAATATTTTATTATCTAATTGAGATACCTCAATGCCAAGAAAATACGAAATTAAACTTAGATCAGTCATCTAAAGCTGACTAATTAATCATTGCCTCCCTAAACTCAGAAATTAATTTAGGATTATTGTCAGAAAAAATTAAATCATTCACATACAAGCACACAATGAGAATATCTTCGCAAGGCTTGAATTTGATATATAAAGTAAGCTCATATGGACATCTATGAAATCCATGTCCAATAAAATAAGAATCAACATGAGTGTACCAAGCTCTAGGTACTTGTTTCAATCCATATAACGCATTCTGTAACCTATAAACTTTATTTTCTTGACCTATTTTAACATAACCAACAGGTTGCTCAACATATATTTCTTTTTTAAGTATACCATTTAAGAAAGCAGATTTCACGTCCATTTAAAAAGAAATTCAGCAATTATTGACAAAAAGATAAATTATGTACGAACGGTATCAAGTCTAGAAACAAGTGCGAATACCTCAAAGTAATCAACTCATGTCTTCTGCTTGTATCCTTTAACAACTAATTTTGCCTTTAATCCACTTCTTCAGTTGGTTTGAACTTGGTCTTGTATACCCACTTAACTCCAATTGGTCTTTTTGAGGGCGGTAAAGTAGTCAATTCTTCTGTATTATTTTTCTCAATAGCGTGAATTTCTTCATTCATTGCATGAACCTATCTGTCATCTTTAATAGCTTTCTCAAAAGTAATTGGATCACAATCTGCAAATAAGGCAAAATTTACAATATCTTCATCGGATAAATCATTATCATTACCAACAACTTAATCTTGCAAACGATCCGGTAACTGGTGTTGTCTTTGCGGGCGACTGGACGTCTCTGCTCGAACATTATCTACTACATTCCTCTTGATGGTTGTTAGAACTTCCTTTCTCTATGACTAAATTTATTGGCTGCGACCTAGATGGGTCAGGGCCCTTCTTTGACCAATCCTAAGAACTCTGCTCATCAAAAGTAACATCTCTGCTAATAATCATTTTTCATGCATCTGGGATTCTGGATTAAACAACTTGTAACTCTTTGTCTCATGACTATTAACCAATAAAAATATATTTTTCAGCTTTATCATCCAATTTCTTTCTCAAAGCATCAGAAACATGAGCATAAGCAACACAACCAAATAATTTTTGATGAGAAATATTTGGTTTCTTACCTGTCGAGATCTCTTGTAGAATTTTTCCAAAATTAGACCGTGTAGGACACCTATTTAATACAAAAATTGCACAGGAAATATCTTCTGCCCAAAAAACTTTTGGAATATTTTTGGAATGCATCATAGATCTCACCATGTCCGTCATTATTCTATTTTTCTTTCAGCGACACTATTTGTTGAGGTGTATATCTAGCTGTCAATTAATGCTTAATACCATGTCATATTTATTCCTGTTTAAATATTTTAAGACTAATGAGTAACCGTTGATTGGTAATAGTAGTTGTTGTGTTGGTGGTGAAAGTTATTGGCATTGGCGGATGTAAGATGATAGTAAATTGTTTATTGGTAAAAGGTAATTAACCTTCACAATAATTTTTAAATGAAAATATGATTGTTACAAAATTTTTTTCAAGATCTGAAAAAATTCAAACTTATTTATCGTAGATAAGTGCCTAAAAAATATAACTAATGAGTTAAAATTTAAGCAATTCTGATTTAAGCCTTCATTAAATAAAAGTAAAGGAGGTCTCACGGCTCAAACATATAGAAAATAAGCACCTAAATTTTTTTTTATCTTTATTTAATTCGAACCTTGATCTTTCGTAAATTTTATCCATCTCCATTTATCTCCTAGTATTATACAAGAGATAACTTTTAAGAAATCAATTAGTTTTGTCCCCAAAATGATTTACTCCATATATTTGACAACAAAATAAGATAATCTGAATTGTCTAGCATTTGGATAAATAACATGAGATTACGGTTAGAGCATACATAGCAGAAGCAAACATACAATCCATGCATCAAATACATGTAAACTAAACAAAGCAATATTAACAGGATTAGAAGCACTAACCTTTTGAAATAGTTGTACAAATCCTCCAAACAGCAAGAATCCAGGACTGCAGTCTTCTGCTATATGCCTTATAAAATCTTTAGGCGATTTTGCTTTTTGGTAGGCAAGAACAATACAACTAAAAGGTAAGTTATTAGATGAAACTAGTCTTCCTTTAATAGACCCGAAATTAAGCCACAATATGGCTCAAAAACATGTAGGATTCTGCAAGTAGAATCCTACTCTAACTCAAAAGGATAACTTTTCTCCAAAGCTACATTTTGCCCAAGTCTGTCAAGATTTTTTATACTAGGTATAGAAGAGATCACAGAATAATATGACGCTACTAATTATAGTATTAATTGGAAATTAGCATGAATTAATTCTTACTATAATTAATTACAATTTATTCCACTAAAAACTGCAATTAAACTCCTCAATATGAATTTCTAAAATTTATTAACACTTATTTTAACTCCCCATGTTAAGATTTTAAATACCAGTTAATTAAATTAAATCACTGAAAATTTAATTCAATTAATTAATTAAATGCTTTATAATTTCGCTTAAACTATTTCATGTGACGGATACAAAATCAACTGGTCGGGTTCTCACATAAAAACTTATAAGCTTATATAAAGGGGTATGTCACGATCCTAACCCCGAACCCGGTCATGATGATGCTTCTCGTGAAGACAAGGCCAACCAGTCCAACACAATACATCTCTTCAAGTAGTTAATTAACATAAGACAGTTTGAAAACATGATTTAATAGGAATAGTTCGCGGAATTTAAAGAAAACAAAAGTGGAAAAACTATCTCGACACAGCCTTAACCGGGGTATCACAAGTCATGAGCAACTAATGATCCTAACACAAGTCTACTAAATATAAAATCCGGTACAATGGTTTGAAGAACATGGAAATAATAAGATAAGGGAGGCTCGAGGGCTGCGGACGCCAACAACTACCTCGTAGTCTTTGAAACACCGCCTGGACTGGGAGGGTCATCACTTAGGAGCGGAATCTGCTATGCCTGAATCTGCACACACGGTGTAGGGAGTAATATAACTACTCCAATCTAGTGAGTAATAAATATATATAATGGCTGAAAGCAAGAAAATACGCGAAAACACAAATCATTCTATACAGAAGCAGTAAAATTACTTAAAACAGTAAATCAATGAAAAAATCAAGTAAAATCCCTTTTCAACATGTAAAACAGGTAATTTGGCAGGTAAATAACAAGTAGAAATCAGCCCCTTGGGCAACAACTCAGAACACTACCAGCCCCTCGGGCTCACTCTCAGAATATTAGCCCCTCGGGCTCACTCTCAAAACAATCTTAGACCCTCGGGCTCACTCTCATATGATAATGGGTAACCGCACTTACTAGTGGTGTACAGACTTCAGAGGGGCCCCTTACGGCCCAAGCTCAATATCAAGTCATCTCGTGACATCAACTCTCAGCTCTCGGCCTCATATCACACAAGCCACCTCGTGGCATAGATATGTATCTCAGGCCCTCGACCTCATATCACTTAATGTATCCTCACATCTGGTCCTCTGCCGCACTCAGTCCGCAAATCATCACAAGCCCTTCGGGCATTAGTAAAATAGCAGTTCTTAGCCCAAAGCACCATTTAAAAATATCATTTAAGTCTCAAATATGAGTAAAAGTAAAGAATCTGTAAAACGGTGGAAACAACATGACTGAGTTCTAGTAATAAGTCAATACAGTGAGGGAATAGTGATAAAAATCCCCGAAGGGTTCAAGTAATTGGTGCGAAGCCCAAATATGACAATCGACCCAAATCATGATGATAACAAATACTTTTCAGTCAAATACAGGGTAAAATCATCAATCGGAATGGACCACGACACAATTCCCAATAGTAAACGACCTCACGCTCATCATCAAGCGCGTGTCTCACCTCTTATAGCACTATAATGTGCAATGCGGGGTTTCAAACCCTGAGGACATCATTTACAATCATTAATCACTTCGAACCGGCTAAAACTCTACCTTTGTCCCTCGAATCGGCCTCCACGTGTGTCGAATCTATCCAAAATCAGAACGAATACATTACAATATGCTAAGGGAACAAAGTCCAAGCAAAAACAATAAAAAAATATCAAAAATTATGAAATTAGAAAAACCTGAGGCCCGGGCCCACATCTCAAAACTCAAATATTTTTCATTAACGAGTTCCTTATCTCCCCACGAGTCTATCCATATAAAGAACACCAAAATTGGAGTCCAAATGACCCCTCAAATCCCAAATCAAAAAGCCATAATTCCAAGCCCTAGTTCTTCCATTTTTGTTCAAGTTTCCATGAATTTCTAAATAGATTTCACAATAGAATGAAGTTTTAGTTCCGAAATTCTCACCTCCAAACGTTTCTCCTTAAATCCCTCTTTAATATCCTTCAAAAATCCTTCAAAAATAGCAGCTATGGTGGAAAATACCCCCACATCCGCGAACAAAACGTCTTTAAAACGTTCTGTCTAGGCCTGACATTCCTTCTTTGTGAACGCGGTCAACGTCTCGCGCTCGCGAAGCAGAAAATTACGTAGACCAATTTTTTCTTCTATGTGTTCTCGACCAAGGCCTTACGAAAGCGATGCTTCACCTAGGCAACCCTTTGCGAATGCAGCCCCTGTTCCGCGAATGCGAAGCACAACCTGGCTTCCAATACACATGACCCAATTTTTTATAGCGAACGCAACACTACGCACGCAAACGCGATGAACTGGACTCGCCACCCTTCGCGAATGCGTGGCGTGTTCGTGAACGCAAAGGTAAAATTCTCACCTTCATCAGTTTACTCTTCGCAAACACGAGGGTCCTCCCACGAATGCGAAGACCAAAAGTCTACAATAGTTGAACCTGCAATTTCTGCAGTTTTCTAAGGCATAAAATTCTCCGATTGACCACCAGAAACTCACCCGAGACCCCAGGACCTTAATCAAAAGCACCAACACATCCTAAAACCTTATTGAAACTTGTTCCAATCATCAAACACCTCAAACAACATCAAAAACTCATCAAATTCAAGCCTAAGTTTTCTAAAAACTTCCGAAATACGCTTTCGATAAAAAAATCCAACCAAACCACGTCCGAATGATATGAAATTTTGCACACACATCCCAAATGAGTTAAAGAAGCTACTAGAACTCTCAGAATTTCATTCTGGCCCCCGGATCAAAATCTCTCCTATCAACCAGAAATCACCAAAATATCAAATTCGCCATTTCAAGCATAATTCTACACCGGACCTCTAAAATTAATTCGATCACAATCCTAAGTCATAAATCACCTCCCAAAGCTAACCAAACCATTGGAACTCACATCCGAGCCCTCTAACACATAAGTCAATATTCGATTGAATTTTTTCAACTTAAACCTTCTTAAAAGAGATTAAGTGTCTCATTTCTTGCCAATTCCACTCTAAACACAAACTAATCAAATTGATCACATAAAACACAGATAACAAAGCATAAAGAAGCAAAAATAGGGGAAAGGAAGTGGTAACTCATGAGACGACTGGCCGGATCATCACATCCTACCCAACTTAAACAAATGTTCGTCCTCAAACGAGTCAAGAAACATACCTGAAGCCTCAAATAGGTAAGGATATATGCTCCACATCTTCCGCTCGGTCTCCTAGGTAGCATCCTCTATGGGCCGGCCTCTTCACTGCACCTTCACTGAAGCTACATCATTTGACCTCAACTTCTAAACCTGATGCTACTAAATGGCTGCTCGCTCTACATCATAAGTCAAATCACCCTCCAACTGAACTGTAATGAAATCCAAAACAAGGGACAGGGCTCCAATATACTTCTGGAGCATAGAAATATGGAAAATTGGATGCACACTCGACAAGCTGGGTGGTAAGGCAAGCTCATAAGCCACCTCCCCAATCCTCCAAAGTACTTTAAAAGGCCCAATAAATCGCGGACTCAACTTTCCTTTCTTTTTGAATCTCATAACACCTTCATGGGCGAAACCTTCGACATGACCTTCTCACCAACCATGTAGGACACATCTCGAACCTTCCTGTCTGCATAACTCTTCTGCCTCAACTGCATCGTATGAAGTCTCTCCTGAATTACCTTCACTTTACCTAAAACATCCTGAATAAAATCTATCCCCAATAGCCTAGCCTCACCGGGCTCGAACCAACCAACTGGAGATCTATATCGCCCCGTACAAAGCCTCATATGGAGATATTTGAATATTCGACTGGTAGCTGTTATTATAGGAAAACTCTGCAAGCGGAAGAAACGGATCCCATGACCCTCCGAAATAAATAACACATCCGTATAACATATCCTCCAATACCTTAATGGTAAGCTCGAGATGCCTTTCCATCTAAGGGTGAAAATGTATGCTCAACTGCACCTGAGTACCTAACTCAAGCTGAACAGACTTCCAAAATTGGAAAGTAAACTGAGTGGCCCAATCTGATATGATGGAAACTGGGACACCATGCAACCGAACAATCTCCCGAATATATATCTCTACCAGCCGCTCTGAACAATAAGTAGTACAAATAGGAATAACTACACGGACTTGGTTAGCATATCTACAATCTCCCAAATAGCATCAAACTTCTTCAAAGTCCGTGGGAGTCCAGTACCAAAATCCATAATGATCCTCCCCCACTTCCACTCGGGAATAACCATCTGCTGAAGTAAGCCACCTGGTATTTGGTGCTTATATTTCACCTGCTGACAATTGAGACACCGAGCTACAAACCCCACAATATTTTTCTTCATTCTTCTCCACCAGTAGTGCTGCCTTAAATTCTGGTACATCTTCGCGGCACCAGGATAAATGGAATACTGTGAGCTATGGGCCTCCTCTAATATCAACTCTTGAAACCCATCCATATTAGGCACGCAAATTCGGCCCTGCATCCTCAACATTCCATCATCACCAATGGTCACATCTCTAGCGTCATCATGCTGAACTCTGTCCCTAAGGACAAGCTAATGCAGATCATCATACTGCAGTCTCTGATGCGATCATATAAAGAAGATCAAGTTATCACACAAACCAATACCCGACTGGGCTCAATAATATCCAACCTCACGAACCGATTGGCCAAAGCCTGAACATCAACCGCAAGAGGTCTCTCCCAAACTGAAATATATGCCAAACTCCATACTCACTACCTTTTAGCTCAAAGCATCGGCCACTACATTGGCCTTTCCCGAATGGTAGAATAGTGATATCATAATCCATAAGCACCTCCAACCATATCCGCTGTCTCAAATTAAGATCCATTTGCTTGAACAAATGCTGAAGACTACGATGATCAGTGAATACCTTGCAAGACATGCCATACAAGTAAAGCCTCCAAATCTTCAATGTGTGAACTATGACAGCCAACTCCAAATCATGAATTCTTCTTACGGGGCTTCAACAGACGAGAATAATAAGCAACAATTTTACCCTCTTGTATTAACAACAACCGATCCCTACTCTCAAAGCATCACAATACACCGTATATGAACCTGAAGTTGATGGAAAAACTAATACTCGAGCTGTGATCAAAGCTATCTTGAGCTTCTGAAAGCTCTCCTCACAGTTGTCCGCCTATACAAACAGAGCACCCTTTTTAGTCAACTTGGTCAAGGGCGATGCGATAGATGAAAATCCTTGAACAAACCAGCGATAATAGTCTGCCAAACCAAGAAAACTATGAATCTTAGTAGCTGAGGACGGTCTGGGCCAACTCTGCACCGCCTCTATTTTCTTTGGATCAACCTGAATCCCCTCACTGGACACCACGTTCCCCAAGAATGATACTAAACTGAGACAAAACTCACACTTGGAGAACGTTGCATAAAACTTCCCCTCCCTCAATATCTGCAACACAAGCCTCAAATGTTTTGCGTGCTCCTCCTAACTACGCAAATATACTAGAATATCATCAATGAAGACTATAGCTAACGAATCAAGATAAGGCCAAAATACATTGTTGATCATATGCATGAATATTGTTGGGGCATTTGTCAGCCCAAAAGACGCAACCAGGAACTCACAGTGACCATATCTGGTCCTGAATGTTGTCTTGAGAATATCGGAATCCCCGATTTTCAACTGGTGATAGACCGAATAGAGATCAATCTTGGAGAACACCCTCGCTCTATGAAGATGGTCGAATAAATCATCAATACGAGACAGGATACTTGTTCTTAGTTGTTACCTTGTTCAATTGCCTATAATCAATGCAAATTCTCATAGTGCCATCATTCTTCTTCACAAACAGAATCGGCACACCCCAAGGTGTCACACTAGTTCGGATGAACCCCTTATCTAGTAGTTTTTGAAGCTGCTCCTTCAACTTCTTCAACTCTACTGGTGCCATACAATACGGCGGAATAGAAATGGGCTGAGTGCTCAACACCATATCAATACCAAAATTACTATCTCTATCCGGTGGCATGTCAGCAGGTCTGAAGGAAATACATTAGAGAAATCCCTCACAACTCGGACAAAATCAATACTGGGAGCCTCAACTTCAACATCCCTCACGAAGGTAAGATACGAGAGACAACTCTTCCCAACCATATGCTAGGCCTTCAAGAAAGAGATCATTCTACTAGGAACATACTTAGTCACACCATGACACTCGATCCACGGTGCACCTGGCATTGCCAAAGTGATAGGCTTAGCATGATAGTCTAGAATAGCATGACAAGGAGATAACCAATCCATGCCCACAATGACATCGAAATCCACCATACTCAGTAATAAAAGATCAACTGGGGTCTCCAGACCCCCAATAATTGCCACGCATAACTGGTACACACGGTCTACAATAACAGTATCACCCACCGGAGTAGATACATGAATAGGTAAAGTAAGAAACTCTCGAGGTGTACCCAAATAATGAGAAAAGTATGAAGATAGATAAGAAAAGGTGGAACCGGGATAATAATATAGAGGCATCTCTATGGTAGACTAAAATGATAACATCGGAGGCAATGTCATTGGATCTGCCTAGCATAGCATAAAAATGGGCCTGGCCGCTGCCTGATCGACCTCCCTTCTGGGGCAACCCCTGGCTGCCTGACCTCTACCCCTAGTTGGCTGGGCAAGTGGTAAAGTAACTGGAGCAGAAGTCGAGGGCTGACCCCTTTGCTAGGACGAACTAGCAACACAATAAGGATATTGCCCCCACACATGCCCAAACTCTCCACACTCAAAACAAATCCCAATTACTGGAGAAGGGGACTGAGGGAACCCCTCACACCTGAGTGACTAGAAGATGCACTCGGTATAGAAAAACCGTGAGCCGATTGGGCATGAGATGAACTCTGAGCGGAGAGAATGCTGAGTGAAGTCTTGCCCTGCTGAGACCCATGATAACCATGACCTAAAGATGTCCCGCGATACTCTAGACGGGCTGACTGAGTATGCCTGAAAGAACGTCCTCTACCATGCTGAAACTAGCCCCTTGAAGGAGCACCACTATAAATGCCCAATCATCGAGGCTTCTTGACCTTAGTCTCCTCTCGATCCTAACGACGAACCGTCTTAATCTCACGAGCAATATCAACTACCTCCTCAAATGTAGCACCCACCACTCTGGTCATAAGAATACGGAGATGATAATTAAGGTCATCAACAAATCTCCTGATCCTCTCATGATCTGTCTAAACCATCCAGGCGGCATGACGAGCCAACTCAGAAAACCTCAACTCATACTGTGACACTGTCATATCCCCTTATTGCAGCCACTCAAACTATCTCCACAGCTCCTCTCTGCGGGAGTGCGGTACATACTTCTCCAAGAAGAGAGTGGAGAACTGTAACACCCCAAAACTTTTATAATATTTGCATTCTTGATTGAGCATTGTTTTATAACGAAGAAATATTTTAACTTACATTTTTTGTTTAAAATGTGAAATGGCCAATATATGAAAGTATAAATTTGTTAGGAAGTTGCTCTAAACCTATTGATTATTCAAGAAAGGTTATATCATATTAGGTTAATATTTTGACATTGTGTTTTTATAAAATAATAAATAAATAAATATTGCATTTTGAATCTTTTTGCATGGGCATATTTCCGCTACTAAATTATTCTGAATATTTTTAATTAATATCTCTTTTAATATTTTGTAAGTAAGGAATTAGATTTGTTTCCTAAGTAGCACCCTCCGAAAAGGGGGCGCTACAAGAACTGCTGCCAAGTAAGGGTTGCTGCACCAACCGGCCCACGCCTCTCATACGCCTCCCACCAAGTGAAGACAGCCCCAGAAAACTGAAAGGTGGTAAATGCCACACCACTAAACTCAAGAATCCCTGATGTACAGAGCATCTTCTGAAACTTATCCAAAAAACCCTCGGCATCCTCACCCTCAGCACCATTGAATGACGGAGGTTGGAGTCTACCAAACCTCTCAAAATGACACTGCTCATCATCTGGCATAATCGGTACCATAAACTCTTGAGTTGGTGCAACCGGCTGGGCTGGAGATGCCTCCAGTCTCTGTAGTCCCTGCACTACTTGCTCAGGTGTGCGAATAGCGGGGGTCTGATTGCCTCCCCCAGCCTGTGAAGTAGTTTCTGCTGTGGTGGCTGAAATTGCCCGAGCCAGGCTAGTGCAAACTGTCAAGATCTATGCCAAGACCTCATATAAACCCGGGATCACGATGGACACAGCTAGTGCCTAAATTGGTACTGCTGGAGCATGATCTTCAGCTAGGGGAGCTAGCGGATCAATATGTGCTGCCCTCGTTGCTCTGCCTATGCCACGACCACGACCGTATCCACGACATCTAGTGGGCTCAGCGGGTGGCATTGGTGGTCGTCCACCCCGTCCGGTATCTTGCATCATCACCATATGTGAGAGAATGGAATAACAGAAGTTTAGTTCTCAGATCAACAAGTTTGCACGACAAGAATTCAAGAATATGAAGTTTTTCCTAAAAGGTTCTACGGAAAAATACAGACGTGTCCGTACCAATCCGCGAGACTCTACTAAATCCGCTCATGACTCGTGAGACATATGTAACCTAGGCTCTGATACCAACTTGTCATTATCCGAACCCCAAACCCAATCGTGATGGCGCCTATGGTGAAGACAAGGCCAGCAAGTCAAACATAATACATCTCTTCAAGCAGCTAATTAATATAAGACAGTTTGAAAACATGATTTAATAACAATAATTTGCGAAATTTAAAGATAACAATAGTGGAAAAACCATCCCGACACAACCCTAACCGGGGTGTCAAAAGTCATAAGAAACTAATGATCCTAACACAAGTCTACTAAATATGAAATTCGGTACAATATTTTGAAGAACATAGAAATAATAAGATAAGGGAGGCATGGGGGCTTCAGATGCCAACAACTACATCGTAGTCTCCGAAACACCGCTTGGACTGGGAGGGTCAACACCCAGGAGTAGAATCTGCACACACGGTGTGGGGAGTAATGTGAGTACTCAGACCTAGTAAGTAATAAATATAAATAATGGCTGAAAGCAAGAAAACACGCAAAAACATAAAGCATTCTATACAGAAGCAGTAAAATCACTTAAAATGGTAAATCAATGAAGAAATCAAGTAAAATCCTTTTTTAACAAGTAAAATAGGTAACTTGGCGGGTAAATAACAAGTAAAAATCCTCCCCTCTGGCAACAACTCAGAACAGTACCAGCCCCTCGGGCTCACTCTCAGAACAATATTAGCCCCTCGGGTTCGCTCTCAGAACAATCTTAGCCCCTAGAGCTCACTTTCAGATCACAATGGGTACCCGCACTCATTGGGTATACAGACTCCGGAGGGGCCCCTTACGGCCCAAGCACAATATCAAGCCATCTTGTGGCATAAACTCTTGGCTCTCGGCCTCACATCACTCAGGACACCTCGTGTCATAGATATGTATCTCAGGCCCTCGGTCTCATATCACTCACTGTGTCCTCATATCTGGCCCTGCCGCTCTCAATCAAAAAATCATCACAAGCCCCTCGGGCATTACTAAAATAGTAGTTCTCAGCCCAAATATCATTAAAAATATCATTTAAGTCTAAAATCTGAGTAAAAGTGGTTAAGTTGTAAAATAGTGAAAACAGCATGACTGAGTTCAAGTAATAAGTCAATACAGTGAGGGACTAGTGATAAAAATCCTTGAAGGATTCAAGTAATTGGTGCGAAGCCCAAATATGACAATCTACCCAAATCATGCTGATAACAAATAAGTTTCCGTTAATTATGTGGGAAAATCATCAATCAGGACAAACCAAGTCACAATTTCCATTAGTAAACGACCACACGCTCTTCATCAAGAGCGTGTCTCACCTCAATATAGCACTACGATATGCAATCCGGGGTTTGAAACCCTCAGGACAATATTTACAATTATTACTCACCTCGAACCGGCTAAAACTCTACCTCGCGATGCCATTGCCCCTCGAATTGGCCTCCCCACATGTCGAATCTATCTGAAATCAGAATGAATATGTCACAATATGCTAAGAGAATAAATCCCACGCGAAAACAATCAAAAAGTATCAAAAATTCTGAAATTAGCAAAACTTGAGCCCCGGGCCCACATCTTAAAACTTAAATATTTTTGCATCAACGGGTTCCTTATCTCCCCACGAGTCTATGCATATAAAGAACACCAAAATCGGAGTCCAAATGACTCCTCAAATTCCAAATCAAAAATCTAAAATTTCAAGCCCTAGTTCTTCCATTTTTATTCAAGTTTCAGTGAATTTCTAGATAGATTTCACAATAGAATCAAGTTTTAGTTCCAAAATTCTTACCTCCAAACATTTCTCCTTAAATCTCTCTTTAATTACTTCAAAAATCCTTCCAAACGAGCAGCTATGGCGGATAACACCCCCACCTTCGTGAAAAAAACATCTTTAAAACATTCCGCCCAGGCATGACATTCCTTATTCGCAAACACGGTCAATGTCTCGCGTTCACAAAGCACAAAATTACGTTGACCAATTTTTCCTTCTATACGTTAGTGACCAAGGACTCATGAACCCGATGCTTCACCCAGGCGACCCTTCGCGAACGTAGCCCATGTTCTGCAAACGCGAAGCACAACTTGACTTCCAATACATATGATCCAATTTCTTCTACGCAGATGCGATGAACTGGATTGGCTACCCTTCGCAAATGTGTAGCCTATTCGCAAATGCGAAAAAAAAATTGTAACGACCCGACCCGTCGTTACGAGAGTTACCGCCCTGTTTTCTTCATTTTATACTTTAATATGCTAATTTGTATGTGTTGGAGAGTTAGAAGTAAATCGGATGAAATTTAGTTCGAAATGAGGAAATAAACCTCTTTATGAGAAAAATAGTTTGGAAAAGTCAACTGAATGTTGACCGATGAGTTAGAAAGCTTTGAATGGATTTATGATGATTCGACTAGTTTTAGGGGATGATATATGACTTAGGAGAGCAATCGGAATCGAATTCGGAGGTCTGGTGTAGATTTAGGCTTGAATTGGCTAAGGTTGAATTTTGGCGAATTCCGGACGGTAGGTGAGATTTTGATCCAGGGCTCGGAATGAAATTCTAAGAGTTGTAGTAGCTCCGTTAGGTGATTTTGGATATGCATGCAAAATTTCAGGTGTTTAGGTCGGGTTTTAGATCAAATGTTAGTTTCGGATGTTTTAATGAAACTTAGGCTTGAATCCATGAGAATTTGATGATTTTGATGTTTATGATGGTATTTGTATGTTGCGAGCAAGTTTGAATGAAGTAATGGGACATATTTGTGCATTTGGTTGGGGTCCCGGGGGTCTCGGGATGATTTGGGATGCCCAATAAAAAGTTTTGAACTTGGTTGTTACAGCAGAAAAATTGCAGTCAGTGATTGCTCTATGCGATCGCATAGGGTCATTGCTATCGCATAGAAGAACCTGAAGGGTGTGAGAGATTGCTCTATGCGATCGCGTAGAAGAGGGTGCGACCGCATAGGTCTATGATGTTGCACAGTGCGGTTGCATACTCTATGTTGCGATCACAGAGAAGAAATTTGGGGCCTAGGGAGATTGCTCTATGCGATCTCATAGAAGGAAAAATGGCCCGGAAATTTTACTCTATGCGATCGCATAGGGGCATTGCGATCGCATAGAAGAAGGCCTCTGGGCAGAACAATTTAAGTTAATTTCAGATGCGACCCTAATCATATTTTCACTATTTTCACTTCGTTAAGGGAGGGTTTTGAGAGTTTTGAAGAGAGAAATCAACGCGTAATCACTGAAGATAAGTTTCTTGACTCAAAAACACGATTTTATGCTAGAATCAATACCAAAACTCATGAAATTGGGTAGAAATAGTGAATAACTAGGGCCTAGATTTTGAAAACGAATTTTTGAGTTTTGAAAGGCCATTTGAACTCCGATTTCAATAAATTTTATATGCACTGAATCGTGGCGAGACGAGGAATCCGTTGGTATAATGTTAGGAATTTTTTGAGAAATGGGCCCGGGGTTCAGGTTTTACCAACTTCGTGTATTATTGCGTTTTTCAAATAATTTCGATTGTGTTATGTTTCTTTGACCCATATTTATGTAATTGATGTGGTTTTGACTAGATTTGACGCACGAGATGGCAAATTCGAAGGGAAAAAGCATCGCGGATGAGTCTACGACCGGCTAGAGGTGAGTAGTTAGTGTATATGGTAGCATGAGGGTTCGAAACCCCGGCTTAGCACATTGTGACACTAGTAGGGCGTGACTCGCACCCCGTGGTAGGCGAGGGATTGGTTTTGACTAGGGATTGAGACTTGGTCCATCCCGAATATGAATAATATTATATTGGCGGTTGAAACGCACACTGTGTTGAATATATTTGTGGGCTATAAGCCATGTTTGGGGCCATGTGCCGACCTGTAGTATCCCTAGGGGGTAGATATATATATGTGATAGCTTGATTTGAATAATCATTGATCTCAGTCCTGGCTTGAAATCACTATTATGAAATGCTAAGTCATCTGTTCTTGGAAAATTAAATAAAATTAAAGTATTTTTCATTGTTAATGAACTAGAATCTGGAAATAAATAAATTGAACTGTTCTGTGACTCATATGCATGTTGTGGACTGAGGATGGATCGGGCTGCACACTATAGCGGATGATATGAATAATGCGCTTGGGCTGAAGGAGGCCGTCTGGAGTCTGTACACACCCCAGTGAGCGCCGTCGATGTTAAACGGATCGGGCTACGTGCCGTAGCGGTCATGTGCATTGCATTGCATTTTTATCTGTAAATTATCTGTGCTAATTGTGATTTGCTATTGTTGTTAGTTCGTGGTAGGTATCGGACTGTAGTTTAGCTTTTCTCTGTGGTTTTCTGTGGATTTCCTGCTTTTAGTTATTATTATGTACTTTTTACTCACTGAGTACTTAGTACTCACCCCCTACTCCCTGCACCTTTGTGTGCAGATTCAGGTA
This sequence comes from Nicotiana noctiflora, assembly GCA_032618575.1. Classification (NCBI taxonomy): domain Eukaryota; kingdom Viridiplantae; phylum Streptophyta; class Magnoliopsida; order Solanales; family Solanaceae; genus Nicotiana; species Nicotiana noctiflora. Next base: position 99,568 of record JASVEL010000650.1, read on the forward strand.
CACACGAGGGTTAGAAGAGCACTCCATCCTATACCAGAGTTTATTCGAGTTGCTGAGGTAGCTGTCGGCGTTCGCAGAACCTAGCTTCTCTCTTCATTCAGTTATTACTATATATTTCAGAACTTGAGTATTTTATTTAGTATTTCTATTACTATTCAGTTTTTGCTTAGAGGCTCTAGACTCGTGACCCCAGATCTGTTGAGAGTGTTATTTCGATATTCACATTTTTCAGTATTTATTCATACTATTATTATTGGAGTATTTATTGACTCATATATTCTTCTTGAGGTTGCCCTTTTGGGACTGGTTCACTATTTGGAAACTATTGTTGGTCTGGCTTGCCTAGCTTTAGGGTTGGGCGCCATCACGACCGGGTTTGGGTCGTGACAAGTTGGTATCAGAGCCTAGGTTACTAGGCCTCGCTAGTCATGAGATAGTTTGGTAGGCTCTCACGGATCGGTACGTAGATGTTTGTATCTATCCTCGGGAGGCTACAGAACTTTAGGAAACACTTCACTTTCTTGGATTCATATCGTGCGGTTTGTGTTATCATGAAACTAAATTTTTCCGTATTCTATTCTCTCACAGATAGCGAGAACCCGTGCTAACGCACGTGGTGGACGACCACCAGTGGCACCTAGAGGCCGTGGTTGTGGCAGAGGCAGGGTAGTAGCAACAGCACCTGCTGACCCACCAGCTGACCAGACTCAGGGTCAGATCCCAGTGCTAGTGGATCAGGTTTAGGATCAGGCTCCAGCTGCAGGCATTCCAGCAGCTCAGGTTCAGGCACCAGCAATATCTATTGAGATACCGGGTCTTCAGGAGACCTTAGCACATATTCTATCGATGTGTCCTGGCTTAACCCAGGTGGTTGCGACCTCTACTGCAACAGCTTCTTCATAGGCAGGGTGAGGTAATTAGACCCCCGTTGCTCGCACACCCAAGTTGGTAGTTCAGAGTTTACAGGCACCCAAGGAAGCTCCAGCTCAGCCAGTTCAGTCGGCTGTACTAGTCGCACCAGCCCCAGCTCTTGTGGTTCCAGTTATGCCTGATGATAAGCAGTGTCGGTTGGAGAGGTTCGGGAGACTACAACATCCGGCATTCAGCGGTGTTGAGGGCGAGGATGCCCAAGGATTTCTAGATAAGTGTTAGTGTATGCTTCGTACTGCGGGTATTCTGGAGTCTAGCGGTGTTGCTTTCACTACCTTGTAGTTCACAAGACCAACATTTTAGTGGTGGGAGGATTTCGAGAGGCGTAGGCCTATTGGGGCAGTGCCCCTCACTTGGCAGCAGTTCTCCATGGTATTTCTGGAGAAGTATGTGCCCCAGTCTCAGAGAGAGGAGCTGTGTCAGTAGTTCAGGTGGTTGAAGCAAGGGGATATGACAGTGACTCAGTATGAGTTGAGGTTTACATAGCTAGCTCGGCATGCCATGTGGATGATTCCGACAGATCGTGAGAGGATCAGGGATTTGTGGATGGTCTCAATTATCCTATCTGCATATTGATGACTAGAGAGAGGGCTACAACAGTTACTTTTAAGGAGGTGGTTGATGCGGCTCAACAGATTGAGATAGACCGCCGTCGAGAGCGTGAGGAGAGAGAGGCTAAGAGGCCTCGTGGTGCAGGTAGTTACAGTGGTGCTCCCTCTAGGGCCCAGTCTCAGCACAGCAGAGGTCGCTCCGTCAGATCTCCTCAGTCAGGCCGTACAGAGTCTAGTGGGGCTTCGTCAGACCGTGGTCGTCAGGGTCATCAGGGTTATCAGGGCCATCAGGGCCAGCAGGGGCGTCAGCAGAGCCAGCCCGTACTGAGCGCTCTTCCAGCTCAGAGCTCTGCTCCTGCTCCTTTAGCTCAGGGTTCATCTGTAGTGAGGTTTTCTTAACAGTCCATTTCTCCAGCTTCAGGCCATTGTTTTAGTGTGGTGAGTTGGGCCATATCAGGAGGGAGTGTCCCCAGTTGCTTCGTAAGCGGTCTCAGTAGAGGGATCAGCCTTCGTCTTCTGCTCCTGTTTCTTCAGCACCAGCTCAGTCAGCTAGGAGTGGTGTCAAGTAGACAGAGGTCGACCTAGGGGTAAGGATCGTACTGGCGGAGGTCAGGCTTATTTTTATACTCTTCCAGATATGAGGGACGCTAGTGCATAAGATGCAGTCATTACATGTATTATTTCAGTCTGCCACAGGGATGCTTCTGTCCTATTTGAACCCGGATCCCCCTATTCCTATGTTTCTTCATATTTTGCGCATCATTTGGGTACGACCCATAGTATTCTTGCCTTGCCCATGCATGTGTCTACCCCGGTGGGTGATACAGTTATTGTGTTAGGTATACCGATCCTATCTTGTTACTATTAGGGGTCTGGAGACCCGAGTTGACTTATTATTATTGGGAATGGTGGATTTCGACGTGATTCTAGGCATGGATTGGTTATCTCCTTACCATGCGATTCTGGACTGTCATGCCAAGACAGTCACATTAGCTATTCTAGGTAATCCGAGGATCGAGTGGCGAGGTATGACTGATTATGTATCCGACAGAGTAATTTCCTTCCTAAAGCCCAACGAAAGATTGGGAAGGGTTGTTTGTCTTATTTGTCTTTCATTAGAGATGTTGAGGCCGAGACTCCCAATCTTGATTCGGTCCCCATTGTGAGGGATTTTCCGGATGTATTTCCAGCAGACCTGTCGGGCATGCCGCCGGATAGAGACATTGATTTCGGCATTGACTTGGTGCCGGGCACTCAGCCCATTTCTATTCCTCCCTACCGCATGGCACCAGGTGAGTTAAAAGAGTTGAAATAACAGCTTTAGGAACTCTTATATAATGGATTCATTCACCCGAGTGTGTCACCTTGGGGTGCACCGGTATTATTCGTGAAGAAAAAGGATGGTACAATGAGAATGTGCATCGATTACAGGCATTTGAAAAGGTGACAGTAAAGAATAAGTACCCATTACCTCGTATTGAGGACTTGTTTGATCAGCTTCAGGGAGCAAGTGTATTCTCTAAGATTGACCTTCGATCGGGTTATCACCAGTTGAAGAATAGGGATGCAGACATTATGAAGACATCTTTCAGGACGAGATATGGGCACTATAAAGTTCTGGTGATGTTTTTTGGGCTTACTAATGCCCCAACCGCATTCATGCACTTGATGAATAGTATGTTTCGGCCGTATCTGGATTCTTTTGTGATGGTATTTATTGATGATATCCCGGTCTACTCACGTAGCTAGGAGGAGCACGCACAACACTTAGGAGTAGTATTGCAGAGATTGAGAGAGAAAAAGCTTTATGAAAAATTTTCTAAGTGTAAGTTCTCACTTGATACTATTGTCACACCTCCTTTTTCTTATCCACTACTTACCCGAAGGTAATGTGCCACTAATAACTACTACACTCCGGGAAGGGATATAATAATAATAGGGAAGGATTTTTTCCAGTTAAAGGACATCCGGAACGAGATTTATTTATTAATTTTCAGATTCGCCACTTGGGAAAATAATGGTGTCCCAAGTCACCGGTTTAATCCTGAACTGAGGATATTATGACTCTGTTTAACAGTCCACAAAATTAGAAATTCGGATAAGGAATTTTGTTAACTTGGGAGAAGGTGTTAGGCACTCCCGGATTCCGTGGTTCTAGCACGGTCGCTCAAGTGCCGTATTTGTTTTCATCTGATTTACCTGTATGATTCAATTTTTCAAGAGTTTTTAATGTCCCGCTTCCTTCCATTTTTATAACTTCAACATGCGTTTCTTCGTTCTCTAGGTTGGTACCTGCTTATTGCAAAAACAAAGAAAACTGTTTCCTCTGCCCCAGCATGGACTTTCAATATATCATGATGTTACTTGTTAGAAAAGAAAATTTTTTATTTTGCAGAAAGTATTCCCTTGTTATAAAGGTGGGTGTCTGAACAGAAATTAAAAAATACAGAAAATATTCCCTTGTTATCTAGGTGGGCGCTTGATGCAAAAATTAAAAATGCAAAAAATATTTCCTTGTTATCCAGGTGGGCGCCTGATGCGAAAATTAAAAACGTAGAAAGATATTCCCTTGTTATCTAGGTGGGCGCCTGATGCAGAAATTAAAAATGCAGAAAAATATTCCCCTTATTATCCAGGTGGGTGCCTGATGCAAAATCTTAAACTGCTGAAAATATTCCCTTATTATACAGGTGGGCGCCTGAACAGAAATTGAAAATGTTGAAAATATTCCCTTGTTATACAGGTGGGCGCCTGAACAGAAATTAAAAATGCAAAAAAATATTCCCTTGTTATCCAGGTGGGCGCCTGAACAGAAATTAAAAATGCAGAAAAATATTCCCTTGTTATCCAGGTGGGCGCTTGATGCATAAATTAAAAATGCTGAAAATATTCCCTTGTTATCCAGGTGGGCACCTGATGCAAAAATTAAAAATGTAGAAAATATTCCCTTGTTATCCAGGTGGGCGCCTGATGCAGAAATTAAAAATGCAGAAAAATATTCCCTTGTTATACAGGTGGGCGCCTGAACAAAAATTAAAAATGCAGAAAAATATTCCCTTGTTATCCATGTGGGCGCCTGATGCAGAAATTAAAATGCTGAAAATATTTCCTTGTTATCCAGGTGGGTGCCTGATGCAGAAAAGTATGTTATCCAGGTGGGCGCCTGATGCAAAAATTAAAATGCTGAAAATATTCCCTTGTTATCCAGGTGGGCGCCTGATGCAGAAATCAAAAAATACATAAAAATATTCCCTTGTTATCCAGGTGGGTGCCTGATGCAAAAATTAAAATGCTAAAAATATTCCCTTGTTATCCAGGTGGGCGCATGATGCAGAAATTAAAAATGCTGAAAAATATTCCCTTGTTATACAGGTGGGCGCCTGAACAGAAATTAAAAATGCAGAAAAATATTCCCTTGTTATCCAGGTGGGCGCCTGATGCAGAAATTAAAATTGCAGAAAAATATTCCCTCAGTTTGATAACTAGGTGTAACTTTGAAAATAAAAGATAATACCTCACTCGTTGTTCGGGTAGGTTCCTGATTATTGAGTTCTCCATCGTGGATTCTCTCCTTTATTGCTGCTTCTTTTGATTGTTTTCTCCCGCATTAGTCACATTCACTTTAAAGTGATTAGTAAGAATTTGAATCTTTTGTCCCTATCTTAATCACCAAAGAATTTATTAGTTATAAAATGATGGTTAGCAACTGGCATTCTTGTTGGCCTTGCTTCCACCGTCCACCTTATCTTGCTTTGTACTTCTTTGCAGTTTATTCCTGATCATCTTCCCGATTCTTCCTTGTAATCCCCTTTAGTTTTATCTTTTTTTTTATTTTCTCTTTTAATCCCTTTCGGCTATGTGATCGCCTTGTGTTATTTTATTTTCTCTTGTCCTTTGAAGGATCCAGTATTATTGTGCCATCCAATATGAGAAGCTGATAGTTAGCTTTCAACTGGCAACTGGTTTTGAACAAGTAAATGAAATGCAATGACCATGAATTTTGAATAGGGATATTTTGAAGTGAAAAAGATAGAACTTATCTGGGTAAGGAGGCTGATTCCTTTGACCGTGCCATGCATTTGAATATCCGACCCAGTTTGTCCAATCAAATCATTGCTGACTTAATTTCACCTTTCATCAACCCAAACCTTTCTTATCTTGCCATTTCTTTTCATCAGGTCATTCCTCACTTTTGCCTTATGGTGCCTGTGAGGGTTTTCACCAATAAGACTCTCTCATTTTGTATCTTCTCTCACCTCACCTTTGCCTTATGGTTCCTGTGAGGGTTTTCACCAACAAGACTCTTTCATTTTTTATTTTTCTCTCGACTCACATTCGCCTTACAGTGCCCGTGATGGTTTCACCAATAAGACTCTCTCATTTTTATTTTTCTTTATTTTTTCTGTCTCCAAACTTCCGGTTATTGTCCATGATGTGTTTATCTTTATTTTCGTTGCATTGTCGTTTTCTTGAAATTAATCAGAAGGTCTTTCTTTGGACCGTAATGTGGCTTTTGGATGGGTTTAGAAAGAAGGGAATGAAGGCTCAAAATTTAAATGTGGGTTCAAAAATAATTACAACTCTCGAAATCATAAAAACATAATTTCTGCCCCAGTTTCAATTTTGGGGAAACTTGGATTTTATTTCTGTCGTGACTGAACCTCATTGAGGCTGCCTACGTACCCTTTCGGGATCAAGTCAGACGTAGTTCATACCCTAAGGTTTCTTCGTCATTTGACTTTTTCCCGATTTCTTATTTTATATATTTTTTTATATCTTTTTTTTTCTTCTCATTTTTTTCTTTTTTCTTCTTTCTTTTTTTTTCAAAATTTTTCTTTCTCTTTTTTTTCATCATCATTTTTTCATTTCAATCTTTTTTTTCTTTTCTTTTCATTTCATCATTCATTTCGACTTCATTATTGATTCCGAGAGAGGGGTACGAAAGAATAATATAATAAGGCTCAAAAGGGGTAGCAGTGGGTAAAGTGTTTGGATAGAGAAATAAAATGTCTTCATCATTTCAATCTCAAAATTATGACAAATACAATTGTATAAATGAAAGGAATCATACATAATATCTCTTGACTGCATCAGAGTTAATTGCAGTCTCTACACATTTCCCTTCCACATTTGTCAGATATAAAGCTCAGTTGGACAATACCCGAGACACCATGAATGACCCTTGCCAATTAGGCGCAAACTTTCCTTTTGCTTCGGCCCAGTGTGGTAAAATACGTCTTAACACCAATTTTCCAACTTTGAATTTCCGTGGATGTACTTTCTTGTTATATGCTCTGACCATCCTTCGTTGGTACAGTTGTCCGTGACATACTGCTGCTAGTCTTTTCTCATCAATCAGGCTCAATTGCTTTAACCGGGCTTTTACCCATTCATCATCATCAATTTCAGCCTCAGCTATAATTCGGAGGGAAGGTATTTCAATCTCTACAGGTATCACCGCCTCCGATCTGTACACCAATGAGTAAGGGGTTGCACCAATTGAAGAACGCACAGTAGTACGATAACCCATTAAAGCAAATGGTAATTTTTCATGCCACTGTCTCGACTCCTCTACCATTTTTCGGAGAATCTTCTCAATATTCTTATTTGCAGCTTCAACTGCTCTATTTGCTTTAAGCCGATAAGGTGTATAATTACGGTGCAAGATTTTGAACTTTTGACATGCCTCCGCCATGAGATGACTATTAAGATTTGCTCCATTGTCCGTGATAATCACCTTGGGAATTCCGAAGCGGCAAATCATATTTGTATGTACGAAATCCACTACCGCATTCTTTTTTACTACTTTAAATGTCTTCGTCTCCACCCATTTAGTGAAATAATCAATGGCTACCAGGATAAACCTCTACCTGTTAGATGCTGCGGGTTCTATCGGACCGATGACATCCATGCCCCAGGCGACAAAAGGCCATGGTGCTGACATTGTATGCAACTCATAGGGTGGGGAATAAATCAAGTCCCCGTGTATCTGGCATTGATGGCATTTTCGCACATATCTAATACAATCTCGCTCCATTGTGAGCCAATAGTATCCAGCCCTTAATATTTTCTTGGCCAAAACATACCCACTCATATGAGGTCCACAAGCTCCTGCATGTATTTCAGCCATGATTGTAGTGGCCTGTTGTGCATCTATGCATCTCAGTAAACCCAAATCCGGGGTTCTCTTGTATGCAAACCCTCCAGTGAAGAAGAATCCACTCACTAGTCGCCTTATAGCCCTTTTTTGATCTCCTGTGGCTTGCACTGGGTACACTTCCATCCTCAAATATTTTTTAATGTCATGGAACCATGGTTCACCATCAAGTTTCTCTTCTACTATGAAATAATAAGCATTTTGATCACGAACTTGTATTTGCAGTGGACCTATATAATATTTGTCCGGATGGTGCAACATGGACGACAATATGGCTAGGGCATCTGCAACTTCATTGTGCATTCTTGGGATATGCTTGAACTCTATGGACTGAAATCTTTGGGATAGTTCATGTAGACACTATCGGTATGGTATCAGTTTCGGATCCCCTGTCTTCCATTCTCCCTAAATTTGATGTATCAAGAGATTCGAGTCACCCATAACCAAAATCTCTTGAACACCCATGTCTATTGACAATCTTAATCGCAGTATACATGTTTTATACTCGGCCATGTTATTAGTACAGAAAAATTGGAGCTGAGCGGTAACATGATAATGCTGACCCGTTTCTAAGATGAGCACTGCTCCGATTCCGACCCATTTGCTATTGACAGCCCCATCAAAGTATAGTTTCCAGTCCGGCTTTTCATTTTGTTCCATTTCTTCAATATTCATTATCTCCTCATCAGGAAAGTATGTCTTCAGCGGTATATATTCATCATCAACTGGATTTTCTGCCAAATGATCAGCGACTGCTTGTACCTTCATTGCAGTGCGGGTTACATAAAAAATATCAAATTTTGTAAGCAGAATTTGCCATTTAGCGAGCCTTCCTATGGGCATAGGCTTCTGGAAGATGTACTTCAGTGGATCCAAACGAGATATAAGATAAGTGGTATAAGCCTACAAGTATTGTTTTAGCTTCTGTGCAACCCATGTTAAAGCACAACATGTCCTTTCCAGCTGAGTGTATTTTACCTCGTAAGATGTAAATTTCTTACTGAGATAGTATATTGTTTTCAATTTCTTCCTTGTTTCATCATGTTGCCCCAGTACACAGCCAAAAGAATTGGCCAATACGGTCAGATAAATGATAAGAGGCCTTCCAGGTTCTGGAGGAACCAACACAGGAGGATTGGCCAGATATTCCTTGATTTTGTTAAATGCATCTTGACATTCTTCAGTCCAATTCACTGCAGCATATTTCTTCAATAATTTGAAAACGGGCTCACAGGTTGATGTCAGCTGAGCAATAAACCTGCTAATATAATTCAACCTGCCCAACAAACTCATCACCTCTTTCTTGTTCTTTGGCGGAGACAAGCTTTGAAATGATTTTATCTTTGATGGGTCTAGTTCAATACTACGCCGGCTTCCCACGAACCCTAATAACGTTCCTGATGGCACTCCAAAAGCACATTTTCCCGGATTGAGCTTGAGATTGTATCTTCGAAGCATCTGGAAAAATTTCCTAAAGTCTTTGACGTGATCACACTGCTTTTAAGATTTGATAATAACATCATCCACATACATCTCAATCTCTCGATGTATCATGTCATGAAACATAGTGGTCATTGCTCTCATATATGTAGCTCCGACATTTTTCAATCCAAACCGCATTACCCTATAGCAATATGTTCCCCACTGTGTGATAAATGCCGTCTTTTCTGCATCTTCTTTGTCCATCAATATGTGATGATAACCCGCATAACAATCCACAAAAGAACCAATCTCATGTTTGGAACAATTGTCAATCAATATGTGGATGTTTGGCAATGGAAAAGCATCATTCGGACTGGCTTTATTGAGGTCTCGATAATCAATACATACTCTGGTCTTTCCGTCTTTCTTTGTAACAGGCACAACATTGGCTAACCAGGTGGGATACTTGGTGACCCGTATGAGCTTTGCCTCAAACTGCCTATTGACTTCTTCTTTTATTTTCACATTGATATCCATTTTGAACTTTCTTAACTTTTGCTTAACCGGCCGGCATTCTGGATAAGTGGGCAACTTATGTACCACCAAGTCAGTACTGAGCCCGGGCATGTCATCATAAGACCAAGCAAATATGTCTTTGTACTCATGTAATAACCTGATCAAATCCTCTCTGAGTGAAGCCTCTAAGTGCACACTAATCTTTGTTTCTCGAATATTCTCTTCATTTCCCAAATTAATAGATTCCGTCTCATTTAAGTTTGGTTTGGGTTTCTCTTCATAATGGCTCAAATCCTTACTAGTTTCCTCCAAAACTTCGTCATCCTCATATTCCACTTCATATTCATTTTCAATTTCTTGTATAACTATTTGATTACCAAGACTGGACCGGGAATCCTTCATGCATGACACATAATTGAAATCAGCAAAAACTAGACTGTACAAGAAAAGAAAAGAAAGTAAAATAAGGCTAAAAATAGAGGAAGAAAGAAATTGCATTTCATTAAACTTTGAAAGGTAACAAGGTTTGGATACATTTGACTATACAGAACATAGAATTACAATTTTTTAAACAAGATAGTTTTAGGAATGGAATATTAAAAGCTAAGTACCACAACTCCCTCCTGACTGGAAGAGGAGTAGCTTCCCAGTTATTTAGCTTGATCTCGGGTCCGACAAATTGAACATCAATCTTGCTTGTTTCCTCGGCTGCCTCTATAATATTCTCGCCTTCAAACAACCTCTCAAACCTTGCTAATAGCTCTTCATCTGGCCTTATTTCTGCATGGCCCGGCATGACGATTGCCGGACGTCTTTGTGTACCAAGCTTGACGAAGGAGTAGGGCAGTTTTGGGATAGGTTTGGGGAGGGTCCACCCTTTCTTTTTCAATATTTTGGCTCTTTGTATATTGGCGATGGTTGGCTTGAAACCCAGGCCAAAAGTATTAGTTCTACCCGGAAGATGAACTGGTTGTGTTATACCCTGTAAAGCAATTCCTAGACCTTTTTCCTAGAGAGAACCCATTATTTATCATTTTCTTGGTGACCATGACCGCTGCAGGGGTTACTTTAGGTACCGGGATGCTTTCTCCTTCAGATATTTTGTTCACAGTCACGGTGTCCATCACTTGTTACACCTAAGGACCTTTGTCTCCTTCGACATCTTCGAATGGCATGATGGCATTACAAATATTATCCTTACTGTGCACTACTATCTCTTGCTGATCCCATTCAAACTTCACCATTTGATGTAGTGAAGAAGGCACCGCATTTGCAGCGTGGATCCATGGACGTCCTAATAGGAGGTTATAGGACACAACAACGTCCAACACTTGAAACTCCATGGTGAATCCCACCGATCCGATGGCGAGTTCTAGTATGATATCTCCTACGGTGTTCTTTCCACCTCCGTCGAACCCCCACACACATACATTGTTTTTGTGAATCCTTTCGTGATCAACTTTCAGTTTTCCAAGAGTAGACAAAGGACAAATATTAGCACTCGACCCATTATCGACCAGGATACGAGTCACCACTAATTCCTCACACTTCACTATGAGATATAACGCCTTATTGTGCTCTGGCCCCTCTAGTGGTAGCTCATCGTCTGAGAATGTTATCCTATTTGCCTTAAAAATTTTGTTTGTAATCTTCTCCAAATAACACACCGTGATATTTTCTGGTACATGATCTTCATTTAGGATCTTTATTAATGCCCTTCGGTGTTCATCGGAATGAATCAGCAGAGATAGCAAAGATATTTGAGCCGGTGTCTTCCTTAATTGCTCAACTATGGAGTAATCTTGAGCTTTCATTTTCTTTAGGAACTCCTCAGTTTCTTCCTCGGTGACCGGTTTCTTCACATGAGCTGGATTTTCTTTCACAACTTCGCCTTTCTCAAATCGTCAGGAGAAAAACATCGCCCAGACCGGGTCAAACCATGAGTTTAGCAGATTTCCCCCTTAACTTCTTTCCCTTTGTACATGACAGTTACCTTGTCATAATTCCAAGGTACAACTTTGATGTTCACAATCAGCATCTGAACGACAGGCTTGATAACAACTGGTTCTATATGTGCCCCTTTAACAGTCAGTATGGGCTTCACCCTAGGTACTATCACTTTTACCGGCTCAAGCTCAATCATCACTGCTGGCTGTTTTACAGGTGGCTCGACTGACACTTTCTCACTCCCAACTTTCTCCTTTGTTTTGTTGTTCACTTTGATTGTCATGACAGTCCGAGAGGGGTTTTTTGCAGATTTCTCTCTATACTAGCTCTATCATATGTGTTTCATAATGTACTGGCAAAGGATTTTACGTTATGTTGGGAGTCTCAGGTGGATGCACCTCAATTCTTCTGGAGTCAATGAGTTCTTGTATCGCAGACTTTAGGTGCCAACATTTCTCTGTGTCATGTCCCGGTGCCCCAGAACAATATTCACAATGGATGGATTTATCTAAATTTCTCGGGGGAGGGTTGGGAATTTTAGGCTCAATAAGACTCAACATCCCCAATTGTCTCAATCGGTGGAAGAGGCTAGTATATGATTCTCCCAGAGGGGTGAATGTTTTCTTTCTCTGAGCCTTGTCACTTTTAACTTCAGGGTCGAGACGGAAACTGGTTCGGTTAGGATTTCTGTAGGTTTTTTATGGTGGGTAGGTATTTCTGGGCATGGTAGACATTCTGAGGAGCTGGGGCTCGCCATGAAGGAGGAGGCGGTGGGTAAGATTGGGCGTGCTGGATAGAGAATTGAGGACCAGTTGGAGGATAATAATGTTGAGGTGGTTTATACGGTATTGGTGGGTATGGTTGATATGGGCGAGGTTGATGATGGTATGGATTGGGGCCCCGGGACCAAGACCTTCCCTCTATAACTACCACTTCTTATTTCTTTTTCTTCCAAATTGATCCTCCCGTCCCCGTCTGAATTGCTTGATTTGCAGCCTTGATGACTGAATAACTCATGATCTTATTCGTTTTCAAACCTTCTTCAACAAAACTCCCCGTCTTCATTGACTCATTAAAGGTCTTTCCGATCGCAGACACCAAATGCCCGTAGTATGTCGGCTCCAAAGCTTGTAAGAATGAATCTACCATTTCTCCTTCTTTCATTGGTGGATCCACACGGGCTGCCTGTTCCTTCCACCTGAAACCATACTCCCGAAAGCTCTCTCCGGGCTTCTTTTCCATTTTGGTCAATGACAATCTATCAGGGATGATTTCTAGATTATATTGAAAATGGTTCGTAAATGATTAAGCCAAATCGTCCCAAATGAACCATCGGGTATGATCTTGATGGGTGTACCATTCCAATGTTGAGCCACTGAGGCTTTGATAGAAGTAGGCACATAAGTAGTTCATCCTTTCCTCCAGCTCCATGCATTTTGCTGCAATATCCTCTCAGATGGGCCACCGGATCACCATGGCCATCATACATGTCAAATTTTGGCAATTTAAACCCAGCGGGTAGCTGTACCTCGAGGAACAAACATAAGTCTTTGTATGCCACACTAACTTGGCCTCCCAGACCCTACATATTGCGAAACGACTGCTCAAGGCTCTTCATTTTCCTGGCCATCTCCTCTTGTTCAGGGTTTCTAGCAGGTTTCTCCTCCTCCGTCATATTAATAAGTGGGGTGTAAGAATCATGTTGTCTGAAGGTGGGTTCTGGAGGGTAGTAATGATTATCCTGGATATGAAATACAGGCTCACTAGAGGATTTATGTAAAGTGGCTGGTGGTGGTGCCACATACACGGGAACGGCCTGGGGTGGTGGTGGTGGAGCTTATTTAGGAAGTGAGGGTGGTACTTGTGATGTAGTGGCGTAATAGTGTGGGTAAGTAGGGTATGTAGAAGATGAGTTCATGGTGGGTGGATCTTGGTTCGGGTTTGATGGAGGAATATATGTGGGGTTAGCTGGGTAAGTAGGTAAGGGTTGTCCCCTCGACCAAGCCTAATACATTTCCGACATCTATTGTTTAAGCTTAACACTTCTTCCTTCATGCTATTCACATCTATTACTTCATCCTCCTGCACGAGATCTATGATTGTCGGCTCAATTTCTTGGGTCACTGCTTTTGTCAGCTTTTAGAATGAGTGTTGTAGTTATGATGTGCCAGAGTGCCAGTTGCTAACTGTTTTATCTGATACTCATCAACGACAAACACTTGTTAATAGTTAGATCATAATAGATGAACATCACAAGTTTTAAAAACACAACTTTTTGCCGGGCAATTATGCGTCATCCCGGCATTATTTTCTTTTGACCCGCCAATTCTCTTATTTTTTTCGTCTTTTTTTTTTTTTCTTTTTTCTTCTTTTTTGTTGTTTTGTTTTTCGATCCTATATGTTTGCCTATCGCACAAGCAATTGCATGTAAGGAAAAAGAATGACAACTTTTTTTTGAATTTTCAATTTCATTGATATTCAAACATTGATTACAAAAGATAATGTTGTACTACAAACTTCTAGATGCAGAAAAATACAAATACAAAAATGCATGCCCTATGAATACATTAAAGCCCCTAGTGCCCGCGAGACATCGTTCGGTCTTACCGCGGGCATATATGCTTATCCCTTTTGGAGTTTGTCCAGGTCGATCATCACTTGTTTCACAAAGATCATTGTTGTTGCGGTAAACGTAGACTGAGTCATATCCTCGCAGAGTTGACATTTCCACGTGATGTAGTGAGCAATGTTGACAATTCTTTCCCTGATGATCCCTTTCTCTTGAAGTAACCTCCCAATCTGTTCGGCACGAGCATCCAAGATTTGCTGGCTCTTCCTTTGAAGTTGTTGTAGCTCCAATTATAACCGGTCCATGGCCATGTAACAATGCTCTCTCTCTATATATCAAATTCTTTTGTTTGTTTGCTACTTTTGACCTCGTCCGTAACAATATTCTTCCTTAGTCAAGCTACTTCAACATTATGTTCATCCTTTAACTGTCGGATCATCCGAGCCCTTTCTTCGGCATTCTTGGCCAATTGTTTCCGAACCCCAATTAATTCCTTCTCAGCTTTATCTAGATCAAAGCTATAATCGTTCACCTTGCAACGTAAATTATCAATTAGCTTTTCATCTCGGGCAAGTCGAACTGGGGTTTCGATTGCTGCTCTCATCTTCGCAATCTGAGCCTTTAATGTTTCATTTTCTTTCCTCAGCTGTTTCTTCTAACCCTCATTGGCTGCTTCTTGTAAGTTGCTTTCGAATTTGAGGTCCTGAAATTGTTTCTCCAACATGTTGATTCTGGCTCGATATTCATTCTCCTTGGCCAGTCAATGCCATTGTTCCTTCGATAGCTTGACAAATTCTTGAATATGAGGTCACTTCGTTGGTCTCTCATGCTCAACATCTCTACGATACCATGCGGAATACCCCGGTGACACTTCACCTCTAGCCCGATCTCTCACACAAGTGTCCACACTCAGACATTGGCAATCATTCCATATTTGCCAGATTTTTGCTTCCGGGAATTGCCCATCGGGACTGATCTCTATTGTTTGAAGGCTGAGGTCCCCATATTTCGGCACAACCATCTTCCGAGTTGCCGTAGTACTCGGTATGGCGCATAAGGTTGGATACTCTTGAGACCCATTAAAAGGAAATACGACCCTTCTGTTGGCATGTATATGACTTCATCGAGGGACAACCATCCATATACCCATTCTATTTGGCTAGCAGCCAGTGATTGGAAATAGGTGATCCAACCTTTCGACCTTTCTGGCAACTTGGCCTCTTTTGTCCTCATGTAGAATTCTTCGATACAAGTCTTTTCAGATGATCCATAGCTCAAAAACTGAGGGTGGTGGCATAAATGCTCTATCATCCACATCTAAAGTAGTAGATTATACCCCTCGAATAAATCTCCTCCCGCTTTGTAGGCTGTGAGATCACAGAAGATATCGGCCACTATCATTGGTGCCAACATACTGTTGTCCTGTGTAAGGAGAGTAATGGCAATCCCGGCAACTCTAATGTCGATGTTCCCGTCTTTCCTCGAAAATATATTAACCCCAGAAATTCTACCATAAAGGCAAAACGCTTGTGTTCCTCCAATATGGCCCGGTTCGCTTTGCTGCAGAGTTTGTTCGTTGGAATATTGAATCCTCGAACGTGGCCATATATGCAGTATATAAAGTTCATGGTGCAAAACCCGTGGACCAAATCTTCATTGTGAACATTTCTAGCTATTTTCAAGGAGTCGAGGAATCTATGCACAGTGATGGCCCTTGGAGCAACCGGATATTTGTCCTTTAAGGGAACCTCACCCTTTCCGATGTAGTTAGCAATTTCCTCCAATGTTGGAATAAGCTCAAAGTCCGAGAAGTGAAGCACGTTGTGTGCGGAATCCCACCAGGCCACTAAAGCTCGGATAATATCACCTCGAGGTACTATGTCAAACAGCCCAGTAAGATCTTTCAAATATTTCTTGACCCAATCCTGTCCATCTTGGGCTAAATCATTCCACCACAATCGTAACTCCAAAGGGATCTTATTCATTAGTGAAAAAGTTTCATTTTGTATTGTGCTCATCCTGCACATTTTATTAAAGGAGATTTAAACTCAGATTATTTGACTTAAAAAGAAAACAAAAATCTTTTTCAAGGAAAATTTTCATTATAAGAACCAACCTTTCAATACCTCGTTTGAAGATTCCAAGGATATTTTTATTTAAAGGAAATGACTTCAAAAGTGGCTATTTTTGCACAAACAGCCTTCCGGCGTCCTTTCGGAACATTCGGCTATTTTCAAAAATAGCATCACTTTAATTTTATTGAAAACTAAAACTTCGACATTATTGGTTATTTTCTGAAAAGGGGTGGTTGGACTCATCATGGGTTGCCTACGTATCTCGCCTAGTGGTGAGAATCAAACCAGCGTAGTTTGGTCAAATTGTTTAAGACCAACTGTTTCGACAAAAATTAGTCCGACTATTTTCAAACTTTTTTTTCTTCAAAAATTTGACAGCGTTTCGTCAGTATTTAGATATTTCTATTCTAAAAATTGCTATTTTTCTTTCTTTTTGTTTTCATGTATTTAGCCGGTCATCATAATAATCCACGACAAATAAATGCAATATTTAGTCATGCTCGATATTTGATATCCGGGTCACGTATCCTAGACGGACCCAACCCCTGTGTTGAGTCCCCTAACTCAGATATGATGCAATCCTAAATCTAGGCTTAATATCCTTGATTTTCAATGGTACTATACTGTGTATCCGAGCGGACAACTCGGATCGAGGAGGGGGCTACGTACCGGGGACCCGTGGGATCGTTCGGCTTTGTAACTTTTCTGGCCTCGATTTCTTTTTGGGTATGACTTAACAGAAAAGGGAGTCTCAACCAGTAAGCACATCCCCGGAGGTAAGAAGAGAAGGGTTTTCGGCACAATTTTATATACAATTCACGTAATATCTAAGCGATAAATATATAGCACATTGATCAAAACACATAATGAAATCAGATATAATCAAAAATAACAATTTTAATTGAGCTTGAATTCTTAAAACCTGAACCGAAGTTCTGGGTTTCTTATCCCCAACAGAGTCGCCAGAGCTGTCACACCTCCTTTTTCATATCCACTACTTACCCGAAGGTAATGTGCCACTAATTACGACTACACCCCGGGAAGGGATATAATAATAATAGGGATGGAGTTTTTTCAGTTAAAGGACATTCAGAACGGGATTTATTTATTAATTTTCAGAGTCGCCACTTGGGAAAATAATGGTGTCCCAAGTCACCGGTTTAATCCCGAACCGAGGAAATTATGACTCTGTTTAACAGTCCGCGAAATCAGAAATCCGGATAAGAAATTCTGTTAACTCGGGAGAAGGTGTTAGGCACTCCCGGATTCCGTGAATCTAGCACGGTCGCTCAACTGCCGTATTTGTTTTTATCTGATTTACTTATATGCTTCAATTTTTCAAGTGTTTTTAATAGGAGTGTGCATTCAATTTATCGATTCGATTTTGACTCTTATCGACAATTACTTATCGATTATCGATTTGTACATATGCGTATCATTATCATTTCAATAAGGTTTCGATTTTTTCGATTTCAATTTATTAATTTTTGGGGCTTATCGATTCGGTTATCGATTACACCAATAAGAAAATTTGCGGGATTCCACGGAAAGTATATCGCTATAAACACGCCTAACTAATATGGACAAAAAGAAGCTAAAATAAGACGAACACTGTTTATAACATAAAAATTGTGTCAATAGACATATGCAACGAAACTAAAGTAAGGGATCAAATATATGCCACCAACACTCCAACGATATTAAAAAAAATAAAAATACATCATCACTGCTAATTCTATTTTCCATTAATTTGAACTTCATTCCCTCCAGCTTTAAATATGATCATTCCTTAAATGTGGTAGATGAAATAATTAGGGCTATGCATTCGATTTATCGATTCGATTTTAACACTATCGATAATTACTTATCGATTATCGATTTGTACAACTGCTTATCTTTATCGTTTCACTAAGGTTTTGATTTTTTTCGATTTCATTTGTCGATGAACCGATAACAAATAATCGATTCGATTTATCAATAAACCGATTCGAATGCACACCCCTAGTTTTTAATATCCCGCTTTGTTATTTTTAAAGACTTGCGACGTCACGAAAACGTATTTCGGGTCACACCGTAACCAGTGCGCATGTGACTTTAGTGCATTTCAGTTTCACCGGGATTTGAGATTTGGGTCACATAAATGTGCACCCGTATTAGGAATATAATTTTATTGCCTATAATGTCTACGTCATATTAACTTTGGAAAGGACCGTGAAATTTGCGAAACGGTCCTTCCGAGTCTAGAATTTTACATTGAAATCTATTTGGGGGCCCCATGTATTTTTCATCTTTGGAACGAGGCTCATCCCTTATTTTTAAGGTCCAATCCTATTCATATACTATATTTCCTATTTTTGTTTTTTCTTCCTAATACATATCTGTTTTTGTGTTATTTTTTTAAACTATAATATTAGAGTCCAGGCCACTATTCATTTTTGGGCCTGGACTTTGGACTACTTAACAGTCCATTATTAAAAAATGATTGGGAATTTTTAGCCCAATGTATACTACTATCCTTGCATGAGAACACAAGCATCACGTTAGTCAGACCTGGGCCTATATTCATTGACTAGGCCCAGACTATATCAGCGGAATTAAGAGCAAATAAACAGTACTTGAGCAAGTATTATTCAAATGATAGAGAAATCAATTAAGTATATTATTTCAAAAGGTACCAAGTTATATTTCGATCACTACTAGTTTCAATATCTAATCAACCAACTAAAAATTCTAGCATCGCAATTTTGTATCAGTGTTATTACACTATATGGCAGGTTCTGATTTTTAAGTAGTTATCATGATACTAGCTTGCAGAACTTATTTTGTCATTTTATTCTTAACTAAAGGGAAATAGTGTTGTAACATTAACTGAACATGCTTGAGTTGTTAAGTATCACAGAAGTCTAAAACAAATCTGTATATAAATCATTTTTAAGTGAAGATAGGCGAAAATACAATTTAAACTTCTAAACTACTTATTCTCTTTTAGATTAAATCGATCCTGATTAAGAGTTTAATTAACAAAAGTAGCTAGATACCAGTTTATACGTCCAGTTTCAGAATCACACCTATTTATCTAAGTGTATTAGCTTTATATCAACTTGTTTTAGTTTTGGAATTACGTGATAGCTATATCTAATTGCTGAATTACGTTTAACTACTATATTAACTACTCTACTCTAATCTAGATCGAACTCATATAGTTGTTAATTATTATAAACATTCCTAATGAATTACATTTATTCTACGAATTATAACTACAACTAAAGAGAAGAAACAGAAATAACTTCATCAAAAATCAATTTAACTTCATTCCTTCATCATAATTTCAATTACACCTTCAGGAAGCAGAAGTGTACCTGATCAAATAAAACAAATTGATAAGTTCTAATAAGATGAAAAACGGGAGATGTTAGCAATGGTAGTAGTAGAGAAACACCAGCAAAGAGTAGCAGGAAATAACACAGCAACTCCCAAACTCAATAGACAAACAACAATCAACTCGAGAAATTCAGAAATCTATGCTAGTTGAGATAACACAGCAGAAAAACACCAGCAAAGATCCCAGGAACAATTCTCGACTCGAAGCTAAGCAGAAGAAAATTTTTGAACTTCTGAACCCTAAGAATTTTGAACTTAGAATTCTTGAACTGTGTGTGAACCTTTTTAATTGCCAACCCTTTAGAAATTGTGTGAACCGGAACCCAGAATTCAGAACCCAGAACCCTAGAAAATTTCTCCACTTAAGAATTCGTGAAGTTGAACCCCTTTTCAGGCTTGGAAAAGCCTATTTTTAGAGTTATTTGGGGGGGGGGGGAATTTCAAATTGATTAATTATATTTTCCTCCCCTACTCTTTTCAATTAAATATATTAAGGTCTATCAAAATTGTAACGAAATGCTCTTGAATCCCTGCTAGAAGGTTCTGGGCTGTTCTTTTGTGTTCTATTAGGCAGGTTTTACCTAATTACCCCCACTTGCTAAGGTTTATTACACAATCACCTTTTTGCTCTTCCTAGTATACCCGTTATTATTCAAGTAGTTTCAGAAAAACCAAGCACTAAAGTCATTTTTGTCCCCACATGCTCTATTTAATCTACAAGAATACCATTTATCCTTCCCCTTTTACTTATTGTATTTGGTTATAATTACCCGATCTACATCAGGCCTATCAAGACTAGGGTAACTTGAATGTATTTAACAGATAGCCCCCTAAGACTTGTCTTTAAAACTTAACCAATATCAGACTATAGACCTTTTCAATTTTAACCACTTTTAAAAAGATAGCAATTAATCAGAACTTATACTTAGTTTGCAAACATAGCCACAAAAGCATTTACACATATAACCTAAGTACACATAAGCACTCAAAAGTTAAGAAGAAGCTAACATACAAATCAAATTGCAAATATAGCCAGATTCATGTTGTTTTGCACAAGTAACCCTAATCACGACTTAACTTCAAATTAATCAGAACTCAGAGGTAAAATTTGATAATGGTTGAATTCCAACTAATTAAAACCCCAATCGAGATAGGATATATTGAACAATCACATGAAGATAGCTAATAGCACATGATTCATAAGTAGCTAATATCAGAACTTAAGAATAATTAGATGATTTCAGGCATGTATGAAATAAAATTCATGGCTAGTATGAATCAAGATATAGAACATAGATAGATTCATATTTTTAGACATGCATAGGAATAGATTCGAGTTCTAAACAGACAAGAGCATGATAAGAACATAAAGAGACAAGTTTCAGAGCAAGTGAACACATAAAAGCATTGAACAGGGTAAGGTACTTAGCTTTTAGGGCCTTTCTTTCTTTTTCCTTTTCTTTCTTTCTTTTTCTTCCTTCTTTTCTTCTTTTTCTCTTCATTCTTTCATTTTTGATTTTTCCAGAGTTTCAGAGTATCTTAGTCTCCTGGGAATTAGATCTTCCAAATAGGACCTTGGGGGTTTGATTTGAGTAGCAGAGTGGTGTTTGGGGACTTGGGGTAAGGTATTGAAGAAGTGTTATTTTTGGGTGCTCGCTGGAGTAGGGTTCCGGCGAGGCTTTTTCGAATATTCGAAGGGTTGGGGGAAGATTTGAGAGAAGCCACCTTGGTGGGGTGGTAGATCGTCTAAAGACGGTCAGGTGGTGTTAATTTGGGGTACTTTGGTAGTAATTGGAATTTCAAGACTGGGGGGAGACTGTTAAGTTTTAGATGGGGTTAGTGGGGGTTAAGGGTTGTTTGAAAGTGAGGACGGTGTTTTGGGAGTTGGCCTGAGCCGGAGACAAAGGTTTGGGGCTAACCACCAGTGGTCTTCCATGAGAGACGGGGGAGGAGGAAGGGAATCCTAGGGCGGCTAGGGTTTCATGTGAGGTTGAGTGTTATGTGTGTAATGAAGAGATAAACGGGGGAGGGTATAATATATATCAATTATGTGTTTTCTATCCACAGCCGTTGGATTCAATGAAATGAATGGCCAGGATCATTTGTCCTCAAAACGCCATCGTTTAGCTTAATGAGGGGTTTACTTTGGTCCGTCAGATTAAGATGCTGAACGGTTAAGATCAATTACCTAAGCTACATCGTTTTATTTAAATGGCACCCTGTCCTTGTCCGTCTGATTAAGTATAATGGACGGTTGTGATTGATTCTAAGGACGGCGTCATTTTATTAAGAAAGGCACCGCTTTCTTTGGTCCGTTGATCATTTTCATCAACGGCCCAGATTTGTTTATTTGAATCGTTGTATGGTATAAAGGTTAGGCAGACCAGCCAAAAATGGCTTGGGCCTTGTGACGACCCAAAGGGTCATCACTTATTTTATTAATTATTTCGAGCTTTTGAGCGCTTGAAAACCTCATTTATAGTTGCCTCTATTTGCGTGCACAGTTCGGGCACGAAGCTGGAAAATGTTTATGTTGAAATATGTGAAATATTTGAGGAATTTTGATATTAATATTGATATGGTTGACTTCGGTCAACATTTTTGGTAAACGGACCCGGACCCGAAAATGGATGGTCCCGAAAGGTCTGTAGGAAAATATGGGACTTGGACATGCGTCCGGAGTCAAATTCTGAGGTCTAGAGCCCAAGTTATGAATTTTTCTATGAAATTGTTTTTGATGTAATTGTTAAAGGAAATGAATTAATTGACCTTGGTATCGGGCTCGTATTTTGGTTCCGATACCCGGTACAAGTCTTAAATATTATATATGTGATTTCTGTAAAGTTTGGTGACATTCGGATGTCGTTTGAGATGTTTTGGACCTCGAGTTCCAAGTTTGAAAGTTTTGAAAACCAAAAGTATGAAAATCATGAATTTGAGGCTTGATTTTATGAAAACGATGTGTTATTGGCGATGTGATCGCACGAACAAGTTTGTAATGTGTTTTTGAAGTTGTGTACATGTTTGGTTGGGAGCCCCGGGGGCTCGGGTAAAGATTTGATAGGCCGTAGGATCAATTTCCGAATTTATGCACTGCTGGTTTTTCACCCAGCTGTTGGCTTCGCATTTGCGAAGCATTTCTCGCAAATGCGAAGAAGGCAGTTCAAGGCTGGGTTCGCAAATGCGAACCCATTATCGCAAATGCGATGCCTGCCAGAACCAGCCAAGTTCGCAAATGCGAACAAAGTGTCGCAAATGCGACAATGGCACACTTGGGCCAGAGTTCGCAATTGCGAACTTAACCTCGCAAATGCGAGGCCTTCAGTAATTGCCTGTCTTCGCAATTGCGAAGAATGTGTCGCAATTGCGACAAAGCCCAGAAGCCTGCTGGTTCGCAAATGCGAACCTTATTTCGCAAATGCGAAATCCCCAGTAACTGCCTAGACTTCGCAAATGCGAACAAATGTTCGCAAATGCGAACTTCCCAGCCTTAGCTTATTTTTCAAACTCCAGAAATTGGTCGGGGTTTGTAATTGCGAACACAGAGACGTGTAAATCACGATTTTCAGTTCATTTCTTCACTTTTCACAACCCAAAAACACCCATTTGCGATTCTTCACGGACTCCCTCTTCTTCAAAACAATTGTAAGTCACTTTTTACTTAATTCTTTGAATTCCTAACATCATTAAACATGTTTTTCAATAGAAATCAAAGGTTTTCATGGTAGAATTTCTTGTTTTTGATAGAATATAGGGTTTTTCATAAATTGGGAAATTGGACCTCGAATTGAGGTCCGATTTTGAAACAAATCATATACTTGAACTCATGGGGGGATAGGTAACCGGATTTTGGTCCGAACCCCGAGTTCCGACCATGTGGGCCCGGGATCGAAATTCACTATTCCGGGCAGAATGTTGTAAAAGTTGTAATTGGTCTTATGAATTAGTTTGTTGAGTAGTATTGATGATATTAAATCAATTGTGTATAGATACGATTGGATTAGAGCCAAATTTGAAAGAAAAAGACATTGCCACGGATTGAATTGTTCATAAACATTCGAGGTAAGTGTTTGTTCTATCCTAGCTTGAGGGAATAGGATTATGTGCTATGTGTTATATGATTGAGTGCGGTGTATGGGCTGTGGTGACGAGCATCCATACACTGGCGTCTAGTATGACCGTGAGTCGTTGTTAATGCTTATTGTGAGACATATTTGCAGATAAATTGTTGAACCTTTGCCAGGTTGTAGAATTGTTATTGTTCTCCCTTGTCGGGACTTGTTGTGAAGATGATTATTGATTGCCCTTGTTGGGACGGTTTATGAATTACTATTTTATTCTTTGCCCTTAACTGTGATTGTTATTTGGGTGAGGAAGAGTGATAATGCACGAAGGGTGATGTCGTGCCTTGATTTATTATTTATGCACGAAGGTTAATGTCGTGCCATATTTTATTATTTATGCACGAAGGTTAATGTCGTGCCATGTTTTATTGATTATATACGAAGGATCATGCCGTGACCTATTATTGAACCATGTACGAAGGATCATGTCGTACTATGGATGTGAGGATGAGAGTAAAAGCACGGAGGGTGATGCCGTGTACTCTATTTGCTTATTTGGTGAGGATGAGAGTAAAAGCACGAAGGGTGATGCCGTGCAACTGCTTGCTATTCCTTGACTTGATATTACTTGTGTTTCCATTATACTTTATTTTCCTTATGAACTTATTAACTGTTGTTAATTGTTGAGTTCTTTGAGATACTCCTTATTGTGTTATTACTTGGTTAATTCTTGTTATTTGTGGTATATATATATATATTGAACTGCACAGGTTTATGTGGGTGTCTGGTCCTAGGCTTGTCACTACTTCGCGGGATAGGCCAGGCATTTACCAGCACATGGGGTCAGTTGTGCTGATATTACACTTCTGTGCGTTTTTGCACATGCCCAGGTTACGATCAGGAGCAGCAGCAGTAAATCGATTGCGTGTGAGTTGATCATATTTGAGACCGAGGTAGCTTGCAGACGTCCGCAAGCCCGGCGTCTCTCTCTTTACTTATGTTACTAGCCGTAGTCTCTTTGTTCCGAGACAAACAGAATTATGTTATATTTCTTTCAAACTTTTATGTGTAGTATTCAATAGTAGTTCGTGAGTTGGTGACTCCACGTCTTGGGTAGAGGATTTCAGTATGATTTTCACCTTGTAATTAGTTATTTCTATTTCGATAAAGTATTCCGCATTTATTTAATTAAAGTTGTGGTTTGTTGAAAAATAAATTATGAAATTGTGTTAAAAACAGGATAGTATGAATACAGTGGCTTGCCTAGCTACCACGAGTAGGCGCCATCACGATCCCGATGTTGGGGAAAAATCCGGGTCGTGACAAGTTGGTATCAGAGCTCTAGGTTACATAGGTCTCACCACTCACGAACAAGCTTAGTAGAGTTTGAGAGGTAGGTACGGAAACGTCTGTACTTGTCCTCCAGAGTCTATTGAGTTAGGAAAGAGTCTCTCATTTGTTCTTTCTTGTCGTGCGATTTGTTCCTCAATTATTGATTGAATTTCTATTCTGTCCTTTCGCAGATGGTGAGGACACGCGCTTCTTCGTCCGCTGACCAGCAGCCCAAGCCCCAGGCAGCTCCTGTGAGGGGCCGAGGCTGTATCAGAGGCCGTGGTAGGGGTAGAGCTCAGCCCCAGGCAGCTACTCCAGAGGTGGAGCCTCATATTGAGATTGACGAGGAGGTTCCAGTCTCAGCAGCTCCAGTGGGCCCAGCTCAGGTCCTAGGAGAGGCTTTATTTACCCCGGATCTTCGGGAGGCTTTGGTCAGGATAGCGGGATTTATGGACAGTGTTGCCAGAGCAGGCTTATTATCATTTGCACAAGCCGCTTCTCAGGCTAGAGGAGGGCCCAGACTCCTATTGCTCGTACTCCGGAGCCAGTAGCTCCTCAGCCTCAGGCACCAGTGGTTCAGCCAGCTGTGGCCACTCAGTCAGGTACCACGGCTCATGCCGGAGATGGAGCGGCCATGACTTCTAATTCTTTATGGAGACTTGACCGGTTCTCCAAGCTGTTTACCACTACATTCAGCGGTGCCACATCAGAGGATCCTCAGGACTTCTTATTCAGTTGCCGTGAGATTCTCAAGACTATGGGGATCGTGGAGACAAATGGAGTTGACTTCTGTACATTCAGGTTTTCAAGATCCACCAAGACTTGGTGGAGAGATTATTGCTTGACTCGACCGGCAGGGTCCCCGGCTTTATCATGGTATCAGTTTGCAGAGTTATTTCTGGAGAAGTTTCTCCGTGCTACTCAGCGGGATGTACTTCGGAGGCAGTTTGAGCGCCTCCATCAGGGCACTATGACGGTCACACGGTATGAGACGAGATTTGTCGATTTGGCTCGTCATGCAGTGGTGATACTTCCCACAGAGCGGGAGAGGGTCCGCAGGTTTATAGATGGGCTTAATCGGCCAATTAGACTCCAGATGGCTATGGGCGTGGGGAGTGACATATCATTTCGGGAGGCAGCTAATGCAGCACGCATAGTTGAGATGGCTCTTGCTCGGGGAGGCGGTTATTCTTCGGACAAGAGGCCTCGTCATTCGAGCGGTGTTTAGTGGTTCTTCCTCCGGTGGCACAGAATCCTTTGATAGAGGCCGGTCTTCCAAGACTTTTCATTCCGCCCTTCGGGCTTCGCAGGGTGGACCAGGTGATCGTGGTTTTTGGGGGCATTATTCAGACCAGCCTCCTATTAATGCTCAGCCTCTTCAGAGTGTTCGTGGAGGCCATTCAGGTCGTCAGGGCCAGCAGCCCTATCAGTCTAAGAGTTGCTACGGTTGTGGTGACCCAGGTCATTTTATCAGGTATTTCCCTCGAGCAGCGGGCAACTCTCAGCAGCGAGGTCCTCGTCCTATGATTCAGGCCCCAGCTGACCCTCAGCCTGCCCAGCCAGCCACAGGCGGGGGTAGAGATTATAGAGGTGGAGGTCGAGACCGTAGAGGTGGAGACCGTCCAGCTAGAGGTAGAGGTCAGCCAGTTGATGGTCGTCCTAGAGACGCAGCTCAGAGGGGAGGTGCAGATCCCCGATTCTATGCTTTACCAGCCAGGCCAGAGGCAGAGGCATCAGATGCCGTGATTACAGGTACCATTCTTGTGTGTGGCAGAGGTGCTTCAGTATTATTTGACCTTGGATCTACATATTCATATGTGTCTTCCTCTTTGCACCGTATTTGGCCGTGCCTAGCTATGCTCTGGATATTCCAGTTTATGTGTCTACACCAGTGGGTGACTCCATTGTAGTCAACCGAGTGCATCGTTCGTGCGTAGTTATATTTGGGGGTCTTGAGACCCGTGTTGATTCTGTTGCTTTTGGATATGGTGGATTTTGATGTCATATTGGGGATGGACCGGTTGTCCCCATACCATGCTATTCTAGATTGCCATGCTAAGACTGTGACCTTAGCCTTGCCAGAGTCACCCCGACTAGAGTGGAAAGGTACCTCAAGCCACTCCGTTCGCACCGTTATTTCTTATGTTAAGGCTCGACGTATGGTCGAGAAGGGGTGTCTAGCTTATTTGGCTTATGTTCGTGATTCCAGCGCAGAGGTTCCTTCCATCGAGTCGGTCCCTATTGCACGGGAGTTTCCGGAGGTTTTTCCTTCAGACCTGCCGGGCATGCCACCCGATATTGATTTCTGTATTGATCTGGCACCGGGCACTCAGCATCTCTATTCCACCTTATCGTATGGCCCCGCCGGAGCTAAAATAGTTAAAAGATCAGTTGCAAGACCTTCTTGAGAAAGGCTTTATCAGGCCCAGTATTTCCCCCTAGGGAGCACCTGTATTATTTGTAAAGAAGAAAGATGGCTCGATGCGGATGTGTATTGATTACCGGCAATTAAACAAAGTGACAATAAAGAATAAGTATCCACCGCCGAGGATTGATGATTTGTTTGACCAGCTCCAGGGAGCGTGGGTATTCTCTAAGATAGACTTGAGGTCAGGCTACCATCAGCTGAAGATCAGGGCGGCTGACATTCCTAAGACGACCTTTCGCTCTAGATATGGGCATTATGAGTTCTTGGTCATGTCCTTCGGGTTGACCAATGCCCCAGCAACGTTCATGGAGTTGATGAATCGGGTATTCAGGCCTTACTTAGATCCGTTCGTGATAGTCTTTATAGATGACATCCTGGTGTACTCCCGCAGCCAGGAAGAGCACGAGCAGGACCTCAGAGTGGTTCTTCAGACTCTGAAAGATAACCGACTATATGCCAAATTTTCTAAATGTGAGTTCTGGCCGAGTTCGGTAGCATTTCGGGTCATATTGTATCGGTGGAAGGTATTCGGTAGACCCAAAGAATATCGAGGCAGTCTCCGTAATTGGCCTCGACCAGCTTCGAGCGATCGAGATCCGGAGTTTCTTGTGATTAGCGAGTTACTACCGTCGATTTGTAGAGGGTTTTCTTCTATTGCAGCCCGATGACCAGAGTTGACCCGAAGGGTGTCCATTTGTGTGGTTCGAGGAGTGTGAGGCGAGCTTTCGAAGCTCAAGACGGCCTCGACCACCGCACCGGTGTTGATACTACCTACGAGTGCGGGGCCTTATACACTTTATTGTGATGCATCTCGTACAGGGCTTGGAGTGGTATTGATGCAGGATGGTAAGGTTATCGCTTATGCTTCGAGCCCAGTTAAAGATACATGAGAAGAATTATCCAGCTCATGATCTTGAGTTAGGAGCAGTGGTTCATGCCTTAAAGATCCGGAGGCATTACCTATATGGTGTGACATGCGAGGTGTACACCGATCACAAAAGCCTACAGTACTTGTTCAAGCAAAAGGAGTTGAATCTATGACAACGGAGATGGTTAGAGTTGCTAAAAGACTATGATGTTACTATCTTATATCACCCGGTAAGGCCAATGTGGTGGCCGATGCTTTGAGTAGAAAGTATGCCGGCATGGGTAGTCTTGCATACATTCCGGTCAGTCAGAGACCATTAGCTCTAGATGTCCATGCCTTAGCCAACCGGTTCGTGAGATTAGACATTTCTGAGCCTAGCAGGGTGTTAGCCCGCACGGTCGCTCGTTCTTCTTTATTAGAGCGTATCCGTGAGAGGCAATTTGATGATCCTCATTTGCATGAGTTGAGAGATACAATACAGCGGGGAGGTGCCACACAGGTAAATCTAGATGATGATGGGGTATTGAAATTGCGGGGTCGAGTTTGTGTGCCCAATGTCGAAGGGATTCGAGAGTTAATCTTAGCGGAGGCCCACAGTTCGCGGTATTCTATTCACCCAGGCGCCGCGAAGATGTACCAGGACTTACGGCAGCACTATTGGTGGCGCAGAGTGAAGAAAGATATCGTTGCGTATGTCGCTCGGTGTCTAAATTGTCAACAGGTGAAATATGAGCACCAGAGACCTGGTGGTGTATTCCAGAAGATTGAAATTCCCGAGTGGAAATGGGAGCGGATCACTATGGACTTCGTTACTGGACTTCCTTTGACTCGGAGGAAATTTGATGCTATTTGGGTCATTGTTGATAGGTTGACCAAGTCAGCACACTTTATTCCAGTATCTGTCTCCTACTCGTCGGAGAGGTTAGGGAAGGTTTACATTAGGGAGATTGTTCGTCTCCATGGAGTGCCGGTATCTATTATCTCCGATCGGGGCACGCAGCTTACCTCGCGGTTCCGGAGAGCGGTCCAGCGAGAGTTAGGCACCCGGGTTCGGCTGAGTACGACATTTCATCCTCGGATAGACGGCCGGTCCGAGAGGACTATTCGTATTCTAGAGGACATGCTTCGAGCCTCGTGTTATTGATTTTGGAGGCTCATGGGACCAGTTTCTGCCATTAGCGCAGTTCGCCTACAATAACAGCTACCAGTCTAGCATCCGGATGGCTCCGTATGAGGCGTTGTATGGTAGGCGATGTCGATCACCGGTTGGATGGTTTGAACCGGAGAGGCTCGGTTGTTGGGTACAGACTTAGTTCGAGAGGCCTTGGATAAGGTCAAGACTATTCGAGAGAGATTGCGTTCAGCTCAGTCCAAGCAGAAGACTTATGCGGATCGTAAGGTTCGAGATTTAGATTTCATGGTTAGTGAACGAGTATTGCTCCGAGTGTCGCTTATGAAGGGCGTGATGAGGTTCGGGAAGAAGGGCAAGCTCAGCCCTAGGTATATTGGTCCATTTGAGATTCTAGACAGAGTGGGAGGCGTGGCTTACAGATTAGCTTTGCCGCCTAGCTTATCGGCCGTGCATCCAGTTTTTCATGTATCTATGCTTCGGAGGCACCACGGCAATCCCACACATGTGTTAGACTTTAGTACTGTCCAGTTGGACAATGATCTATCTTACGAGGAGGAGCCGGTGGCCATTCTAGACCGGCGGTTCGACAGTTGTGGTCGAAGAGTTTTCCTTATATGCCTATTCAGTGGAGAGGTCAGCCTCCTGAGGCATCGACCTGGGAGTCCGAGTCTGATATGCGGAGCCGCTACCCACATTTGTTTCCTGACTCAGGTACTTCTTTCTTTTGTCCGTTCGAGGACGAACGGTTGTATTAGAGGTGGAGATTGTGATGACCCAAAGGGTCATCACTTATTTTATTAATTATTTCGAGCTTCTGAGGCCTTGAAAACCTCATTTATAGTTGCCTCTATTTACGTGCACAGTTCGGGCACGAAGCTGGAAAATTTTTATGTTGAAATATGTGAAATATGTGAAAAATTTGAGGAATTTTGATATTAATATTGATATGGTTGACTTCGGTCATCATTTTTGGTAAACGGACCCGGACCCAAGAATGGATGGTCCTGAAAGGTCCGTAGGAAAATATGGGACTTGGACATGCGTTCGGAGTCGAATTCTGAGGTCTAGAGCCCAAGTTATGAATTTTTCCATGAAATTGTTTTTGATGTAATTGTTAAAGGAAATGAATTAATTGACCTTGGTATCGGGCTCGTATTTTGGTTCCAACGCCCGGTACAAGTCTTAAATAATATATATGTGATTTCTGTAAAGTTTGGTGACATTCGGATATCGTTTGAGATGTTTTGGACCTTGAGTTCCAAGTTTGAAAGTTTTGAAAATCAAAAGTATGAAAATCATGAATTTGAGACTTGATTTGATGAAAACGATATGTTATTGGTGATGTGATCACACGAACAAGTTCGTAATGTGTTTTTGAAGTTGTGTACATGTTTGGTTGGAAGCCCCGGGGGCTCGGGTAAGGATTTGATAGGCCGTAGGATCAATTTCTGAATTTATGCACTGCTGGTTTTTCACCCAGCTGTTGGCTTCGCATTTGCGAAGAATTTCTCGCAAATGCGAAGAAGGCAGTTCAAGGCTGGGTTCGCAAATGCGAACCCATTATCGCAAATGCGATGCCTGCCAGAACCAGCCAAGTTCGCAAATGCGAACAAAGTGTCGCAAATGCGACAATGGCACACCTGGGCCAGAGTTCGCAATTGCGAACTTAACCTTGCAAATGCGAGGCCTTCAGTAATTGCCTGTCTTCGCAATTGCGAAGAGTGTGTCGCAATTGCGACAAAGCCCAGAAGCCAGCTTGTTCGCAAATGCGAACCTTATAGCAACTGCCTAGACTTCGCAAATGCGAACAAATGTTCGCAAATGCGAACTTCCCAGCCTTAGCTTATTTTTCAAACTCCAGAAATTGGTCGGGGTTCGCAATTGCGAACCCATGTTCGCAAATGCGAACACAGAGTCCTGTAAATCACGATTTTCAGTTCATTTCTTCACTTTTCACAACCCAAAAACACCCATTTGCGATTCTTCACGGACTCCCTCTTCTTCAAAACAATTGTAAGTCACTTTTTACTTAATTCTTTCAATTCCTAACATCATTAAACATGTTTTTCAATATAAATCAAAGGTTTTCATGGTTGAATTTCTTGTTTTTGATAGAATAGGGTTTTTCATAAATTGGGAAATTGGACCTCGAATTGAGGTCCGATTTTGAAACAAATCATATACTTGAACTCGTGGGGGATGGGTAACCGGATTTTGGTCCGAACCCCGAGTTCCGACCATGTAGGCCCGGGGTCGAAATTCACTATTCCGGGCAGAATGTTGTAAAAGTTGTAATTGG
Source organism: Nicotiana noctiflora (assembly GCA_032618575.1). Taxonomy (NCBI): domain Eukaryota; kingdom Viridiplantae; phylum Streptophyta; class Magnoliopsida; order Solanales; family Solanaceae; genus Nicotiana; species Nicotiana noctiflora. The sequence goes on from JASVEL010000650.1 coordinate 131,239, forward strand.
TCTTAGGAATTAGTTTGTTGAGTAGTATTGATGATATTAAATTAATTGTGTATAGATACGATTGGGTTGGAGCCAAATTTGAAAGAAAAAGACATTGCCACGGATTGAATTGTTCATAAACATTCGAGGTAAGTGTTTGTTCCATCCTAGCTTGAGGGAATAGGATTATGTGCTATGTGTTATGTGATCGAGTGCGGTGTATGGGCTGTGGTGACGAGCATCCATACACCGGCGTCTAGTATGACCGTGAGTCGTTGTTAATGCTTATTGTGAGACATATTTGCAGATAAATTGTTGAACCTTTGCCAGGTTGTAGAATTGTTATTGTTCTCCCTTGTCGGGATTTGTTGTGAAGATGATTATTGATTGCCCTTGTTGGGACGGTTTATGAATTACTGTTTCTTTCTTTGCCCTTAACTGTGATTGTTATTTTGGTGAGGAAGAGTGATAATGCACGAAGGGTGATGCCGTGCCTTGATTTATTATTTATGCACGAAGGTTAATGCCGTGCCATGTTTTATTATTTATGCATGAAGGGTTAATGTCGTGCCATGTTTTATTGATTATGAACGAAGGATCATGTCGTGCCCTGTTATTGAACCATGTACGAAGGATCATGCCGTACTATGGATGTGAGGATGAGAGTAAAAGCACGAAGGGTGATGCCGTGTACTTTATTTGCTTATTTGGTGAGGATGAGAGTAAAAGCACGAAGGGTGATGCCGTGCAATCTGTTTGCTATTCCTTGACTTGATATTACTTGTGTTTACATTATACTTTGTTTTTCCTTGTGAATTTATTAACTGTGGTTAATTGTTGAGTTCTTTTGAGATATTCCTTATTGTGTTATTACTTGGTTAATTCTTGTTATTTGTGGTATACATATATATGGAACTGCACAGGTTTATGTGGGTGTCCGGTCCTAGGCTTGTCACTACTTCGCCGGGATAGGCCAGGCACTTACCAGCACATGGGGTCGGTTGTGCTGATACTACACTTCTATGCGTTTTTGCACAGGTCCAGGTTACGATCAGGAGCAACAGCAGTAAATCGATTGCGTGGAAGTTTATCACATTTGAGACCGAGGTAGCTTGCGGACGTCCGCAAGCCCGGCGTCTCTCTCTTTACTTATGTTACTAGCTGTAGTCTCTTTGTTCCGAGACAAACAGAATTATGTTATATTTCTTTCAACCTTTTATGTGTAGTATTCAATAGTAGTTCGTGAGTTGGTGACTCCACGTCTTGGGTAGAGGATTTCAGTATGATTTTCACCTTATAATTAGTTATTTCTATTTCGATAAAGTATTCCGCATTTATTTAATCAAAGTTGTGGTTTGTTGATAAATAAATTATGAAATTGTATTAAAAACAGGATAGTATGAATACAGTGGCTTGCCTAGCTACCACGAGTAGGCGCCATCACGATCCCGATGTTGGGGAAAAATCCGGGTCGTGACAGGCCTAGTCTGTTAATTTGTTTTGGGCTGTGTATTTCACGTATATGGCCCAGATTAGTATTATACATTGTATTTTTTGTATTTTTATTATTTATGACTTGTATTTTACTTAATTTCTTGTATTTTGTACTGGTGTATTTTCTTTTATTTTCCCATTTTTTGTATTTTTCCTTGATTTTATGATATTTCTTGTATTTTGCTTAATTTCCTAATTTCCTAGTGTCTATTCTACAACTTTTTGTGATATTTTTATAATAAATTTCTTTTTGTATTTTCATTTAAGAATTTATTATTAACAACTAACAAACACTGGTATTTCACACACAATTCAAAAAAAATTGCAAAAAAAAATTATTTTTTGTATTTTTATATATTTTGGAATTCAATTGCTTGGGGCAAAAATTACGTTCTCACAGCTATGACTTTTCTGGGACATGTAGTGTCTAGCGATGGTATTCAGGTTGACCCACAGAAAGTTGAGGCGGTGCAGAATTGGCCCAGGCCATCCTTAGCTACTAAGATTCGGAGTTTCCTCGGTTTGGCAGGCTATTACCGCAGCTTTGTTCAGGGCTTTTCGTCTATTGCTTCACCTTTGACAAAGTTGACACAGAAGAATGCTCCATTTGTGTGGTCTGATGAATGCGAGGAGAGCTTCCAGAAGCTCAAGTCGGCCTTGACCACAGCTCCGGTGCTTGTGTTGCCATTAGCTTTAGGGTCTTATACGGTGTATTGCGATGCTTTGAGAGTTGGGATCGGTTGTGTATTGATGAAGGAGGGTAGAGTCATTGCATATGCTTCTCGTCAGTTAAAGCCTCATGAGAAGAATACCATGTCCATGACTTAGAGTTAGCTGCTATTGTTCATGCCTTGAAGATTTGGAGGCATTACTTGTATGTTGTATCTTATGACGTGTATACAGACCACTGCAGCCTTCAGCACCTGTTTAAGCAGAAAGATCTCAATTTGAGGCAGCGAAGATGGCTTGAACTACTCAAGGACTATGATATTACCATCTTGTATCATCCCGGGAAGGCCAACGTAGTGGCCGATGCATTAAGCCAGAAGGCTATTAGTATGGGCAGTTTGCGTACATTCCAGTTGGGGAGAGGCCCCTTATAGTTAATGTTCAGGCACTATCCAATCAGATGGTCAGACTGGATATTTCTGAACCCAGTCGGGTGATGGCTTGCATGGTATCTCGGTCTTCCCTATATGACCGTATTCGAGAGTGACAATATGATGATCCACACTTACTTGTCCTTAAGGACAGAGTTCAGCATAATGATGCCAGAGATGTTACTATTGATAGGGATGGTGTGTTGCGGATGTAGGGCCAGTTATGCGTGCCCAATGTTGATGGCCTTCGTGAGTTGATATTGGAGGAGGCCCACAGCTCGCGGTATTCTATTCATCCAGGTGCCGCAAAGATGTTTTAGGATTTGAAGTAGCACTATTGGTGGAGAAAGATAAAGAAGGATATTGTGAATCATGTAGCACGGTGCCTAAATTGTCAGCATGTCAAGTATGAGCATCAGAGACCCGGTGATGTGTTCCAGCGTATAGATATTCCCGAGTGGAAGTGGGAAAAGATCACTATGGACTTTGTTAGTGGACTCCCTCGGACAGCGAGGAAGTTTGATTCAGTTTGGGTGGTTGTGGATAGGCTGACCAAGTCAGCTCACTTCATTCCTGTGTGTACTACATACTCCTTGGAGCAGTTGGCCGAGATATTCATTCGTGAGATTGTGAGATTGCATGGAGTTCCTGTTTCTATCATATCAGACAGAGGTACCCAGTTCACTTCTCAATTCAGTAGGACATTTCAGCGAGAATTGGGTTCACGGGTAGAGCTGAGCATGACATTTCACCCACAGACGGATGGGCAGTCCGAGCATACAATTCAGATACTGGAGGACATGTTGTGTGCTTGTGTTATTGATTTTGGAGGTTCTTGGGCTGATTACTTGCCTCTTGCAGAGTTTGCTTATAACAATAGCTATCAGTCCAGCATTTAGATGGCACCATATGAAACCTTATATAGGAGGCGGTGTAGGTCTCCAGTGGGTTGGTTTGAGCCCGGCGAGGCTAGATTGTTGGGGACAGAGTTAGTTCAGGATGCCTTAGACAAGGTGAAGGTGATTCAGGAGAGACTTCACACAGATCAGTCGCGTTAGAAGAGTTATGCGGACCAGAAGGTCCGAGATATGTCTTATTCTGTGGGCGAGAAGGTGTTGCTGAAGGTTTCGCCTATGAAGGGCGTTATGAGGTTTGGAAAGAAAGGAAAGCTGAGCCCAAGGTTCATTGGACCTTTTGATGTGCTTAGGAAAGTTAGGGAGGTGTCCTTTATGCTTGATTTTCCACCTAGCTTGTCGGGAGTTCACCCGGTGTTCCATGTATCTATGCTCCGGAAGTACATTGGACATTCGTCACACGTATTAGACTTCACCACGATACAGTTGGATGAGGACTTGACCTATGATGTGGAGCCGGTAGCCATTTTGGGTCGACAGGTTCATAAGTTGAAATCCAAAGACATAGCTTCAGTGAAAGTGTAGTGGAGAGGTCATCCCGTGGAGGAAGCAACTTGGGAGATCGAGCAGGAGATACGGAGCAGATATCCACATTTATTTGAGACTCCAGGTATGTTTCTTAACTCGCTCGCGGACGAGCATTTGTTTAAGTTGGGGAGAATGTAACGACCCGACCCGTCATTACGAGAGTTACCGCCCCGTTTTCTTCATTTTACACTTTAATATGCTAATTTGTATGTGTTTGGAGAGTTAGAAGTAAACCGGATAGAATCTAGTTAGAAATGAGGCAATAAACCTCTTTATGAGATGAATAGTTTGGAAAAGTCAACCGAACATTGACCGATGAGTTAGAAAGCTTGGAATGGATTACTGATGATTCAACTAGTTTCGGGGGATTATTTATGACTTAGGAGAGCAATCGAAATCAAATTCGGAGGTCCGGTGTAGATTTAGGCTTGAATTGGCTAAGGTTGAATTTTGGCAAATTTTGGACGGTAGGTGAGATTTTGAATCGGGGCTCGGAAATAAATTTCGAGAGTTGCAATAGCTCTGTTAGGTGATTTTGGGTATGCGTGCAAAATTTTAGGTCATTCGGAGGTGCTTAGGTCATGTTTTAGATCAAATGTTAATTTCGGATATTTTAATGAAACTTAGGCTTGAATCTGTGAGAATTTGATGATTTTGAAGTTTATGATGGTGTTTTTATGTTGCGAGCAAGTTTGAATGAAGTAATGGGACATATCTGTGCATTTGGTTGGTGTCCTAGGGGTCTCGGGATGATTTCGGATGCCCAACGAGAAGTTTTGAACTTGGTTGTTGCAGCAGAAAAATTGCAGTCAGTGATTACTCTATGCGATCGCATAGAAGAACCTGGAGGGGATGAGAGATTGCTCTATGCAATCGCGTAGAAGAGGGTGCGATCGCATAGGTCTATTATGTTGCACAGTGCGGTCGTATACTCTATGTTGCGATCGCAGAGAAGAAATTTGGGGCCCAGGGAGCTTGCACTATGTGATCGCATAGAGGTATTGCGATCGCATAGAAGGAAAAATGGCCCGGAAATTTTACTCTATGCGATCGTATAGGGGCATTGCGATCGCATAGAAGAAGGCATCTGGGCAGAACAGTTTAAGTTAATTTCAGACGCGACCCTAATCATATTTTCACTATTTTCACTTCGTTAAGGGAGGGTTTTGAGAGCTTTGAAGAGAGAAATCAACGGGTAATCACTGGAGGTAAGTTTCTTGACTCAAAAATACGATTTTGTGCTAGAATCAACACAAAAACTCATGAAATTTGGTAGAAATTGTGAAAAATTAGGGCCTAGATTTTGAAAACAAATTTTTGAGTTTTGAAAGGTCATTCGAACTCCGATTTTGATAAATTTTATATGCACGGACTCGTGGCAAGACGAGGAATCCGTTGGTATAATTTTTGAAATTTTTCGAGAAGTGAGCCGGGGGTTCGTGTTTTATCAACTTCATGTATTATTGCGTTTTTAAGTAATTTCGATTGGGTTATGTTTCTTTGACCCATATTTATGTAATTGCTGGGGTTTTGACTAGATTCGACGTACGAGACGGAAAATTCGAAGGGAAAAGGCATTGCAGACGAGTCCACGATCGGCTAGAGGTGAGTAGTTAGTATATATGGTAGCTTGAGAGTTCGAAACCCCGGCTTAGCACATTGTGACGCTAGTAGGGCGTGAGTCGCACCCCGTGGTAGGTGGGGATTGGTTATGACTGGGGGATTGAGACTTGGTCCATCCCGAATATAAACAATATTATATTAGGGGTTGCAACGCACACCGTGTTGAATATATTTGTGGGCTATAAGCCATGTTTGGGGCCATGTGCCGACCTGTAGTATCCCTAGGGGATATATATATGTGATAGCTTTGATTTGAATAATCATTGATCTCAGTCCTGGCTTGAAATCACTATTATGAAATGCTAAGTCAACTGTTCTTGGAAAATTAAATAAAATTAAAGTATTTTTCATTGTTAATGAACTGGAACCTGAAAATAAATAAATTGAACTATTTTGTGACTCATATGCATGTTGTGGACTGATGATGGATCGGGCTGCACGCCGCAGGGATGATATGAATATTGCGTTTCGGCTGAAGGAGCCCCTACGGAGTCTATACACACCCCAGTGAGCACCGTCGACGTTAAACAGATCGGGCTACGCGCCATAGCAGTCATGTGCATTGAATTGCATTTTTATCCGTAAATTATCTATGCTAATTGTGATTTGCTATTGTTGTTAGTTCGTGGTAGGTATCGGACTGTATTTTAGCTTTGCTCTGTGGTATTCTGTGGATTTCCTACTTTCAGCTATTATTATATACTTTTTACTCACTGAGTACTTAGTACTCACCCCTACTCCCTGCACCTTTGTGTGCAGATTCAGGTACACAGGTGGGTTAGATGAGCACTCCAGCCTATACCAGAGTTTATTCGAGTTGCTGAGGTAGCTGCCGGCATTCGCAGAACATAGCTTCTCTCTTCATTCAGTTATTACTATATATTTCAGACTTGAGTATTTCATTCAGTATTTCTGTTACTATTTAGTTTTTGCTTAGAGGCTCTAGACTCGTGACCCCAGATCTGTTGGGAGTGTTATTTCGATATTCGCACTTCTCAGTATTTATTCATACTATTATTATTGGATTATTTATTGACTCATATATTCTTCTTGAGATTGCCCTTTTGGGACTGGTTTTCTATTTGGAAACAATTGTTGGTCTGACTTGCCTAGCTTTAGGGTTGGGCGCCATCACGACCGGGTTTGGGTCGTGACAAAAATTCTCAGCTTACTCTTCGCGAACGCGAGGATCCTCCCGCGAAAGCGAAGACCAAAAGTCTGCAACAGCTAAACCTGCAATTTCTGCAATTCTCTAAGGTACGAAATGGTCAGATTGACTACCCGAAACTCATCCGGGGCCTCAGGGACCTCAACCAAAAGCACAAACACATTCTAAAATCTTATTCAAACTTGTTTCAATCATCAAACACCCTAAAGAAATATCAAATTACCCGAAACTTATCGAATTCAAGCCTAAGTTTTCTAAAAACTTCCGAAATACGCTTTCGATAAAAACCTCAACCAAATCACGTCCGAATGGCCTAAAATTTTGTGCACATTTCAAATGATATAACGAAACTACTGCAACTCTCAGAATGGAATCCCCAGATCAAAGTCTTACATATCAATAGAAAATCGCCAAAATATTAACTTCGTCAATTCAAGCCTAATTCTACACCGGACTTCTAAAACTAATTTTGATCACACTCCAAAGTTATAAATTACCTCCCAAAGCTAACCAAACCATCGAAACTCACACCCGAGTCCTCTAATACCTAAGTCAATATTCGGTTGACTTTTTCAACTTAAATTTCTTAAAAGAGACTAAGTGTTTCATTCCTTGCCAAATCCACCCCGAACACAAACTAATCAACTTGATCATATAAAATATGGATAACGAAGCATAAAGAAGCAAAAATAGGGGAACTGGAGCGGTAACTCATGAGACGACTGGCCGGTCATCACAGTGTATCATCAAATCCAAAACCGAGTCATGGATTCTATCAACTAATTATTATTCACAAATATTATTCGTTACTGTTCAATCTATTAGGCATACACTAACTCTAAAAAGAGTCGTACATTTTGATAAATCAAAAAAAATAAACAAATTATGTTGACCATAATAATTATATCAAGATTAGGAGTAGAAGCTCATTTAATGAATTAGGGAAATTATTTTATATATTCAGTACAAAAACTCTTTTTTCCACTTGGTCCGTTCAATATACACATAGTACACAAGAAGTTGGAGTAAAACTACTCCCATAATCAAGACAAATTATATGATAATCTTGTGCTACAGTCATCAAGATATTTTATCCAACAATATGTTTGATTGTGAACATAGTTTACTAATTATGAGAGCCAACAATTTAATCTTCTATGCAAGAGCTAAGACTCCATACACTAAATTGTGTACTACATAACTAAAAGGACACACATGTAACAAATGATCTATTTAAAATAATACTTTATTGAATTGAAAATAAATTAAATAAATATATATTCCATAAAGACTAAAATATAATAATATATCTAAACCCTACGATTAATAGTATATCCCAACAATTACAAAATTAAAAATTGAAAGTCTTTGTCTTGCATAGGAATCAGTTGACCGAAAAATACTTTTTAGCAATTGTGCTTAAATGCATTTTTCCTATTATATCAAGGGAAAACATATATAGAGTCTTACATCAATTTTATAAATAATCAGGAAAAAAAGTGGTTTTAAAATTTCAAATTACTCTGGGTTTGAAGATGGCTAAATTCTTGAATTCGGTCTTGCTTGTAATTTTCCTTGCTGCTATTGTTTCAGGTAGTACTTTTTATTTTCCTTGTCCAATTAATCAAAGTATCGGGAAAAAAATGTAAATTGAAATTATGGGCGTGATAGGATGATAATGGCAGTGTCTTCTAAAATTTTACTCCATCCGTCCAAAAATAAGTGTTATTTTTCGCTTTTCAAGAGTTAATATGTCTAATATTTGTAGCAAAATTTAATTAGATCATTCCGATATTTTAAAAGTAAATTTATATATTCAGAAACGATACAAAAAATATCAGAGTCAGAGTCAGAGTTCCCTATAATAGATATTCTTTATAACAACACTTTGCTATAGTGATTGATTTTCTTTGAAATTATTCTTTCATGTTATATATATATATGGAAAAGACGAGGCTACTATAAAAAGATTTTACCGTAGCAAATTTGCTCATGTCATTATGATAGAAATATATTTTAAAATATTAATCAAAATGTCGTCAATTTAAGATATTTTGCCGTGTGAATTATGTGTAATGTACTTCTTTTTTAATGCAGATAATGGAATTCTAATATATTTTGCTGAAGGAAAAAGATGTAGTGTACCATGGGGACTAAACTATTGTAAAATTGGTGTCTCACCCAAAAATGCTTGCTTCCTATGGTGTTCAAAAGTTGCATTTCCAGACAAACACATATTGGATGGATATTGTGAAACTTGGGGTAGAAATTTTCATTGTCGATGTGTTTATGAATGTTAATTATCTCCTTACATGGGGAGAGGAGTTAACTATGAGATAAAGAAATTAATAATCGTTACGTAATTTCCTTTATATATATTGCTCTTTTATATTATTACAATTCTTTATTCGTGGCATGATATCATACATCGAGTGAAAAACCAAAAAGTAATTGTGTTGCTTTCGTATAACGAATAAAAAAAGGCAGTTCGATGCACTAAGCTTCTGTATGCACGAGGTCCTTGTAGTCCGGCCATTCTTCGAACCCCGTACATAGCGGAAGCTTAGTGCAAAAGGCTTCCCTTTTTATTCGTTACAAAAGCAAGACAATTTATTTTTTTATTTTTCACTCGATGTTTGATATCTGTATTGGGAACTAACTAAACCTAAATTTACATCGAAAACTTTTATATTGTGGGATAAAGTACTTTTTAATAAAAATAACTTTGTACTCGAGGTTCGAATCCGAAACGTCTAATTAAAAATTTTTGGATAATCCACGAGAACTTTTGTTGGTGAAGTTAACCTAGACGTCAATTAGAAATGAAGAAAACAAAAAGGCGTAGAAGTTAACGAAAGAAAATGATAGGACTGCCTTTAGTTTTCTTTGTTATGTTATCTCCTTTGTGCTGTCAGCTGTGAGCAGTATTGGTCAAAATATTTGAAAAGACCGCCCCACTACTAATTGTATTTGGTACCGACGACCGGTGCTTCCGGTGAAAACAATGCATCACATTGCATACTTGTCATTACTCATGTCACGTGAGTAGTACAAGTTTTTACTGTCAAATCAGATTATTTTTTTAAATTTTGATAATGAAAAAAGATATTAATAGAAGATACTTTCCTTCTTAATAAATTTGATATGGTACAAATTTAAATTAGTTAGAGTCCCAAAACTAATAGCAAACACAAATACAATAACAACCGAAGACTCAATGTAATTTCATAAGTGAGATCTGAGGAGAATAGTATGTACGCAAACCTTATTTTCATTTTTAATAAGATAAAAAACTATTTCCGAAAAATATTCGGCTCAAAAACTAAAAAAAACATAATAGCAAAGTTTTAACTAGTGAAGTAGTTTCGAGTTTGATTGCCGAAACTAAATCTAATATCTTTAGAGAATACTTTACCCTTCTTAAATGAGTGTTTTCACCATATAATTAAATTATTAAGTTTCGACTACTAGATACGGAATTTAAAAAAAATCACATTATTGTAATCACCATGCAATGAAGCTTTGCGATGTTACTATTTATGTTGATTTATTGTGAATCTGATTTGTCGCATTTTATTTTTTTTTTGCAAAGAGTCTATCAAAAATCGTTTCTCTTCCTTAAAATATGGGTAAAGTCTGCGTACACATTATTCTTTCCAGACTCCATTTATGAGATTATAAAGGTAATTGTTATTATTGTGAATCTGATACTCAGTTTCTTTTACATTTGATTTGACATTTAAATTAAAATTTAATTGGTTGAGTTTTAAAATAATAGTGCTATATTATATGATACACGATAGCATTTAAAGTTTACTTTTATGCAACCCAAAATACTTCATACTACTATGTAAATTAATTTCACCAATTATTTAACTTTAATTAAAATCTAACTTGTATTTTTTATTTTTGAGACTCTTTCTAGAGGGATGAAATAAAAAAAGTTTTTGTTGAGTGGGACCAACTAAGCTCAACAAATTTTTAAAAAGTTTATCTAACCATCAAATTTAGACATAAAAGTCTAGTAGTTGGTCCCATCACTAGAGACAAAGGATAATAGGAAAGCAATAGCCAATCTAAAGTACTCTTGACACGATGAAGGTATGTATATTCCTATAGTACAAAATATCATTAACTTAGTAGGCGCTTCGACATAAAAATTTATAATTTTTTAAAAATTTAGTATCTGAAATTATATTTGAATATGCATTCGACTTGAAAAATATTTTATTTTTTTGAGTAATTTTTTATTTTCAAGAACTTGTAAAATTTTATGGACAAGCACATTTTTAAAAAAAATCTTGATAAATAAGAAAAAATTATAGACATACGGGCCTTAAAATGTTGAATGCCAATTTTGTTGAATTTGTGGCCAGACCACAAGAGAAAGTTCAATTTACCTCCCAAAGTATGATTTACCATGTTATAAAGGTGCACTAAAGTTGTACTATCTATCCTTAATTAGAGATTTTGAATTTAAATCTTGATAATGAATTTCTGGTAAGGACGCAATTCCAACTATAATGTACCTTACGTGGGACGCATTAATGTAAGTACTAGATATCGAGTGAAAAATTTTAAAAAAAAAACAAATCAGTTATAAATGATATTCTAGTATTATGAATAGAGAATTACATTCTTTGTCACTTGGCCCAACAATCCATCAGAAAATGACCCATGTTTGAAGTCCTTACCTAGTATAACATACGTTATACATAATCTGAAAATTATTTTTCACCAGTTAGTCCACCCCTTATTTCTTCTCCCCTTTTTTCTTCGTTCTTCTTCTCCTTACCATGTCAGCCTTTGCGCCACAAAATTTCTCTACTATTGTTATTCTCCTTCAATTCTTTTCTGGATTTCAATGGTTAACTAAGGATTTAAAAAATAAAATTCACCATTACAAGTGATTCGAAGATTCGATCAGAAATTGAGTTTTCCGATTCGTTAGTTATTTGGAATGGGTGTTGTCTCAATTAATTGGAATCATCAAGATGAGTTCAAAACTTAAATTTCAAGTGATTTGGAGTAGATTTAAGTTATCTTTGAGTTAAATTTCAGAAATTGAATTTTCCGATTTGTTAGTTGTTTGGAATGGGTGTTGTCTCAATTGATTGGAATCATCATGACAAGTTCAAAACTTAAATTTCAAGTGATTTGAAGTAGATTTAGGCTATATTTGAGTTAAAATTCAGAAATTGGATTTTCGATTTGTTAGTTATTTGGAATGGGTGTTTGCTCAATTGACTGGAATCATCAAGATGAGTTCAAAACTTAAATTTCAAGTGATTTAGAGTAGCTTTAGGCTATATTTGAGTACAATTTCAGAGGATGCCCAAGGAAGAAGAAGAACATGTGAAGCTCCATTGACAGGATTCATTTGTATAATAATGTATAAATAGTATATAATAGTGTATAAACACAACTATGCACTATTATTGAGTACAATTTCAGAGGATGCCCAAGGAAGAAGAAGAACACGTGAAGCTCCATTGATAGGATTCATTTGTATAATAATGTATAAATAGTATATAATAGTGTATAAACACAACTTATGCACTATTATATCCAAGATTGACACTTTTTTGCGGGTATTTGGTGAATTTCTCGTATTATTATTATTATTATTATTATTATTATTATTATTATTATTATTATTATTATTATTATTATTATTATTATTATTATTATTATTCCAAATCTCCAGAAAATGACTTCAAACTTTTTATAAAACCTACTTAGACTATTTCTAATAAGTTTAAACAATCCACTTCAAATTTCTCACAAAATCATAATCGAAATTTAACAAGATTAACATTAAAGGAGATGAGATTTTAAGTTTCTCGCATCTGTTTCTGCGTTGTGCAGTTGTGATAGGTGTGTATGAACCTGAAGATATACAAAATTTAAAATAAAAACAAAGAAGTATTGGTTATAGAAGAAGGTACGAATGAGTGTTGATTGAGCGCGGAACTAATTTTTCTTTTTAGTTTTGTTTGCATATGATTCTTTTTCATTAATTAAATTAAATTTTTATGGGTAAAAAATGATGAGAGAGCTACAATAGAAGTACGTAGGAATAAATGAGGTTGTTATAATTAGAAGAATGAGAAAAGAAAAATTTTTATTGATATTTAGCTATATATTTTCAAACTTATAACTGTACTAAAATAATTTAATGTCAACTTATGGAATTGTATTATTTTATAATTTTGTCTTTTGAGGGAATAATGGTGGTTGAGAGAAATGTTTATTAAAGAAACATGATCCGTGAAGATTCAATAGTTAATTTCAAACTTGTTTGGAATTGAGAAATAATATTTATTTTATTATATACAAAGTATACTTTGTTTAATGATTCTTTAAACTATAATACGCTACATAAATGGTATATAGCTGTCACGTGGCATTAATTTAACCTTATAATAAATTTTTGTTTGGGAAATCGCTATAGTGATTTGTAAATGCTCCTATCTTCTAATATGAGAGTCATCTTTGATGTTATATGTCAAAAATGAAATTTTAATTGATTTAGTACGTATATTGTTGATTTTCCCCAACTTTATACTGAAAATTCACAAAGTCAAATCAGTCAAAGTTACTAGAATTTAATTTTCGTCAACTATATAACTATAAGATTTACTTTATGATTATAATATTTTTCTATGTAATTTTTTGGGGGGCGTGGGGGGTGGGGTGGGGTGGCATCCACTTCGTGTTTTGTGGAGGCAATTTTCTCAATAATATCAACTCCCATTGTGTTTCTCTACGACTATCTTCAATAAAATGAAAAAGAATAGAATTATATATTTCAAAAACTCTAATAACACTTGGGTCGATGACCCTAGTAGTATTATGGGCTATATTTATAAATATTTCAATGAGACCTTCACCACTCAGCACAACTCTTCCAAGTAGGCCACAAAATACAAATTTACTAGCTACTTGGATGCAAATCTCTAAACTCTTAGACAATATTTTCTCTATTAAGGAGTTAAAAAGTGCTGCTTTTAGCTTAAAACCTTTTAAATCACCTGGCTCCGATGGTCTTCACCCTTACTTCTTCCAATAACACTGGAACGTAGTAAAAAATTCTGTGACTAATCTATGTCATATTACTTTTGAAATTGGAAAGATCCCTAAAGGAATAAATGACACTTATCTATGTCTTATTCCAAAAATTCCAAATGTCATTTCCCTAAGAAATTATAGGCTAATTGGCCTATGTAACTCTATTTATAAAATTATCACCAAAGCTCTTGCCAATAAACTTAAACCTTTTCTGCAAACTACTATTAGTCCCCACCAATCTAGTTTCTTAAAGGGCAGACGTACTAGTGATAACGCTATTATTATTCAGGAACTAATTACCAAAATGCATAAACAAAAGTATGGGAAACCCTCTCTTGTTTTGAAAATCGATCTAGAGAAGACTTTTGATTGTCTTGAATGGTCATTCATTTTTAGAACTCTAAACTACTTCAAATTCCCTCCTAAATTCATCTCTCTGGTCATGGAATGCATCACCTCATCTAGAAGAGTTGTCCTGGCCAATGGAAGTAGAAGTGACTTCTTCTACCCTAGTAGGAAAATTAGATAAGGAGACCCCATCTCCCCATACATTTTTATTCTATGCCTGGAGATACTCTCTATTAATATTAACCATCAAGTTGATATTGGCAATTGATCACCAATTAGCCTAGGAAAAAAGAGAGTTACATGCTTTCTCATCTTTTCTATGCCGATGATCTTACTATTATGTGCCAAATTGATAATAATCCCATAAAACTATCCTTAAGTGTCTTGAGGATTTTTGCTAACTTTCTGGCCAAAAAATCAATAAGGATAAGTCAAAAATTATTACATCAAAAAACTGTCCCCTCAATATAGAAAGGATCTCTCTCAATTTTGTGATATTAAATACAGCACCTCTTTTGGCAAATACCTAGGCTTTCCTATAACGAACACAAAATCTAGGCCTTCCGACTACCAATTCATCCTAGATAGAATGAACTGCAAATTAACAACTTGAAAATCAAAATTCCTTAACATAGCTGGAAGAGTGACCCTAGCGAATGCTACTCTCAATAGTATTCCAAACCACATTATGCAATATAACCTGCTTCCAAGTAAGATCCTCAAAAGTGTTGACAAAATTCAAAAAAAAATTATCTAGGGTACAACAACAACCTGTAAAAAAATTCATCTTATACCCTGGAATACTTTAATCAAGGATAAATCACATGGGGGAATTGAAATTCATGCGGCCAAAGAAAAAAACTTAGTATCACTAGCAAGCCTTGCATGGAGAATGCTTCAAAATCCTCTTCTTCCGTGGTCTCAAACCCTAGCATCCCTCTACGGATCCTCCAAAAATATTAATTATACCTCCTTCATTTGGAAGAGTATTATTAAAGGGTGGGACTTGTGCAACAAATATTTAAATTGGATCCCCTATAAGAATTCGTCTATGAATATGTGAGATTCAAATTGGATCCCGAAGACTATTTCTCTTAGACAAAGTATTGAGGGTCCTCTCCCATTAGCAACCATTAATCTAAGTATAAAAGATCATTGGATTAATAACAAATGGGATCTCTCAAAAATTCCATTCGACCTTCCATCAAACACAAAAAGTGCAATCTACTCTCTTGAACCAAACAAGTCAAATTATGATACTTATTATTGGAAATTAAACTCGAATAGAAATTTTTCTACTAAAACGTGGTGTAGTCTCTTCAGGGAGGTCATTAATAATTTCCACTCTTTTGACTGGGTCTGAAGCTCTAACTGCCCTCACAAAATTAAATTTCTGTTATGGAAGTGTATCTGCAAAAGGCTCCTAACCCGCAAATATCTTAGTCATATTGGTATTAACATCGACCCCATATGCCCTATTTGTAAATAAAAAAAAATTATTGAACACATTTTTTTAAGCTGTGAGGCCGTTAAATCCTTTTGGACCTCCCGTGGTATTAATTACTCGCAACTTATAGCATCCAACGACTGGATCAATCTAACTATAAGCCAATAAAAAAGCCACCTCAAACAAATACCCTTACTTGGGAATATATGTTCTCATTTGTTATTTGGTCCATTTGGACTAATAGAAATAACAACAAGCACAATAACCTATCTCTAAAATATAGACATGTTCATGCTATTTCCCTAGCCCAAGAATATTTCTATCTAACATCCAAAGAGGCAGTCAAAACTCACCCCATTACTATTAGGATTGCCTGGACTAAACCATCCCATAACTACTTCAAGTTGAACATTGATAGTACATTCAAAAATACTACCAATATGGGTGCGATATGAGGGGTATTCAGGAACCATAGAGGAGATCGGGTACTAGGTTTTCAAGACTCCAAACCATCCACCCCCCACTATAATCAGAACTGGAAGCCCTAAGTTGTGGTCTTTGGCAGCCCACAAACATGGCCTTCTCCATTAATAGTCAAAATAGATGCATCGGACCTTATCAATGCAATATACTCGTTCAAATTATCTTACACTACAATCATTTCTGATTGCAAGTGGTTAATGCACCAGCTGAAGCACCCGAGAATCATCCATAGTTTCAGAGATGGGAACAAGGTAGCACACAAATTGGCTAAGGATGGTCTCAAGCATGGATGGAAGAACCAAGTGTTGGCAAATTCATTGCCCCTAGTATTAAATAATTTAGCAATGGATAAGTATGGTTGTACCTATGTAACTAAGAAACTAAGTACTACTACTTGTCTTAATTTAGCCGAAATGGGAAATGCAAATGTCCTCGAGGCTCTTGATATTGTAGCAGCTAATGCTACAGGAACTATGTAACTCGCGCTTTAAATAAATCTTTTATTCTAAAAAAAATAAAAATAAAAAGGAATAAAAGAAAAATAACCATATTTTCGTGTATCTTCACTATTTTCACTTGCATTTTTTATTTTTCTTAGGTTTTCTTTAAACTAATTTTTGGGAGAGGAAAGGGGAGCAGGTTACAAGTAACAATCGAATTCTTACCAACAAAATAAGAACTCAACAACCAACCAACTACACTACGGAGATTTTTCATAAACCAATTAGATTGAAAAATTGGCATTATATAACAACATATAATAGAAATTGATAATTTTTTAGCATTATATTAGGTTTGGAAAAGATAACCACGAGCAATTAGGAATTATATAGTCCAATTTTTAAAAAAGTTACTCTATTTTATATTCTCTCTAAAAATATACACGTTTATTTTGGTTTCCTTTCCATTTCTCTCCTTGTATTTCTTCTTCTATCTCTTCCCTTTTGCTCTCATAGTTTAGCAAATATTTTTGCAAATTATGCAAAAAAAATCAGTGGGATGAAAAGGTAAGGTTGATCTCAAATCAGAGAAAATCAGAAGCAAACCTAAGAGAAAAAAAATATATTTCAACTTTATTTTCTACTCTATTCTTTTCTTTTGGTTGGATTGAATGAGTGGGTGTGATTGAAATTGGTTGAAAATAGGGAGAAATTTAAAAATAGCCATATTTATAACTGGTCATTAAAAAATAGCCCGATTTTAAAAGTAATCGAAATTTAGCCACTTTTCATGTAAAGATAAATCTGAGCGAAAACACTGTTCAAAATCTGAAAAATACGCCCACATATTATACGGGAGTTCCAGCATAAGTATGCTTGAACTCCCGCTTATTATACGAGAGTTCCAGGATAACTATGCTGGAACTCCTGTATAATATGCGGGAGTTCAAGTATAATTATGCTAGAACTCTCGCATAATATACTGGAGTTCCTGCAAGTATAAATGTCCAGTATAATATACTGAAGTTTTGAGCATCGGTGCTCCAGTCTCCCGTATATTATACAGGAGTCAACAAAGTATACCGGTCCAACATAATATGCTGGAGTTTGTACACAAATGCACCAGACTCCCGTGTATTATACGAGACCAGTCTCTGTTGCAGCAAAATAATGGTTATTTTTTATTGACTTGGTAAACGCTGACTATTTTTGATTGACCAATCTAAAAACTGACTATACCGTGCTATTTTGACTTGAAAATACCTAAGCAAGGCTATATACAAAAGTTGAGCAAGATTAGCAAAACTAAGAGAGATAAAGTATATTTCAACTTTATTTTTCTTCTCTTTTCCTTTTTTTAGTCGGATTAAATGAGTAGGCGTGATTGAAATTAATTGAAAATACCTAAACCAGCTATATACAAAATTTGAGCAAGATTAGAAATGATTTAGAGAGGTTTCATGTAAAAAATGAGGCCTAAAAATCCAACTATGACATATGTATATCACGTTATATACCGAGTACATCAGTGTATATCACACACAAGTTTAAGGACGTCTATTCATATCACTTTATACATCGTGCAAAAAACACAATTCTTTTATGGAAGCCCGTGTGTATCATATATATAATACAAATTTTCATGGATATACACAAATACACATAATATACGTGAGATATCACTGATGCGGATAGAGATATACACGGGTTATAATAGGGAATACACATGTAGAGTCGTCTTGAACTTGAGTTTTCAATTTGAAATGTATTAAATAAAGAAGGAAAATAAAATTTTAATAAATATCTTCGATATACACATTATTATTATGTTATATATTGTGATATACAAATAATATAATTACTTATTGATAAAAAAGGAAAATAAATTTTTGATATAACATGCCTAAGAAAGTTCTAAAATTAAATTTAATTGTGAGAGTAAATAATATTTTGATATACAAATAAAATTAATTTTTGATATACAAAAAGAAGAAAAATAAACTTATGGTATCTATTTTAGTATACACATGTCTGATGTGCTATACTCTGTGATATGTAAATAATTTAATATTTTTATTGTGATATACATTGATATAAAGGCAGAAATAACCATATACTATAACTTTAAATTATTGATATACATAGAATAATATTATTTATATACAAAGAACAAAAATAAAATTTTAATATACTTGTTAATATAGACAAAGAAGAAGAAGAAAAAGTTGTGATATACATATTATTAGTGTTATATATATTTATTGACTATTTGATGTTAATATCTATAACTAGGGCTAC
>JASVEL010000651.1:0-53664 GCA_032618575.1 Nicotiana noctiflora
TTTGTGCTAATTATATAGGTATGTTGTTACACCACGCCAAAATCCCGTAAATGGAATTGGCCAATTCAAGTGAATTTGGAAAATGGGCTGGTGAGAATCCATTATTTTTGTTGACACATTGTTCTGAGTAGAAATGACACTAAGTAGCCACTTTAAAGGGCTACTATTTAGGAATTAGTTAGTGTATCCTGAATTTTAGTTTTTCAATTCAAATTTTCAAGGTAAAAATATTCTGAAGTTAAGATTTATATTTTAAAATTTCAGAACAAAATTAATACTGGCTAATCTCTAAATAATATCCCCGCTAATGGCTAGACAGCAAGGGATTGGGTCATGTCCAAAACTAAATTGGTATATCTGAGGGTGGCATTTTTGTTAAAAATTTTGAGAATAGTTTTTATTTTCTCTTGTGGAGTATTCATTTGGTTTAACAACTTTTCCATTATTATATTCTTCTCTAACATATGGGTGCAGTATAATGAGCTTTTCTTACGATTAAGATAACCACAATTGCTTTATTAAGTACAACAAACAATCTCTTTGACATAGCATAAATATATAAAACACCAAAGTGTACAAAATCTGAAAAATACATAGATACTCAGTAGTCACTCTCCTTCCATCCACCATATTCTTCTTCTGCAGCTGTGTTCTGTCAAATTATTTAACATAAAATAAAAATAAAAATAAAAAGGAAGCATCGTGAAATTTCATATGATCATCTATAAAAGACAATCTAGAAAGACTACAAGATTTGTGAAGTTTGGTTGGATACAGCTGAGCTGTGGTAGAGCCACCTTATATAGGTTAAGCCGTGCCAATCGATACCCCTTTAACGTAAAATTATACTGTATAGTTAGTGATGGAGTTAGAAATTTTTATTAGGAGGTGTCAAAATGTGAAAAAATAAAAATATGAGAGTCAACATATAGTAATATATACATATAAAATAAAAATTACCAAGCTACACAGTGTAAGTAAGAGGTGTTAGTTGACACCTCTTCCGGTAAGGTGGTTTCGCCATTGTAGGTAACTAGACAAAAATTTATTTTTATGTATATATATTAATTGATGCCCCTTAACTTCTTGGTATGGACTTTTGACACCCCTTCATGAAATTTTTGGTTGAAAAGAATACCTTAGGGGTGAAAGTGAGACCAACTTGAATTTCCCCACAGTAGGACTGATCACTGGCCACCACACTATATTTCTGAGGATGAAGTTCAGCTCTCCCATTCTCCAACCCCAATTCAATGAATTCCTTCAAATAAATACTACACGCACCAAAATTGATTGAATGTAAACAATATAGTATTATGGACCTGTATTGAATGTAAACAATATAGTAAATAAAAATTACTTACGTGGCTTCGCCAAGAGAGTCATCCGAGGAAAAGGTATCATCATCCATGATCTTAAGTATGAGTTTGTATTGTTTATCTGCTGAGGGATACTCTACCCTGAATGTAAACCTCTCATTCCATTCTGGTTTACTGCCTTGACCTTTATTTTTAGAGAAAATTGTAATTAAAAGAAGATCTATTTTATTAAGTTAATAGCATTCTATGTTAAAAGGGCCGACCCAGTTCAATACCCACTTCGTGGGTGTCTGGGGAAAGGAATACTCTAAGCAGCCTTCCCCCTGCTTTGCAGAGAGGCTGATTCGAACCCGCGACCTGACATACCACGGCAAGCAAGCTTACCGCTGAGCCAAGCCGGCCCTTCAACATTCTATGTTAAACGAGGAAGAAATTAAATAAAACAGCCACAACATTGACTGACTATGTGCGTCACGTTACACACATGACCTATCAACAGCTTATAATTTGACAGCAGTTTCAGAGTTGGATTCAGCACTTCCCCTTAAAAACTAATGAATGAATCTACAAATTAAGTAATATCTCCCTCCCTTCCACAATAAATGAATAATTAGTCTTTTTTGTTTTTTTTTAAACTACCCTTATGTATTCCTACAAACTCTTTTACTCCTCACATCAAATATGCTACAACATTTAATTACGGGTAATTTAGTCACACTAACTATTTTTATCTAGGATTTTGTATTTCCTAAATAAGTGTGCCCAAGGCAAATTAATCACTTATTATTGACCGGAGGAAGTACTATTTTATCCGATGTAATTAGTTCAGTTTTTTTGGCCTCAAGTGGCCATAGAGTCCATAGTAGACTTATAACCTGTTTGGTCAAGATTATAAAATCAGTTTATTTTGAAAAATATTTTGTTCTAAAGTGATTTCCAAAAAAGTATTTTTGATGAGAAGCAATTGTATTTTAGCTAATCAATTTGAAAAATACATTTGAAGAACAATTATTTTTTTGTCAAGTTTTTTAAAAATATTTCTAAGTGTATTTTTCAAATTTGCTTTTAGAAAAAAGTAAGTTTCAAACTTGCTCTTTTTCAAATTTTCTGGCTTCCTTTGGTGTTACTGCTTCGCTATCTTTTTCCATCGTTGTGAGTTGAGGTTCTATCACAAAAAAATATCTCTACACTTCTGGAGCATGCGTAAGGCATACGTATATACTATCTTCTCCAGACCCCACTTATAGAATGCCACTAAGTTGTTGTTGTTACTTTTTTTAAAAAAAATATTACTTTTTTAAGTTTGGAAAAACAACTCAGTGTTTCTTTTCGAAGAGAGAATGGAAATAAGTAATGGGTACCTCTTGCAGCAGTGCTTTTGCATTCTTGACCTCTGTATTGAATCAAAACATATGGATCTATTCCACCACCTACGCCGTATACAAAAACACCACATTAACATGCGCACTAATATAATACAAGTAAACAGCAAAAAATGATAACAATATAGAATGCAATATATCGGAACCAAAAAACCAAACAAAAAAAAATATAATGGACTATAAAACTGATCTCCCAACAACAACAACAATTCTAATGTATTCCCACAAATAGGTCTAAGGAGGATAATGTGCAGGAGCGAAGTTACAACATATCAAAGAATTAAGCATCGTTCGTTGAAAAATTACATTACATATATAGGTAAAACATTAGTAGATTCAAAGGTATATATATATTGAACTTCCTTTTTTTTTTCTTTTATATTAAAAATTTCTTGCTTTGCTTCCTTATAGAGTTAAAGAGCTTGTTTGGGAAAAAAAAAATAATAGCGAAGAAAGGGCGTTGAAAATAATGAAGACAAGAACATTAACAACAATCAAGCAATAAGATAAAGGAAGCAAAGAAAACAACATGTAATAATAGAAATCTAAAAATAAGATGATAGAAATGAAAAGTATATGTGAAGATAAAGGTTGAAGGGATATGAAGAAAGGTAAAGAAGAAAGGGAAGAGAAGTAAATAGAGAAATTAAGGAAGAGAGAAGTTAATTAAGACCCAAGAATTCGTTGTTTTTGAGACGGCGAGCGTTGACAAGATTGACCTCCATTGTTCCAAACATGGTAGACATATTGTCCACAAAGAGAATATGATTCAAATTAGCATTCAAAATTGATAATAATGGGTGGAGAATTCAAATCTTTAGACAGCGAACAATGAGGTGGGAATTTAACTACTCTTTTGTAAGTTGCCAGCTTGTCATATCACATCATGGTTTCCAACTCTGTTCTTTGTATCTCTGATTAATTCAACTTTGGCCTAGTGTAAGACCCATTTAAAAGGAAGTATTTCTTTCCGAATGTAATCTGTAAGTCCTAATTAATCTGAATGTAATGTGAACTCGACTTTTCCGAAGAGGGAGGAGCATCTGGTTACTTTCCAGAGTTCGGCGGTGAATACTCAGATCGATTACCTTCTCCTTAGAAGGTGTGACAGAGGGCTGTGCAAGGATTGCAAGGTTATCCTGGGAGAGACCCTCACGACTCACCATAGACTCCTAGTGATGGACATCGGTATCATGATGAAGAGGAAGAAGCGGTATGCTCATGGCCGACCGAGGATTAGGTGGGGAGCTTTAATCAAGGATAAAGCCCAGAAGTTGGAGGGGAGGTTATCCACTATGGTAGCTTGGAGGAGTAGTGGAAACACGAGCACTATGTGGTCGACGATGGCGAACTATGTGAGGGAGGCGGCGAGAGAGGTGCTAGGTGTATCGAAGGATTTTTCTGGCAGGAACCAAGGAGACTGGTGGTGGAATGACACAGTCGAAGGTAAAGTGGAGACGAAGAAGGTAGCGTACGCAAAGTTAACAGGGAGCACAAGAGAGGAGGAGAGAGTGCGAATAGAGAGAGGTACAAAGTGTCTAGAAATGAGGCAAAGCTAGCGGTCACGTAGGTTAAGAACACAGCAATTAGCCATCTATACGGGGAATTAAAGGAGAAAGGCAGGGAAAGGAAGTTATTTCGGCTGGCTAAAGCGAGGGAGATGAAGGCTCGGGATCTGGACCAAGTAAGGTGCATCAAAAACGAGGATGGTAGAGTATTTATGAGAGAGTCCCAGATTAAGCACAGATGGAAGGCGTACTTTTATGGTCTTTTGAATGAGGAGAGGGACCGGCATATAGCGCTAGGGAACTTGGGGAATTCAGAGAGTCTTCGAGATTTTAAGTATTGTAGGCGCATTAAGGTGGAAGAGGTCGTGGGGGCGTTGTTAAGATGAGTAGGGGTAGAGCGACCGGACCAGATGAAATTCCGGTTGAGTTTTAGAAGTGTGTGGGTAGAGCAGGATTGGAATGGTTGACTAGGTTGTTTAATGTAATTTTTAGGACGAAGAGGATGCCGAAGGAATGGAGGTCAAGTACAGTGGTACCGTTGCACAAGAACAAGGGAGATATCCAATGTTGTAACAATTATAGGGGTATCATGTTAATTAGCCATACCATAAAATTCTGGGAGAGGGTGGTAGAGGTGAGGGTGAGGAAGACAACGTCTATATCCGATCATCAGTTTTGGTTCATGCCGGGCCGCTCCACTACGGAAGCTATTCACCTTATTAGGAGGTTGGTTAAACAGTACATGGATAAGAAGAAGGATCTACATATGATGTTTATTGACTTGGAGAAAGCATATGATAAGGTTCCTAGGGAGGTGCTCTGGAGATGTATTGAGGCGAAGGGCGTATCGGTAGCCTACATACGAGCGATCAAGGATATGTATGATGGAGCTAAGAATAAGGTTAGGATGGTGGGAGGCGACTCGGAGCATTTTTCGGTTGTTATGGGATTACACCATGGCTCGGCGCTTAGCCTATTCTTATTTGCCTTGGCGATGGATGCTTTGACACACCATATTCAAGGGGAGGTGCCATGGTATATGTTATTTGCTAACGACATAGTTCTAATTGACGAGACGAGGGCCGGTGTTAATGAGCGATTGGAGGTTTGGAGACAGACTCTCGAGTCTAAGGGTTTCAAATTGAGCAGGTCTAAGCTAGAGTACTTGGAATGCAAGTTTAGCGTTGAGTCGAGGGATGTAGGCGGGGACGTGAGACTTGCGCCACAGGTCATCCCCAAGAAAGCTAGCTTCAAGTACCTTGGGTCGATGATTCAGAGGGACGGAGAGATCAACGAAGATGTCATTCACCGTATAGGGGCGGGCTGGATGAACTGGAGGCTTGCATCGGGAGTTTTGTGTGACAAGAAAGTGCTAATGATACTCAAAGGTAAGTTTTATAGAGTTGTAGTTAGACCGGCCATGTTGTATGGGGCAAAGTATTGGCTGGTTAAGAACTCTCATATCTAGAGGATAAAAGTAGCAGATATGCGAATGTTGAGGTGGATGTGTGAACACTAGGATAGACAAGATTAGGAATGATGATACTCGAAAGAAGGTGAGCGTCGCCCCTGTGGATGACAAAATGCGGGAAGCGAGGCTTAGATGGTTCGGACACGTGCAGAGGAAAACCTCGATGCACCGGTGAGGAGGTGTGAGAGGATAGTCGTGGTGGGTATGAGAAGAGGTAGATGGAGACCTAAGAAGTTTTGGGGAGAGGTGATCGGGCATGACATGGCACGAATGCACATTTCCGAGGACATGGCCCTTTATAGGAAGGCTTGGAGGCCACGCATTAGGGTTGTAGGATAGGGGTAGTAAAGTTTTCCTTTCTTCATTCCGGGGGTGAGGCGGGGTTGGATTAGGGTTGGTCTTAGATGGCTTGCAGTTTATGTTGGATCCACACTAGCCCGACCCTGCTAAATCACGGGTTGGGCTGGGCTGGCCCAACGAGCCAAGCCCATATTGACGGCTCTACCCAAGCCTTAGATTATGGTTACTGTTGTTGCATGTCATTCATCTTTCGATTTTTATGTTTCTGTTATTATTACGATTTCCATAGGAGTTACTAATGATTTCTCTCCTTTTGTTTTTTCTTACTTTATTTCGTCTTTCTGAGCGAAGGGTCAATCGGAAACAGCCTTTCTATCTCTTATCGGGGCATGGGTAAGGGTAAGATCTACGTACACATGACCCTCCCCAGACCCCACTATATGGGACTTTACTGATTAATTGGTATTGTATGTTTTAATTCTGTCAGCTTGTCAAATCACATCATGGATTCCAACTCTAGTGTTTGTATCTATATGATCTTTGGCATTTGTTCCTTTTTCAGAGAATCTCACGCTTTAAGCCGGATGCTTGTACCTTTTTCCTTTTAATCATGAAAATTATGTAAAAAAATGCTAATTTTATGTGACGATATTTAACTTGCCATAAAACTTATACTCCTACAATAGATTAGTGATGATTAAAAGAATATTAAAGTAGTGATTGAAAAGAAAAAGGTAATTAAGTTTTTTTGTTCAAATAGTTTTAACATAATGGTCAAACTAATTGTTGACTAGTGAGTTACTCTTTGACATCAAATCAGCTCTACAATGACAATAAAGTATTGAACTGAAGGCCAAGTCAGCCAAAATGCTAGTGAACTTTTTTCACCATCAAAGTGAAAAATATGTCTATTATTGTATTGGCAAAAGACACAGAAAGATTGTACTACAGTTCAACGAGGAACTTATTCATTCTCAAACCATAAATCAAATACAAGCAATGACACTGTTGGCATGCTTCTAAATATAAAAGAATCAATAACACAAGCCCACAAAGAATTGTAAAGCAACTGAGTAACACTTGTTGATCTGGTAATTGCATCAATAAAACCCCTTTTTCCTGCAAGCATAGATTTGGTGCCTCGGAACTAAAAATTTCAAAGAGTCCTAAATACAAACTTACTTATCATGTGAACATACGCCCCAACCGGAGATGTAAGGTTGGGGACAGTGGCATGGCAGAATAGATGTAGATTATTTCTTATTTCTTCTCTACACTACACGATTCCTGAGATGTGCTATCCGTGCATGCATTACTAGCTGGTGGAGGTAGGTCATCTGAAACCCTGATCCGAAACGTTTGCTGTTTCTCTTCGTTCCCTGGAACATGTACGAGAGCTTCCATAATGAGTATCTCCCAGTCGCTTGGTCGTAAAAATGATGACCATTTGTCCTCTGCTCCAAGTATTTAAACAACAGCAGTACTAGTTAGACAAGTAGAACAAGTATCTTGAGACAATTATGAACCTGTATGTAACAATAAACGTCTCTCTCTTCTAATCTTTTCTCTACAGTGAAGTAGTAGCAACTCATTCAAAAACAAAAAACCAGTTAGTCTAATTATATTCCGTTTTCCTCATTCTCAATGGAAAGCTAAGCAATCTGAAGATACCTATGATAGTCAAGAAATAATTGATTTACTTAATAGATTATCAGTTGATAATGGAAAAAAATTGGAACTTTGCAGGATTTTGACCTTATAACCACCACGACTTAAAAACAAGGGATAAAATATTCCAAAGCACATTTGGGAATTTAAAGAAAAAAAGATAGAGAATGTCTACTCCAAGCAAATATCAAAAGAACAGCACAAACCTCCATTACGAACTGCCTTTAACTGAAAAATTCCAGTGCCTTGTGGTCCAGAGACGGGGAATGTGCATGATACAGAATGCCTTTGGTGAGCTACTGCTAATGATGCATTATACCAAGGACCTCTAACAATGGGCTCCCCAATAGCATCTAGAATCGTCTTATTCTTACTGGCTTTCTCCAAGGCCTTGCTGCAAGGGAACAATAAATGATGAAATAAGAAAACTGAAATCTCTATAGCCAGGATATAGAGACAGTAACCACCGCTTTCCCTCACTACCCTATCCTCATCCCATACATACATACACACAAACATACATGTTTTACATACTTATTTAAAATTTACTACTGCAGGAAATATGTGGAACATGGAAGAAAAAGATCAGTTTTATCTAAAGCATCTTCAAAGAAGATATTTGTAAGATCAGGGTTATGTAGCATCCCGTATTTGAGCCGTGGAATTAGGCACTGAGCTGCCTACATTACAGCCCCTTGGGGTGCAACCTGCGTGAACGGGATGCTTATGTACCGGGCTGCCCTTTTCATGGTAACTAGCATCACATATAAGATTCCAGAAACCATGAAAAGGACAGCAGCAATTAGCTCCATTATTCAGGGACATGATTCGTAAAACTTGGTCAGAAATACGCAGAAAAAATTACATGCACTACATCTATGGGATAAGATGAAAATAGAAGACTGGATGAACAAACCAAAATTTCACAAGGGAACTACAACCCCAATCAAAAGATTAACTTGAAGAAACTACATACCCAAGTATTAGTGGCTAGCTTAAGTAAAGCTTCAAACAAACTGCCAGTTGAAGTCCATTAGCTGGCATTTAATGCACAAAGTACCAAAATACACTGTCATACACATTATTTGTTGCATGTTTATAATTGCCTAGAGATACTTTTCTACTTTCCATAAGATGAACAGACAAAATGTCTACCACTGCTGCCAAAAATTATGGACATAGTAGAGCTCAAAGAAGCAAATTTATGCAGCAAGATTAGTAGTGCTCAAAGAAGCAAATTTATGCAGCAAGATCAGCATTAAAATAAGCCTTTTAGGCTAATTTCATGCTAAATCCTAGTTATTTTGTGTGTTCATCGAGGCAAGCCCATTAAGGGCACCGCGGTTTGCACTCGATGCCTTGTCCATCTTTTCTTCTCCCTTTAAAATTTAAATGCTGCTCCCTCATTTGACTGATGAATATACTTCGCATAAGTTGGGTGTTAGACAAGCAACTAAACTCCTTATTTTGAAACATTATTGAAGCTATATATATGTACGTAAGAATACTAAACAGGTTTGTCATAATTTCTGGACACAAAAGCTAGTACACATAAATGACAAAGATATGCAAAGAAAGAAGATATTTTTATATTGTAGTCAGAATAAAGAGAGCTTTCAAGGACTTATTTCTTGTCTTGGCTTTATGTTTTCCTAATTTTTCTTCAATTTATGGAAGGACAATTAGGTAATCATCTAGTCAACTAGGCATAGGATCCGTGCCAATTGAGGAACATAAAATCATAATTTGTTTTCCAGCGCCTTTTACCCAAAAGATGGGCGGGAAGGGGAAGGGAAATAACAGTACAGTTTCAATATTAAACCAAACAGTAAGGGCCGACCCAGTTCAATACCCACTTCGTGGGTGTCTGGGGAAGGGATTACTCTAGGCAGCCTTCCCCTTGCTTTGCAGAGAGGCTGATTCGAACCCGCGACCTGACACACCACGGCAAGCAAGCTTACCGCTGAGCCAAGCCGGCCTTTCTTAAACCAAACAGTAGTACTACAATTTGATTCAAAATAGTTTCAAAACTAAAACAGTGTTCCGGTCTGGAAAATTTTCAATGGTACTTTTACGATTTGGTTGTTGGAAAAATTGGATGATTATGGAGAATAAACGGTTTAGCTTGAGGCGTGTCAAAGACACTGTCCTTAAGGATATTTCGCTCACACCGATAAATAATATTAGGCGTATCCTTCAGGATTCAACAAGCTCTTCTAGTATAACTAGGAGCAGAAACAACAAAGATATATAAGAAGAAAACCCAGCACCAAAGAAAGAAGAAGAAAAGTTATTATATATTTTCCACCCCTTTACAAGATAAAACACAAGAATATAAATAGTCCAAGACTATCTGATAGGTAACTTCCAGCCATAATAATATTCTTAAAAATAGAATGGATGTTACAAACGTTTTCATTAACAAATCAAAAACGTTTGAAATATTAATACCATTAAGACTAAGTAGTCAGGTACTTCTTGGTCAAAGTAACGTTACAATTGTTGGAAAATTATTAAGATTTACCTACCAAAACATTAACGCCATTCAAGGCTATACAATGAAGATTTCAAACCTCACGGATATAAGTAGTCAATATTAGCTTTATTATTTTAAAATTTGTATTGTATAAATTGTTACAAACAATAAAAGTAATTTGTATAATAAATAGCAATTAATATTATATCAAGGAATGAACATAGATATTTCTTTTTGAGATATTAATTTTTTTTTTTAAACAATCCCCCACATAGCTCAAAAAGAATATTATGCAATAAAATAAAATAAGAAATTTTTCTGGGTTTTCACAAATGAGCATAATGCGTCGAATCTGGTGTCTCTTGGACTATGAACCAGACCTAAATAATATAAGATTAAACATACAGAACAAATGGTGAAGTTTCGAACTTCTATGAACCAAGAATTCTTTGTAAGTGTCTTATCTATCAAATTATACCCGCACACACTTTGTTGATTATCGCGGTTTTGCGCTAATGGGCCATGCGCGCGCCTGGTTTTCATGAGTGCTCTAGAAATTTTGCCATAAATTTCATAGGAGCGGCCCCACTCCACGCTCATATAGGTCCATCCATCAAGTGTATTCTGCAACACAATACACCACCTATAAAGGCTATGGATTATTGGATTAAAAGTTTAATAATTCAGTCTCTCATTCCTTGCAGTCTTGCACTATATACACACAGACACCATAGGAAGGGATATAATTTAATAGTGCACATTTGATCAACTAATGATTTGTTATTATCCAAATGAACCTACTTCATGGGATCTCTAATCACATAGGTTGGGTTACCATCATAGTTGATATAACTCAAAGTGACAAAAGTCTCATTCCCCTCGATGTTTCAGATATTAATTTTCTTCCCAAAGGTTTAGTCAGAGGATCGGCCAAATTCACTTCTGACTTCACATAATCTATGAAAATAATTCCATCTTTCAGCAACTGCTTTATCACATTATGTCTCAACCGGATAGGTCTACTCTTCCCATTAAAGGATTTATTTTTTGCAATGGCTATTGCAGCTTGACAATCACAATGCATCGACACAGAAGGTGTCGGTTTTATTCCTAGCTGAATACTCGCCAAAAGGTTCTTCAACCACTCGGCTTCATTGCCAGCTAATTCCAATGCCACCAACTCAGATTCCATGGTAGATCTAGCTATTATTGTTTGTTTAGCTGATTTCCATGCCACAACACCCCCAACGAGGGTGAACACATAACCACTAGTGAATTTTGTCTCATCTGAATCAGAGATCCAGTTAGCATCACTGTATCCTTCTAATACAGTGGGAAATCCACTATATTTAATACCATATTTTATGGTACCTCTCAAATATTTCATTACTCTTACTAATGCATTCCGATGATCATAACTCGGGTTTTGAGTATATCTACTGAATCTACACACAGCATATGCAAATATCAGGTCTAGTAAAATTCATCAAATGCAACCAATAACTTGAGCATATTTATTTTGATCTACTGCATCACCTTTATTCTTTTTAAACTGACTACTAGCATCATAAGAAGTGCTTACAGGTACCACATCAAAATTATCAAATTTTTTAAGAATTCTTTCTACATAATGTTCTTGAGTCAACATCAAACTATTGCCATTTCTTATAATTTTCAGCGTAAAATAACATTAGCTTCTCCCATGTCTTTCATCTCAAAATTAGAAGACAAGAAAAATTTGATTTTACGTACCAAATCAAGGCTAGAACTAAAAATAAGCATGTCATCTACATAAAGGCAAATAATAACACATGTACCATCCACACATTTTGTATAAACACATTTATTTACTTCAGCTTTATAAATTAAAAACTTATCAAAAGCTTCATCTTTATTTCTCAACAAATAAACTTTTGTATATCTAGAAAAATCGTCTATAAACATCACATAATATCTTTTCCCTCCTCTACTCATAGTTTGTTTCAAGTCTCCTAAATCAGTATGTATTAAACTTAACAATTCAGATTCTCTAAATACCGAAGCACATGATTTCTTAGTTTGTTTAGCTTCTGCACAAACTTCACACTTATCAATATTCAAAAAATTAATATTTGAAATAAGACCTTTAGAATGCATTTTTTTAATATAAGATAAACTAACATGTCCTAATCATAAATTAAAAGAAACAACCAAGCAAGCAGAAGTACTAGCAGTTTCATTGATAACATTGAGTACAAACAAGTCATGGTTATAATATCCCTTGCCAACAAAATTATTATTCTTGGTCAACACAACCTTATCAGATTCAAAAGCAACCTTACCCCCACTTTTCCTATTAATCCCAGAGAGACCAAATTGGCTCGGATACTAGGAACATGCAACACATCATTCAATACCAAAGTTTTGCCAGATGTGAGTTTGAGAAGAACTTTGTCTTTTCCAAGAACTTGAGTAGTTCTTGAATCACCAAGATAGACAACTTCTTCTCCCTCCTCAACTTGGGTGTAAGACACAAAGTCTTTTTTGTTAGCACATACGTGCCTAGTGGCACCAGAATCTAACACCCAATCTTTCACATTGGCCACAAGGTTCACTTGGGAAACAACCGCAACAATTATATCATCCACTTTGGCTTCAGTCAAATTTACTTTAGCCTTAGTGGGATTGTCATTCCCAACTCTTTTCCGGCATTGAGCAACATAGTGGCTAGGTTGATTGTTGGTTTTGGGCTTATAACCATTTCTTTTATCATACTTGTTACTTGATTTTTTACGACGGTTGTTGTCCTCCACAGGGCTGCTTCTAGTAGCAATTTCTTTTCCTTTGCCAACGACAGCTTGCTTGCGGTTAAAATTATCTCCACCAAAAACAACAACATTAGCAACATTATTCTCCATAATAACTACGTGGAAATATCCTTAAGATTGTTGGAAAAATTGGATGATTATAGAGAATAAACGGTTTAGCTTAAGGCGTGTCAAATACACTGTCCTTAAGAAAATTTCGCCCACACTGATATAAATAATATTAGGCGTATCCTCCAAGATTCAACAAGCTCTTCTAGTATGACTAGGAGCAGAAACAACAAAGATATATAAGAAGAAAACCCAGCACCAAAGAAAGAAGAAGAAAAGTTATTATATATTTTCCACCCCTTTACAAGATAAAACACAAGAATATAAATAGTCCAAGACTATCTGATAGGTAACTTCCAGCCATAATAATATTCTTAAAAATAGAATGGTTGTTACAAACGTTTTCATTAACAAATCAAAAACGTTTGAAATATTAATACCATTAAGACTAAATAGTCAGGTACTTCTTGGTCAAAGTAACGTTACAATTGTTGGAAAATTATTAAGACTTTCCTACCGAAACATAAAGCCATTTAAGGCTATACAATGGAGATTTCAAACCTCACGGATATAAGTAGTCAATATTAGCTTTATTATTTTAAAATTTGTATTGTATAAATTGTTACAAACAATAAAAGTAATTTGTATAATAAATAGCAATTAATGTTATATCAAGGAATGAACATAGATATTTCTTTTTGAGATAGAAATAACAAAGATTAACAAAGATAATCCAGCACGCTACAAAGAAAAGAGAAGAAGAATTTGTCTTCAACACTATCTTCCAAATGAAAGGACTAGATAATATATATAGTCAACCAAAGAATTAGTCTCTTTATGATTGCTAACCTTAAAAGATGAAAATAAATAATAAGGCTAATGTTCTGTTACAAAACAAAACATTTCAATATTGAATATTAGTAAATGCCATTAAGGCTATTTAATTGTCTTAGCCGTTTTGAACAATGTTTCAAAATCATATTTGCACTAAATAAATATGAAGAAAACAAATCAAATTGATAGTATAATAAAGATCATTAATATTATATTAAGAGAATGAACCAAGACATTAATTTGAATATTTCTTTTTGAGTTAGTAAATTATTTTTCCAACAATCGCCCACATAATATCAAGGAATGAACATAGATATTTCTTTTTGGGATAGAAACAACAAATATTAACAAAGATAACCCAGCACGCTACAAAGAAAAGAGAAGAAGAATTTGTCTTTAAAACTATCTTCCAAATGAAAGGACTAGATAATATATATAGTCAACCAAAGAATTTGTCTCTTTATGATTGCTAACCTTAAAAGATGAAAATAAATAATAAGGCTAACGTTCTGTTACAAAACAAAACATTTCAATATTGAATATTAGTTAATGCCATTAAGGCTATTTAATTGTCTTAGCCGTTTTGAACAATGTTTCAAAATCATATTTGCACTAAATAAATATGAAGAAAATAAATCAAATTGATTAGTATAATAAAGATCATTAATATTATATTAAGAGAATGAACCACGACATTAATTTGAATATTTCTTTTTGAGTTAGTAAATTATTTTTCCAACATTGGTTAGGTTTCATCCCAAATCAAACAAACAGCAATGGGCGCTGTTACCTAAACATTAGTCTATACTGAAAAACAAAAGCGAAGTCCTGGCTAACACCACCATTTTAACAAGGATTTTTGTAACAATTAATGAAAACTTATGTTCATTTTCCCAGCAAACCATATGGCCACTAATTTGTATATTTTCTAGCCTCCTACATCTCTCCCTCATGAATATTGACTTCCATTTTAGAAGCAGGAATTGCTACTTTAGCAATGGGGAAGAATTGTTTCTTTTATATTGATTTCATGCACGTTTTACCATAGCAATTTCTTTTGGAGATTGATAAAACAAGATGGATATTTATAGTGTAAGCTATTTGCAAAAGATTTTTGTTAGTTGGCAAAGCTAGTGAGAAGTCACCCACAAGCTAGAACTATGGAAATATACTCTAGAGGGCAAGGATGTTGTGATAAATAGAGTAAAGAAATAACTGATGTGCTGCAAGTTTAGCCGGTTTAAGAGAAATGGAGTGAGATGAAATTAAACAGGATAATGATGCCTAAATATAGACAACTCATACTTAGTGATGCATCACTTAGTCATGAATAAAATGCAATGGAAACCAAGTATCTATAGAGGTGATATCAACTAGCTGTGTGATTAGATTCGTAATTGCAGGTACCCCTACACTAAGTCTAGTCTTTGAAACGTGACATATTAGTTTGGGTAAAAATTGTATGCTAAAGTAGGAATAAGTGTGAGGCCGAATCCTAGTTTCATAAAACCCCTTTTTTGAGAAGGTTAACAATTTTTTTTTTTTGAGAAGGAGTTTCATAAAATCCCTAATTTATCCTAAAGAAAATTATTGGATATTGGAACGAAACTGGGCTCATAAGGAGGGAAATTGATATTGAGGATTCAAATAACCAACCCCAGATAATATTGAGGCGTACTAGTTGTAAAGTCAAAACTCTACGTCTTCACAGCCTTCCAAAGTGTGGAAATCGGAAATCTAAAACTTTTTTATCAGATTTGCACCTCCCTAACAAACCTTAGTCATGAGGAGCCGAAATCTAAAACTTTCCTTTATCATTTCTTCTTACCCTTCACTGCATAAATGTGCCAACTTGCAGATCATTTATAAGGCATCTATGAGAAGATAACAGATTTCATCAATGCAAGGTTAACACCCAAACATAACCTTTCAACAATAATAGTTTTTCAAATAGGTGAGCAAAACATGATATAAAAAGTAGAGTGTACACGAAGTTAATTGAAATAAAGTAAAGGATATCCTAAAGGTTGAGAACGAAAAACAGCCAGTGATATTCAGCTTAAATATATGGAGGGTTCATTGTACAAATAAATGCCGAGATCTTCATTTAATACCACAAAAACATGACGTATTAAAAGAACTAAGAAAAATCTTTATTCATCATTCTTCTTGCTCTCTCCTTTTCTACCAGCACACACCTCAAGTTCTTTTATCAAGAGACATCCCTTTTCCCCACCCCACACTAGCCAACCAGCCCCCTCCCCATAAAAGAATAAAGAAAAGAATAAGAAAACACTCCTGCTCATTATCCTAGATTCCTAGCGAACAAAGTCTTCCATGTTCAGCCCTCCAAGACACCATTTTCGCAGAATCATCTTCTCCTACCATACACCACTCTTAGTTACTCATTTCCTCCAATCCCTCTCCAAGCATCAAATCTCACAAATGTGAAGGAGAGCAACACCACTGGAGAACCCAAGTAGCCCCTTCAAAATTGATCCATTTATGGTCATAAGTTTTCAATTCTCTCAAATACCAAAGTAAGCAATCATTTTCTCAAGCTCCCAATTAACTACCAACGAAAAATATCACAGTAGTAATTGAGACCAAGGTAACATAAAGTTGTTATGCCACCCTTCCAATACAAATGCACACACAGCAAAAGATGCCAAAATATACATTCTTGACTTTTCAGATTGTGAAAATTATTGATCGGAAATAGCCTCTCTGTCCTCCCAAGGTACCTCCCCAAACCCCCCAACCCCACTTGTAAGAACTCATTGGGGTTTGTTGTTGTTGTTGTTGTTGTCTTCTTTTGTAATGCATCAAACAACTAACATAAAGCGCAAAGTCCGGCACTGGACTTGCTTCACAACTTAAGTTGGAATAGCATATCACTAAGATATTGAACAAGAGCTTAAGAAGATTTGGGCACACGGTTGAGAGCATCTCAAAAGGTGAGCTTTCAACCTTCACTTTTGATGGCTGAGTTTATATCATAGAAGAGCTCAACTCACCAGAGTCAAGGTCCTCTAAACGATCTAAAATGTAAAATATAAGTTCTCTTTTGAATATATTGTTTTGGCAACCGAGAAATCTTTTGTTTTCCGTTTCTAAACTCAGCAGATAATGAGCATATTGCTCTATCCTTCTCCACTTAAATACCAAACTAGTTCAGCAATCATGACTTGCTCCAACCAGACATCCCCTACTGTACATTGAACCAGATGTCCTAGATCTATTTTGGATATAAGCATAGGGTCAAATCGATCCTTGACAGAATTCTTCCCTCCTTAACACTTAAATAGAAACTCCTAATTTCTAGTGGAAATAATAATTTTACTATAATCTTATCTAATAGGAGCAGATAAAAAACACCTGAAAACATAAAAATCCAGGTGGAAGAGCATTGAATCCCATAATCATATTATAAAAGTTTCATAGACCATAAAGAATGAAAAAGAAAACCCACATTAAAAAGACAAATTTGAACATTTTCTGGCATTATCCAAATCAATGAAGCAAAAAAAAACAGGAACCTTCCAAACAAACATACACACAGAGATATTCTAATATTGTCAAAAAAAAAAAAAAAAAACAGCAGGACAAGACCAAAAGATATCGAACCAGGAAAAAAAGAAGCAAACCTGCTACAGCTATGATATATAGAGAGATCATCAAGAGCACTTAGAGCAACTCCTCCTGTTAAGCAAATCAGTGTCCCCGACACTATCCTTCTTCCCCATGTCTTAGCCTTCCCTTCCTCTGCCACCACTTTCTCCGAACTATATCAGAAGATTTAATCAATCAATAAATCAATCAATTTGCAGCCACATACATTGAAGGGTGGTCAGTTGAGTCTACAAATTAAACTGCTTATTGGTCAAAACATACTCGCCGTACCTTCAATCTAAAATCTGTATAGATATACTTCCATTATAAGCGATAAGCATAGAAAAGAAAAATTAAATATGATGTGAAAATGGTAATTCAAAAGAAAATTAACTTACGGTGAGGGGTTGCGACGCAAGAAGGAGATAAATCTTCGCCCCAACATGGCTTCTGTGAGCCTCTTCACTCTTCAGCACGAAACCTCCCTTAAACCCCAAAATCAAATGTTATGTAAATTATACTTATTATTCTTCTCTAGTACGTTTAACGACGTCGTAACTTTATGATTTAACACTTAACTACTAAGCATTTAAGTTTCTTTTTTCTAAAGTAAAATAATTTCTTTTGTAGGAAATAAACTAATTATGAAAATTTACTATTCCCTTTGATTTAATTTATCTGATAATTTTACTAATTAGTGCACATATAGCCACTAATTGGAGATGTCTTTACTCTTTTGTTACTGTTTACAATGTATTTAATCTTTAGCTAGTGCTTAATAGGGTTGGGCATATATCACGTAAAACCGATAACCCGAACCATTAATTGTTTCTTGGGTTATCGGTATCGGGTTAACAGTCCAATAATGGTTTACACTTTTTTCACTATTGGATTATTGGTTCGGACTTCAGTTTGCCAATTTCGTTAATGGGTTAACCGATAATCCAATAAGAATTAATAAAATTACGACTTTAAACTTAATATATATATATATATATATATATATATATATATATATATATATATATATATATATATATATATATATATATATATATATATATATATATATATATATATATATATATATATACATATATATATATATATGTATGTATGTATGTATATATGTATGTATGTATGTATATATATATATATATGCTAGAGCTTCAATTCATTCTCTCATATTCTTCTCAGTTGCATTGTTCAGTTGTTTCATCTTCATTCTTCGTAGACCTTACTAGTCCTAGCATAAGTCAAAGTCTTATACATTAGACTTTTAATTTCTACCGGACAAAATGCAGAAATGGTAGTATAGTATTATACGTGAATTCTTCCTTTTTTTTTTTTTTGCTTAACTCCAGTGAGTTGTCTTCTCTTTTCTGCATAACTCTAGATTGAGTTATCTTATCGGGTAAACCGATAATGATCGATAATCGATAACTAATATCGTATCGGTTCGGTTATCGGTTTATCAAATTTGTAAATCGATAATCCATGTGCTAAACCGATAATATTCATAACCGAACCGAACCAACTGATGCTCACATCTAGTGCTTAATAAATTTTTACCCATTCGAACGAAATACCCCTGCTAGACATGGGTGTTGTGTAAATATTAAGGATATGGTGTCCTTAACTTTATGAATATTGTGTAAATATTAAGGACAAAGTGTCGTGTATTTGCACCTTCCGTTGTTAAACTTTAGGACATAATGTTTTTAGCTTCAAAGGTGCACTATAAATGTTAAGAAGAAAGGGTAAAAATGTCTTTTCGTATTAATTTTAAATAAAGTAATGTCTAATTTTACTCAAATTAAAAATACAGAATAAAAATCAAAAACCATGTACCACGCTATTTCTACACTGCTTGAAGATTAAGACCAAAAAAAAAAGGGCTTAAAATAGACTAGAAAAATCCCACATTATATTGCATTTGGGTTTAACGGAACCTATGTCCCTTCTTAACATTTAATCAGGATCCTTAGTACCATTTTGTGTGATATTGTTCGATTACAAATTGAATTTAAAATATTTGTTTCACTTGTAAATTAGTATATTATTGTAACGACTAGGCCGGTCATTTTTAAAATTTACGCCCCTATCCCCAATTAACTACTTCCCCTAAGTTCATTTCTGCTATTGTGGTTTGCCCGAATGTTCTGTTCTAGAATTTGGAGTTTTGGGACAATTAGTCCCTAAATGAGAGCTTTATAGTTGAAAAATGGCTCGAATTCAGAACAGTATTAAGACGACCTCGAAACGGGAGTTCAATAGTTCCATTAACTCCGTTAGGTGATTTCGGGGTTGGGAGCGTGTTCGGAATATATTTTGGAGGTCCGTAGCTCAATTAGGCTTGAAATACCGAAGTTTGAAATTTTTGGAAATTCAGTCGATAGGTGAGATTTTGATCCGAGAGTCGAAATGGAATTCCGATAGTTGCAGTAGCTTCATTAGGTGATTTTGGATATGTCTGCAAATTTTCAGGTCATTCGGACGTCGTTTGGTCGGGTTTTTGATAACATGTAGGTTTCGGAAGTTTTGGTTGAAACTTAGGCTTGAGTCCGCCATAATCTGATGATTTTTGTGTTTAATGATATATTTTTATGATTGGAACGAGTTCGTATTGTGGTTTGGAGTAGGTTGGTGGTGTTGGTTGAGGTCTCGGGGGTGTTTCCGGGGGTCAAACGGGCCATTTTGAGTTGATGAACATGTTAGTTTTTGTTGTCATAAGTGTTGCAGATGGTTGCTCTATGCGATCGCAATGGCTTGATGCGATCGCATAGAAGGCTTGGGATAAGGCTCAAAAATTGCTCTATGCGATCGCAGAAAGGGCTATGCGATCGCATAGTTGGGGATGATTGTTCTCTGCGATCGCATAGTGGAAGGGTTAGGGGTCCCAGGTCCTATATTTTGTTCTATGCGATCGCGGAGTAGGTAGTGCGATCGCATAATTCTATTTTGTTGAGCAGTGCGATCGCATTGTGGTCTATGCGATCGCATAAGGTAAAATTGTGAGGCAAAAAAGTTGTGCTATGCGATCGCAACAAGGGTCATGCGATCGCATAAAGTAATTCACTGAGCAGTCAGAATTAGAATATAACATTTCATCCGCGAGGGTTTCACCATTTTTGCAAAAACTCAAACTAGGGAGCTCGGCTTTGAGTGATTTTTTGCGTGCTTTTCCAATTATTGGCTAATGATTTCTTACTCCCTTGTCATCATTATTAACTAATCTAAACTCAAATTCTTCCTTTAATTTCGGATTTGGGGTGTAAATTGGGGTAAGATTTATAGAACAAAGATGATTTGGAGGGGCAAACGAACTCCAATTTTGATATATTTTATATGGGTAGACTGGTGAGAGTACGAGTGTTCTGAAAACGTAAAAATATTTTGATTCCGAGCCGATGACTGGAAGGGTATTTTGGTCATTTCACCCATTTTCGCACCGTAGCTTTAATTTTATTAG
This sequence comes from Nicotiana noctiflora, assembly GCA_032618575.1. Taxonomy (NCBI): domain Eukaryota; kingdom Viridiplantae; phylum Streptophyta; class Magnoliopsida; order Solanales; family Solanaceae; genus Nicotiana; species Nicotiana noctiflora. The sequence continues at coordinate 20,898 of JASVEL010000651.1, forward strand.
TGTAATTAGTTACTTGTGATGTTATTTACACTATGTAATTGGTTTGAATAGATTTGGGCCACTCGGAGTCGGATACTTGTGGCAAGGGAGTCGTTTCTTAGCGGTTTTGTACGGGGATTGAGGTAAGTGACTTGTCTAACCTTGCGTTGGGGATTTTCTCCCCTAGAATATATATGTGTTGATTTAAATACCTTGTACGCGAGGTGATGGGCGTGTACTTGCATAAATTGTTGAAAACCACTTTACTTGAACTGCTCAATCCGTATTATCTTTGTTATTTAATTTGTTTAATTGTAAGATTTATCTCGTGTTAGCTAGGGAAGCATGATTAGATAGGATTAACTGCCTAAATGACTACTTGTCTTAATTGAATTCCTTGGAACATGTTGAGACAAGATTAGTTGTTAGTTGTAGCAGTGTACTTCATATTTCTCTGTGTTTTCTCTTATTTGATTGTGTTTGCGTTCTGTGGACTGCGAGTTCAATTCCCGAAGATTCGGTGCTACTGAGGTAAAAGACTATGGGTTCAATTCCCGAAGACCCTGAGATACTGATATACGGAAAGTGGGTTCAATTCCCGGAGATTCTGTGATTTTGATATATGGACTACGGGTTCAATTCCCGGAGATCCTGTGATACTTATATAAAGGACTACGGGTTCAATTCCCGAAGATCCCGTGATACTGATATAAAGGACTGCAGGTTCAATTTCCGGAGATCCTGTGATACTGATATAAGGACTGCAGGTTCGATTCCCGGAGATCCTGAGTTGCTAAGTATAAAAGGACTGCGGGTTCGATTCCCGAATATCTTGGATTTGTTGATTTGTACTTGTTGTGTTGATTTCTCTTTGTTAGGTTAACTGTAGACGGCTTGTAGTATTTATCTCGTTTGCTGTTATTTCAGACTTATTCCTATTTTTTACTATTCGGTGTTATTATCATTATTTTTTTTATTCTCGGTAGGGCCCTGACCTTCCTCGTCACTACTCCATCGAGGTTAGGCTTGGCACTTACTGAGCACCGTCGTGGTGTACTCATGCTACTCTTCTGCACACTTTGGTTGTGCAGATCCAGGTCCATCTTATCAGACGCACTACAGGTGACCTAGGCGCATTTTCAGGAGACTCCAGGTATGAATCTGCTACGTCCGCAGATCCGGAGGGTCATTTTCTATTCTCCCTAAGTGATGTCAGTTATTTCCTTTATTACAGTTGTATAGATACTGTGGATGTATAGAGCTACAGTTATACTCTCTTAGTCTGTGATGCCTGTGAGTTTCCGGGTTTTGGTGGTTGTACTTTCTGGTATTTGGTAAAGTGTATGTGCCGAGCAGCACCTATTATATTTCTTTTATATCATTCCGTTATTATCTTAACTATTGTTCATAAGAGTTGTATATTCCGCACTCTGTTAGGCTTACCTAGTCACGAAGATTGGGTGCCGTCATGACACATTCACTATTGGTGAACTAGGATCGTGACAAGTTGGTATCAGAGCTCTAGGTCATAGGAGTCACGGGACATAGACCAGTTATTTAGAGTCTCGATGCGCGATACGGAGACGTCCTTATTTATCTACGAGGGGCTACGTAACTGTTTAGGAAACTCTTAATTTCTTTTGAATCCTTGTCGTGCGATATTTTGACACCAAATCTAAACTTCTATCTTCTATTCTCTCACAGATAGTGAGGACACGTGTTACTAGTGAGGATCAGGCATACGCGCCCCCTGCTGCCGCCGCCAGAGGCCGGGGCCAAGGTAGAGGTCGAGGACGCGCCCGAGGTGCAGCCACAGCACCCGTGCACGCTGCCGCTGAGGCACCACCGGTGGATTAGGTTGGAGCACAAGCACCTAGTACACCTACTACAGCTACTACAACTCCAGGAGACCCTAGCCCAGTTTATGAGCATGTACACTACTCTAGCTCATGGGGGGTTGCTTCCTCTCGCTGCAGCTACATCTCAGGCCAGGGGAGAGGCCCAGACTCCCGCAGCTTGCACACCTGAGCAGCGAGTGCCCGTGGAGAAGGTTCCATAGGTTATTACTATACCGCTTACCACACCAGTATAGCCCGGAGGTGGGCCAGCTGCCTCCGAGGATGTGACGACCCAAAGGGGTCATCATCGTATTTCTCCTTTTTTCTGTGCTTTCGAGGTCTTGGAAACCTTACTCTCAGTTGCCTCAATGTACGTGCACAGTCCGAGCGCGAAGCTGGAAAGTTTTTGTGTTAAGATATATGAATTCTATGGAAAATTTGAAGAATTATGATATTATTATTGATATAGTTGACTTTGGTCAACACTTTTTGTAAACGGGTCCGGATCGGTGATGTGACGGTCTCGGGAGGTCCATAGAAAAATATAGGACTCGGGCATGTGCCCGGAGTCGAAGTTTGAGGTCCAGAACCCTGGTAAAAGAATTTTTCTGTTGAATTTATTTTCTAAAATTAATAAGGAAAAATGGAAATGAAAATGAGTTAGAAAATATAGGTATCTGGCTCGTATTTTGGTTCCGACGCCTGGTACAAGTCTTAAGTATTGGTTAAGCGCTTCTTGTGAAGTTTGGTCGAAATCGGACGTTATTTGACTTGTTTCGGACCTAAATAGATAAAGTTAGAAAATTATGAACTTTGAAATGAAATCTTGAGTTTTGGGGGTTAATTCTTTATTTTTTATGTTATTTTAGCGATTTGATCGCTCGATCAAGTTCGTATGATGTTGTTGAGTTAGCGTGTGCATTTGGTTGGGAACGCTGGGGACTCGAAAGTGATTTCGGGGGTGGTTCAGGGTGTTTTGCATTAAAAATCTGGTATTTTCTTAGCTATTGCTGGTATCTGGCATTTTGTTCTATGAGATCGCATAGGCCTTCTGCGATCGCATAGTGTAAAAATTTAGGAGCCCAAATTGTTCTATGCGATCACAGCCTCTCTTGTGCGATCACATTGCCCAGCTTCCCTACTCTATGCGTTCGCATTGCCGGCCTCGCGATCGCATAGAGCATTTCCCAGGCCCTGTCTCATTTACTCTATACAATCCCTTCTTGCCCTCCGTGATCGCATAGCACCAGCCTCCCTACCCTATGCGATCGTAATGCCTTGTATGCGATCGCATATGGCATTTTTGCCCAGTGATTATTCATAAAACCAGAACAGAATGCACTGGATTATTCACTCAAAACACATACGGGTCTTCCTCCTTCACTCTCCATTTTCAATCCACAAGCTCCCATTCCTCCATAGCTCCTTGGGTAAGTTTCCTAACATCATTTCTTCATTATTTTTTTATTAAATCACGGTTAATCCTTGTCTAATTCATGAATTCAAGGTAGAAATTGGGGGTTTTGTGTAGAACTAGGGCTTGTGAGATTTTGGGTGTTTCAACCTCAATTTGAGGCCGGATTGTGAAACAAATCATATATTCTAATTCATGGGGTTATGGGTGATTGGAATTTGGTCCGAGCCTCGAGTTTGGACCATGTGGGCCCGATGTCGGATTTTGCTGTTTTTGGTAGAATGATTGGAATTTCATTTCTAGGCTATGGGATTGTGTTATTGAGCCCTAATTGATGTTATTGGATTGAAATTGACTAGATACCATTATTTCGGAGTCGGGTTCTAGAGGAAAGGCGATGCTAGAGGATTGATTGCTATTTTCGGATCGAGGTAAGTGTTTGATCTAATCCTGGCTTGAGGGAATAGGACTACGGTATTATTGCTGCTGTGAGCACGTGATTTTTGCCTTACTTGAGAAGTACTCCCAGAAAATTCAAAAATAAAAATAGTTTGGTGTCGGGTATGATTTTTGTGATTTTGTGTTATTTTACCTTTTGTGTGCACGTTTATTTATTTAAATTAAAAAAATACAAAAAATATATGCTAAGTTTTGCATTTTTAGTGTTTGATATCGAAGTCATGTGATTTACATTTTTAGGTGATATATAATTGTGTGGGATAATTGTATGCATATATATATATATATATATACATGTACATATATATATGTGTAGTAATGAGATCAAATTGGGCCATAGTTTAGTCCAGGAAAACCAGGCCCAAACGAATCCCAATCCGTCCAGCATCTATCATTGTGGCATTCGATCTGGACCGTTGGATTTCTTCCAACCCAGGCCCGAACGAATCCCATACCCGTCCAGCTTCATGCCTGTGTAACACTTGATCTGGACCGTTGGATTTTATTATCCAACGGCCCAGATTAATCATTTAATCCCAATATACACTCAGACTATGCTTTAACCAAACGACGTCGTTTGGTTTAAGTGAGTGGATCCTGATCGTTGATCGTAAATGATCCAACGATCAGGATTCAATCTCATCTCTGGTATATATTCTTCATTCCATACCCCCGCCCCCCTTTCAGACCCCCCCCTGCTTCGTCCCTCAGGAGCTCTCAAAGCCTAGTGTAACGCCGCCCGCCTCCGCCGTATTCCGCCTGCCGGAAATCGCCTCACGGCGGTTCCGGTAGGCCAATCGCCACCAAACCAACGCCAAAACCTTCCCCTCACCTCCCCCATCACGAACCCAGCCTCCACTAACCTCGAATCATGCCGGAGCTCCTCGAATCTTCATTTGAAGATTCGAGTCAAACTCGAACCTATGCCAAATCACCCCAAATTCACACCACAGTCTCCTCACACCTCCCCCACACTCCCATTGACATTGGTTCGCTTCGAATCTAACCAAAAATGCAAAAGCCCCAAATCCGAGCCCAAGAACCCTAATTTTGAAGAAACCCAATTCGAGCCGGTTTAGCCACAATTGAAGTCCAAGGGACTTTAGTCTAGGTGTTCTCAATCGAGAACATCTCGATTAAAGCCCGTTTGGCTTCAATAATTCCGAATTTTGGTTCGAAGTTTGGTCGGCAGTTTTCTTACGAGGTATTCGTTTCTTCTTTGGTCAATTTAGTTCGATTTGGTGAATATGTGTGTTTGTTTTATTCGTTGTTTCAATTCTTATCTATCATGCTTTTAGTTTCTCATAACAGTCGATTTGTTCTCCTCCTTTGAGGCCTTTTATTTGGCCAATTCCCTCTGTTTTTAGTTGTTAAGATGAATCATAAGTTCAATGTGATTAAAGTCGTCAAGGAACTAGTTCGTAATATTGGTCCCTTGAATCTGCCTGATGCAATTCACTGGTGTAGAGCTTGTTACTGTTTGATTCAGATAAAAGGGGGGTAATTAGTTGTAGTTAATTGTTTAATCACATATCCATACTAGGCTAGTGGAACCTGCAGCAGGGCATCCCACTGAACACTGCCACCAGCATTGTTTAATGCTGGAGTCCATACTTTTGGACAGTAGTTAGTGGGGTTTGCAGGGAATTTGATGGGTCTGGCAGAGGTAGGAGTGGGCAGGGTAATAGTTAATTAGGGCCAGGTGTTCTGGAGGGGCTTTGAGCTATAAATATAGCATCAAAGAGTACCTGGAGGGGGGGATACAGACTTGAGGATACATTGATAGAGATTCATACAGACACTTGAGGGCATCTGGGAGAGCAAAAACAGTACCTGGAGAGCAAATATTTATGCAGACATACAGACACTTGAGAGGAAAAACACACTGAGGAACTAGAGAAAAGATAGAGTGTGATAAGCAAATACTTGGAGAAGCAAAAACAGGATACCTGAGAGTAACTAGAGCACCTGAAGAAAAATAGATACAAGAATACATATAGAAAGATACAGAGAAAAGGCTACTGTTTCATTGGCTTCTGGGGGCAGTTTCGTGTGTTTCTATCTAGTGGTTGAGTATTTGGTCGCTGGTTTGTTGCTGTTGGTGTTCATTTGCTGCTGTTAGTCATTGTTGTTGTTGCTGTGTGTTGTTGCTCTTGGTCGATTGATATTGTTGGCTAGTCTGTGGTGTTGCTGCCTGGATCATTTGGTGCTCCTGGTTGTTTGTGGTTGCTCTTGGTCTATTGGTTGTTGGCTGGTTTGTAGTTGTTGCTGCCTGGGTTGATTATTGTTGCTGGTTTTGAGTGTATGCTGCTGTGTTGGTGTTCATTTGCTACTGTTGGATGTTTTTGTTGCTGTTGGGTCTGTCTATTGCTACTTGGTTGTAACTGGTCTGTTGAGTGTTGTTGTTGATTGACCACTGTTTTGCTTCTTGTGGTCTGCTCTTGGGAATCTGGTTTGGCTATCACTGTTCCATTGATTTGGACATTGTTTGTTGCTGCCTGGTTGTTTACTGCTGCCTGGATTCAAGTTTTAGTCACTAGTTCAGTGATTGATAAAGTTCGATTATTGTTGGTTGTTGGGTTATTAGCTGGTTCACCATTTGTTATTGGTCTTTGATTGTTGCTCCTGTTACTGTTTCCTGTTGCTGTTGCTGCATTGCCTTTGCTCACTCTTCCTTGTTCTTCCGCATTCCAGGTACACATCTCTATTATTGTAGTTCCTTGGTTCGAAAAGAATGAAGTTTGAAGCTTATGCATAAAGTCTATTGAAACATGTAGTCGTCTAAAGCTTTTATGTTCAATTACATTCTGTTATTCTCCAATTAAGCTTGTATTGTTAGTCTTGGTCATGGAAAAGTGTAGCTAGGCCAAAGATACACTGTCGTTAGATAAGCATGTAAACCCGAATTAGTCTGTTGTATCTCTATCCAATCTTCTCTGCTCGTGTGTGTAATCTCCAAATCTGTTAACGTTAGACCTTATGCTAAAAGCAAGATTAGCTAGAGAGTTGTTACTCAACGGAATGACGTAATTAGATTAAAAAGAGTCGGGGGTGCATTTCATGTGACCCGACCCCAATTTTGGGCAAAAGTAAACAAAGCGCGTCAGGAACCACAGGCGCATTTCATGTGGTGTGGTTCGTAGCAAGCTTCAAGTAATTTGGAATCAACTCTTAAGTAAGATACAGTGGGATGTAGTTCGCTTTAGATTTGAATCAAAGGTACGCCTCGCCCAATAGTTACACTAATCACATAGCCGTCATAAATGTACATATAAATACTTAGATTTCGAGATGCGTCGTTTCTTAACGAATATCACGCCTTTCTCAACAGTGTAAATAAGTAGTCGATCCGGGTGCATATTTTAGTTGTACCTTGTTTCTTTTAATACGGGTGTGCATTTCAGGTGACCCAAACCCAAACCCCGAAATGTTGAATAAGAATATGTTGAGGATCCGGGTGCATTTCATGTGACGTGATTCGAAAGCATATTTTTAAGCAACTTTCTCTTTCGTAGATCACAACCAATAATAAAGGCGGTAAAGGGGTATTAACTTGCACTAAGTACATAATTGTAAAAAGCAGATAGATAAGCCAAACACGACAGTTGAGCGACCGTGCTAGAACCACGGAATTCAGGAATGCCTAATACCTTCTCCCGGGTTAATAGAATTCCTTATCCGGATTTCTGGTTCGCGGACCGTTAAATAGAGTCATTCTTTTCCTCGATTCGGGATTTAACCGGTGACTTGGGACACCATAAATCTCCCAAGTGGCGACTCTGAAATAATTAAAATAAATCCCATCTCGATTGTCCTTTAATTGGAAAAACTCTTTGCATCCTTGCGGGTGCGTAAAAAAGAGGTGTGACAGCTCAAGGGTCTAGACGGTGGCATGAAAAGTTACCAGAGCTGTCACACCTCCTTTTTACGCACCCGCGAGGATGCAAAGAGTTTTTCCAATTAAAGGACAATCGAGATGGGATTTATTTCAATTATTTCAGAGTCGCCACTTGGGAGATTTATGGTGTCCCAAGTCACCGGTTAAATCCCGAATCGAGGAAAAGAATGACTCTATTTAACAGTCCGCGAACCGGAAATCCGGATAAGGAATTCTATTAACCCGGGAGAAGGTATTAGGCATTCCCGAATTCCGTGGTTCTAGCACGGTCGCTCAACTGTCGTGTTTGGCTTATCTATCTGCTTTTTTACAATTATGTACTTAGTGCAAGTTAATACCCCTTTACCGCCTTTATTATTGGTTGTGATCTACGAAAGAGAAAGTTGCTTAAAAATATGCTTTCGAATCACGTCACATGAAATGCACCCGGATCCTCAACATATTCTTATTCAACATTTCGGGGTTTGGATTTGGGTCACATGAAATGCACACCCGTATTAAAAGAAACAAGGTACAACTAAAATATGCACCCGGATCGACTACTTATTTACACTGTTGAGAAAGGCGTGATATTCGTTAAGAAACGACGCATCTCGAAATCTAAGTATTTATATGTACATTTATGACGGCTATGTGATTAGTGTAATTATTGGGCGAGGCGTACCTTTGATTCAACTCTAAAGCGAACTACATCCCACTGTATCTTACTTAAGAGTTGATTCCAAATTACTTGAAGCTTGCTACGAACCACACCACATGAAATGCGCCTGTGGTTCCTGACGCGCTTTGTTTACTTTTGCCCAAAATTGGGGTCGGGTCACATGAAATGCACCCCCGACTCTTTTTAATCTAATTACGTCATTCCGTTGAGTAACAACTCTCTAGCTAATCTTGCTTTTAGCATAAGGTCTAACGTTAACAGATTTGGAGATTACACACACGAGCAGAGAAGATTGGATAGAGATACAACAGACTAATTCGGGTTTACATGCTTATCTAACGACAGTGTATCTTTGGCCTAGCTACACTTTTCCATGACCAAGACTAACAATACAAGCTTAATTGGAGAATAACAGAATGTAATTGAACATAAAAGCTTTAGACGACTACATGTTTCAATAGACTTTATGCATAAGCTTCAAACTTCATTCTTTTCGAACCAAGGAACTACAATAATAGAGATGTGTACCTGGAATGCGGAAGAACAAGGAAGAGTGAGCAAAGGCAATGCAGCAACAGCAACAGGAAACAGTAACAGGAGCAACAATCAAAGACCAATAACAAATGGTGAACCAGCTAATAACCCAACAACCAACAATAATCGAACTTTATCAATCACTGAACTAGTGACTAAAACTTGAATCCAGGCAGCAGTAAACAACCAGGCAGCAACAAACAATGTCCAAATCAATGGAACAGTGATAGCCAAACCAGATTCCCAAGAGCAGACCACAAGAAGCAAAACAGTGGTCGATCAACAACAACACTCAACAGACCAGTTACAACCAAGTAGCAATAGACAGACCCAACAGCAACAAAAACATCCAACAGTAGCAAATGAACACCAACACAGCAGCATACACTCAAAACCAGCAACAATAACTAACCCCGGCAACAACAACTACAAACCAGCCAGCAACCAATAGACCAAGAGCAATCACAAACAACCAGTGGCAGCAAATTGGACCAGCAACACCACAGACCACAAACAGCAATATCAATCGACCAAGAGCAACAACACACAGCAACAACAACAATGACTAACAACAGCAAATGAACACCAACAGCATCAAACCAGCGACCAAATGCTCAACCACTAGATAGAAACACACGAAACTGCCCAGAAGCCAATGAAACAGTAGCCTTTTCTCTGTATCTTTCTATATGTATTCTTGTATCTATTTTTCTTCAGGTGCTCTAGTTACTCTCAGGTATCCTGTTTTTGCTTCTCCAAGTATTTGCTTATCACACTCTATCTTTTCTCTAGTTCCTCAGTGTGTTTTTCCTCTCAAGTGTCTGTATGTCTGCATGAATATTTGCTCTCCAGGTACTGTTTTTGCTCTCCCAGATGCCCTCAAGTGTCTGTATGAATCTCTATCAATGTATCCTCAAGTCTGTATCCCCCCCTCCAGGTACTCTTTGATGCTATATTTATAGCTCAAAGCCCCTCCAGAACACCTGGCCCTAATTAACTATTACCCTGCCCACTCCTAACTCTGCCAGACCCATCAAATTCCCTGCAAACCCCACTAACTACTGTCCAAAGGTATGGACTCCAGCATTAAACAATGCTGGTGGCAGTGTTCAGTGGGATGCCCTGCTGTGCAGGTTCCACTAGCCTAGTATGGATATGTGATTAAACAATTAACTACAACTAATTACCCCCCTTTTATCTGAATCAAACAGTAACAAGCTCTACACCAGTGAATTGCATCAGGCAGATTCAAGGGACCAATATTACGAACTAGTTCCTTGACGACTTTAATCACATTGAACTTATGATTCATCTTAACAACTAAAAACAGAGGGAATTGGCCAAATAAAAGGCCTCAAAGGAGGAGAACAAATCGACTGTTATGAGAAACTAAAAGCATGATAGATAAGAATTGAAACAACGAATAAAACAAACACACATATTCACCAAATCAAACTAAATTGACCAAAGAAGAAACGAATACCTCGTAAGAAAACTGCCGACCAAACTTCGAACCAAAATTCGGAATTATTGAAGCCAAACGGGCTTTAATCGAGATGTTCTCGATTGAGAACACCTAGACTAAAGTCCCTTGGACTTCAATTGTGGCTAAACCGGCTCGAATTGGGTTTCTTCAAAATTAGGGTTCTTGGGCTCGGATTTGGGGCTTTTGCATTTTTGGTTAGATTCGAAGCGAACCAATGTCAATGGGAGTGTGGGGGAGGTGTGAGGGTTTGGGGTGAGTTTGGGGTGATTTGGCATTGGTTCGAGCTTGACTCGAATCTTCAAATGAAGATTCGAGGAGCTCCGGCATGATTCGAGGTTAGTGGAGGCTGGGTTCGTGATGGGGGAGGTGAGGGGAAGGTTTTGGCGTTGGTTTGGTGGCGATTGGCCTACCGGAACCGCCGTGAGGCGATTTCCGGCAGGCGGAATACGGCGGAGGAGGGCGGCGTTACACTAGGCTTTGAGAGCTCCTGAGGGACGGAGCAGGGGGGGTCTAAAAGGGGGGCGGGGTATGGAATGAGGAATATATACCAGAGATGAGATTGAATCCTGATCGTTGGATCATTTACGATCAACGATCAGGATCTCCTCACTTAAACCAAACGACGTCGTTTGGTTAAAGCATGGTCTGAGTGTATATTGGGATTAAATGATTAATCTGGGCCGTTGGATTATAAGATCCAACGGTCCAGATCGAGCGTTACACAGGCTGGACGGGTATGTTTGGAATTAAAGGATTAATCTGGGCCGTTGGATGATAAAATCCAACGGTCCAGATCGAATGCCCCAGTGACAGATGCTGGACGGATTGGGCTTCGTTTGGGCCTGGTTTTCCTGGACTAAACTATGGCCCAATTTGATCTCATTACTACACATATATATATGTACATGTATATATATATATATATATATGCATACAATTATCCCACACAATTATATATCACCTAAAAATGTAAATCACATGACTTCGATATCAAACACTAAAAATGCAAAACTTAGCATATATTTTTTGTATTTTTTTAATTTAAATAAATAAACGTGCACACAAAAGGTAAAATAACACAAAATCACAAAAATCATACCCGACACCAAACTATTTTTATTTTTGAATTTTCTGGGAGTACTTCTCAAGTAAGGCAAAAATCACGTGCTCACAGCTGCTATTTGCTAAATGATCGAGTGCGGTGTATAGGCATGGTGACGAGTATCTATACACTAGCGTCTAGCATGACCGTGAGTCTTATTTGTACTTGCCTTGGAGCATATTTTGAGAATCATTTCTAGTAAAAAGTTGAATTTAGCATGATGAGTTAGTTGAGGAATATTTATGAAAACATGAGACTTCTTGGAGCATTGGCTCAAATGGAAATGATTTTTATAAAGTCGAAATTGTAAGTATTGTTAAGAACATGTGGTTGGATCCCTTACCGGGACGAGTAGATTCAGATTGTTGTTGCTCATTTATTCGGTAGAGCGTTATATGTAATCTCCACTGTTGAGATGTTTGAGCTGCTAGTGGTGCCCTTATTGGGCAGATCGTTATATTGCCAAGTTTTCCCTAAAAGAGGAACTCCTTGAGAGAGAGGCTATATGAACCACTATATTATATTATTGGTATCGTGTGGCACGTCATCCACTATATTATATTATTAGATCGTGTGGCACGCCGTCCACTATATTATATTATTGGGATCGTGTGGCACGCCGTCCACTATATTATATTATTAGGATTGTGTGACATGTCGTCCACTATATTATGATTATTGGGATCGTGTGGCGCGCCGACCACTTATGAAAGTAAATAAGGTAATTTTGGTTTAATGTTGTCACAGGTGACCTGTTTTCCTTTCAGTTGTATACTTCACATATAACCCTGTCGTTCTTTCTGTTATTGTTTTATCTTTATACATATCTGCACAGATTGGTTTTTAGTAAGTCATGTCTAGCCTCGTCACTACTTCGCCGGGGTTAGGCCAGGCACTTACCAGCACATAAGGTCGGTTGTGCTGATGCTACACTTTTTATGTTTTTTGCACAGATCACATCATTGGAGCAACTTACGGTAAGCAGCAGCAATAGGATATTGTTGGGAGTCGACATCAACTTCAGGGACTCTCGAGGTAGCCTAGCAGGCGTTCACAGGCCGAAGTCCCTATCCCCTTATTTCAGTTTGTTTTATTGTTGCAAAACAGACATATGTATTTTATTTCATTCAGACTTGGTTGTAGTATTCTATAGTAGTATGTGAGATAGCGACACCGGATTCTGGGTAGTGTTATGTTCAGTATTTTCTTTCCGCATTTGATTTTCTTCTTTACTGGATTTAAAGTTTTTCTAAAAAGTTTAATTATATGAGTATATTCTGTTGTTAAAGATTGGCTGGCCTAGCTTCGATAGTAGGTGCCATCACGACTCCCAATGGTGGGAAATCCGGGTCTTGACAAAGGACGAGTAGCGCAGGTTGGAGAGGTTCAAGAAGTATGATCCCCTAGTGTTTAGTGGTTTAGCTTCAAATGATGCCTTAGGATTTCTGGAGGAGTGTCATCGCATCCTCTGCACTATGGGTATAGTGGAGACCAGTGGGGTTTCCTTTACTGCTTTTCAGCTTCGAGGGGTCACTTATGATTGGTGGCGCACATATGAGTTGGATAGTCCGGACGAGTCTGCCTCGTTGACCTGGACACAATTTTCTGATATGTTTTTGAGGGAGTTTGTTCCCCAGAGCCATAGGGATGCTTGGCGAGCGGAGTTTGAGCGGTTGCGCCAGGGCTCTATGACAGTATCTGAGTATGCCATCAGCTTCACCTGGTTAGCCAAACATGCACCAGCCTTGGTTGCCACAGTCTGGGAGAGAGTGCGAAGGTTTATTGAGGGTCTTATTCCGCCTATCCGGTCCAGCATGGCTAGAGAGCTGGAGATTGATATACCGTATCAGCAGGCGATGAGTATTGCCAGACGGATCGAGGGTATGCTCACTAGAGAGAAAGGAGAGGGGGAGGCCAAGAGGTCTCGTGAGTTGGGTCATTTCTCTGGTGCCCATACTGTACCGGCAGGTCTATTTGGCAGGGGTTATTCTGGTCGTCTAGTTTATTCAGCATTGCCAGCAGTTGGTAGTACTCCAGCTCCTCCAGCACCTCAGGAGCCTTACTATGCTCCCCCAGTTTCCAGTGCGCCTCATGCGCGGGGTACCTCCAAGGGTCAGTCCAGCGGGAGTGGGGCTGGTCAGTCACAACCACCACATCCTCCCAGGGCTTGTCTTGAGTGCGGGGATACTCGCCATCTGGTTAGGGAGTGCCCTAGGCGTAAGAGAGGAGCGCCTCCACAAACATTGCAGCCTCAGCGTGGTTCACAGGGGTAGCAGGCCATCGTTCCAGCCCCAACTACCACCCTACCTGCCCAGCCAGCCAGGGGTGGGTATCAGGGTGACAGAGGGTGCCCTCGAGGGAGGGGTTAGGCCAGGTTTTATGCTATTCCTGATCGTGCCGCAGCTGTTGCCTCTGATTCTGTTATCATAGGTATTATCCTGGTTAGTCATATAGAGGCATCGATTCTATTCGATCCTGGTTCTACGTTTTCATATGTGTCCTCTTATTTTGCTTCACATCTGGGTATGCCTCGGGATTCTTTGAGTGCCCCCGTTTATGTTTCTACTCCTGTGGGAGATTCTTTGGTTGTGGACTGTGTGTATCAGTCGTGTTTGGTTACTATTTGTAGTTTTGAGACCAGAGCTGATCTTTTATTGCTCGGTATTGTTGATTTCGATATTATTCTGGGCATGGACTGGTTGTCTCCCCACTATGTTATTCTTCATTGTCACGCCAAGACCGTGACACAGGCTATGACAGGCATTCAACGTATTGAGTGGAGTGGTACTCTAGATCATACCCCAGCCGTGTTATTTCCTTTCTCAAAGCTCAGCGTATGGTTGAGAAAGGGCCTAGCTTATGTGAGGGATGTCAGTGTTGACACTCCTTCTATTGATTCCGTCCCAGTGGTACGTGATTTCTCTAATGTATTTCCATTTGATCTCCCGGGCATGCCACCCGACGAAGATATTGATTTTGGTATTGACTTATTGCCGGGCACTCAGCCATTTCTATTCCCCCGTACCACATGGATCCTCCTGAGTTGAAGGATTTAAAGGATCAGTTATAGGAGTTGTTGGGTATGGGTTTCATTCGACCCAGTGTTTCGCCTTGGGGTGCTCCTCTGTTGTTTGTGAAAGAGAAGGACGGTTCTATGCGTATGTGCATTGGCTATCGCCAGTTAAACAAAGTTACAGTGAAGAATCGGTATCCTTTGAAACATATTGATGACTTATTTGACCAGCTATAGGGCGCACAGGTGTTCTCCAAGATTGATTTGCGCTCTGGTTATCATCAGTTGAAGATTCGGGAGCCAAATATCCTGAAGACTGCATTTAGGACTCGGTATGGTCACTACGAGTTCCTCGTTATGTCTTTCGGGCTAACTAATTTCCCAGCATCTTTCATGCATTTGATGCACAGTGTATTCAGGCCATATCTTGACTCGTTTGTGATTGTTTTCATTGATGATATTTTGGTATATTCCTGGAGTCGGGAAGAGCACGAGCAGCACCTGAGGATAGTGCTTTAGACTCTGAGGGAGAAGCAGTTATATGCAAAGTCCTCTAAATGTGAGTTTTGGCTGAGTTCAGTGGCATTTCTAGGCCACGTGGTGTCGAGCGAGGGTATTCGAGTGGATCCGAGGAAGGTGGAGGTCGTGCAGGGTTGGCCAAGGCCCTCATCAGCTATTGAGATTCGTAGCTTCCTTGGTTTGGCGGGTTATTACCGTCGATTTGTGGAGGGGTTCTCCTCGATCGCAGCACCTTGACCACATTGACCCAAAAGGGTGCTCTTTTTCTGTCACGACCTCAACCCGATCGTGATGCCGCCCAGCACACTACTAGGCCAGCCCGACCAATCAATAACATTCACGGAGCTAGGAGCTCACTCTATGCAATTTAAGCATAATAGAAATAAGTCAATAAAGTCAGAAATACCAATACTAGGATCAAGTCCCAAGCAATACAACTCTCCGTAGACCAAGGGTTCAAGAGTCAAGAGCCTCTACAGATAACATAAGTGCAATAGTGTTTTTACAAGATACTCAGTGTGGAAAGAAATAGTAACACAATGAAAAGACAAATGGAAGGGACGTCAGGTCCTGCGGACTCTGCAGCTACCTCGACTATCCCGTAGATATCGCCTCTGAACAGCTACCAGAGCAGGACTGTTGAGAGGTACCTGGATCTGCACACAAGGCAGGGAGTAAAATGAGTACTGCCAGACTCGGTGGTAATGAACAGGGGTAAGACAGCGTAGATAAGAAACCACAATATAGCACTATGTAAAGTTGTAATCAATACCCTATAACAGTTCAATATCAACAGTAATGTACCAACAAGTATCAACAACATAGTATAATAGCTAGCAGATGTAGCTACATACAATGCAATGCATGAAATGACCGCTACGGCGTGTAGCCCGATCCAATTTGGGTACCCGTGCTCACTGTGGGGGTTCAGACTTCGGAGGGGCTCCTAAAGCCCAAGCACAATATCATGAATATACGTTGCGGCACGCAGCCCGATCCACTACTAGTCAGCTAATATGCAAATGCAACCTCGCACGCTCAAAAGTAGTTTTGAAAACTCTTTTATCATTTTTCAGCTAAAAACAGTATGTCAAAGTTCCAGAGATTGGAAAATCATGATAACAGTAATAGCTACGGACTGGTAGTTAAACTAGCATGTCAATATCATAGAACAATGATAACGATCCTCGCAGGATCCCAATAACTGGCTCACAGCCCATACTCAACCATCCGAGAAGGAGGTTCAACGACTCAAGAGTATCCAATATCACAATATAATACGCAACCATCCGAGAAGGAGGTTCAACGGCTCAAGAATAGCCAATATCATAATACAATATCAACAGGTCGGACTAAGCCATAGTCCCCAAATCACAATCGACCCTGCACTCACAAGAGAGTACGTGTCTCGCCGCTATACAGCATCACAAAGTGGTATGCCGGGGTTTCGAACCCGTTGGTCATCACCCACATCCATTGCTCACCTCAATACGGCTCGACGACTAATCCGCGATGCCCTTGCTACGAGAATCAAACTCCGCACGCATAGAATCTGATCAAATATAGTAGAAACATATCAAATTAGTCCAATGGAATGATACCCAATGAAAACAACTCAATTTACGCCAAAAACTACAAAGTTACCAAAATCCGACTTTCGGTACGCTTCTCGAAAAATTACGAAAGTCACATATTCGGAACCCTCGTCTCAACACGAGTCTAGGCATATAAAACTTACCAAATTTGGACTCCATTTGCCCATTCAAATCCTTGATTTTCTATAATCCAAGCCTAGGGTGAAAACCTCCATAATACACCCCTAATTCCTCCAAATTCATGAGATAATTGCATAATTTATCAATACAAATCATAATTTGAGTCCATAGTTGATTACCTGAAGAATCTCCTTGAATTTCCCGTCAAAATCGCCCAAATCGCCTCTTTAGACCGAGCCCTAAATGTTTTGGAATGATCTATAATTTCTAACTTCTTATATTATTAATCTTTCTGCGGTTTTCGCTTCTGCGGACAAAATTCCGCTCCTGCGAGCCCGTATCCGTGACCAACTGGCCGCTTCTGCGATTCCAGGCCTAGCCAGTCAATCCCGCTTTTGCAAAGGACCACTTCCGCACGTCCGCTTCCACTACATACCAACCGCTTCTGTGGTTCAACACAAGGACTCAATTTCCGCCCCTGCAACCGACCTCCACTTCCGCGATTCCGCCTCAGCGGATAGAGTTCCGCTTCCGCGAACTCTCCTAGATGGTCAATAATCCACTTCTGCGGATTTCCCCATCACGCCTCAAGACCACTTCTGCGATCACCTTCACGCACCAGCAACGCCACACCTGCGGTCCTTTGGCCGCAGGTGCGAAAACACCAGAAACCAGAAGTTTTAAACCTGCAATTTCCATGATTTCTTCTGTTTAACCACCTGAAACCACCCCGAGTCCCCCGAGACCTCATCCAATCACATCAACACATCCTAATACCTTATTCGAACTTGCTCCAACCCTCAAAAATGTCTAACAACACCAAAACCCACAATTCACATCGAATTCAAGCCTAAATTCCTTAATACTTTCTGAATTACACATTCGATCAAAAACCCGACCAAACGATGTCCGAATAACCTGAAAATTTACAGACATATCCAAAATCACATGAAGAATCTACAAAATAGTCAGAATTCCATTCTGATCCCGGATCAAAATCTCACCTACCGATCAGATTTTGCCAAAATTCAACCTTAGCCAATTCAAGCCTATTTCTACACCGGACCTCCAAATTCAATTCCGATCACTCCTCTAAGTCACAGATCACCTCCCGGAACTAACCAAATCATCTGAATCCGATTCCAAGCACTCTAACTAAATATTCAATTCCAGGTTGACTTTCCATATTCAAGTTTCCTTCAAAAAGGCTATATGCCTCATTTTCAAACCAAATCACTCCTAACTCACCCAATAGACTCTAACACTGATATAGAAGCATAAAACACATAAATGTAAGATAACAGGGTGGAAATTCCCATAACGATGGGCCGGGTCGTCACATTTTCAGTGGACAGAGGAGTGTGAGGCGGGCTTTCAAAAGCTCAAGACAGATTTGACTTCGGCTCTTATCTTGATGCTGCCTACCGATTCGAGGTCCTATACAGTTTATTGTGATGACTCACGGGTTGGACTCGGAGCAGTATTGATGCAGGATGGTAGGGTGATTGCCTACGCATCCCGACAACTGAAGGTGCATGAAAAGAACTACCTTGTCCACGATCTTGAGCTAGCAGCCATTGTTCATGCCTTGAAGATTTGGCGTCATTATTTGTATAGGGTTCCTTGTGAGATTTACACTGATCATCAGAGTTTGCAACACTTGCTTAAGCAGAAGGACCTGAACATGCGTTAGAGGAGATGGTTGGAGTTGTAAAAGGACTGTGATATTACTATTCTTTATCACTCGGGCAAGGCCAATGTGGTTGCCGATGCCTTGAGTCGTCGGGCGAGAGTTTGGGGAGTTTGGCATATCTACCAGCTTCGGAGAGACCTATGGCGATGGATGTTTAGGCTTTGGCCAGGCAGTTTGTAGGATTGGATCTTTCGGAGCCCAACCGGGTTCTGGCCTGTGCGGTTTCTCGGTCTTCTCTATTTGATCCCATCAGGGAGCGACAGTTTGATGACCCTTATTTTGCTGGATCTTCAGGACAAGGTTTGGCGTGGTGATGCTCGAGATGTCACCATCGGGGATGACAGAGCGATGAGGATGCAAGGGCGTATTTGTGTGCCCAAAGTAGATGATCTCTAAGAGTTGATTCTAGCTGAGGCCCATAGCTCGCGGTATTCCATCCATCCGGGTGCCGCGAAGATGTACTAGGACTTGAGGCAGCACTATTGGTGGACGCGGATGAAGAAGGATATAGTTGACTATGTTTCTAGGTGTCTCAACTGCTAGCAGGTGAAGTATAAGCATCAGCGTCCAGGTTGGTTATTGCAGCAGATTAAGATCCCATAGTGAAAATGGGAGCGCATCACCATGGACTTTGAATCTGGACTTCCACGGACTGTGAGGAAGTTTGATTCTATTTGGGTCATTATGGATCGGCTGACCAAGTTCGCCCATTTCATACATGTGTGCACCACTTACTGATCGGAGCGGTTGGCAGAAATCTACATCAGGGAGATAGTCCGGTTGCATGGTATTCCAGTTTCCATCATTTTAGACAGAGGCACTCAGTTTACTTCATGGTTTTGGAGAGCCGTGCAACATGAGTTAGGTACTCGGGTGGAGCTGAGCACCATATTTCACCCCCAGACGGATGGACAATCTGAGCGCACTATTCAGATTTTGGAGGATATGCTCCGTGCGTGCGTGATTGAGTTTGGAGGTTCATGGGATCACTTCTTGCCACTGGCGGAGTTCGCTTATAACAATAGCTATCAATCCAGCATTCAGATGGCACCGTATGAGGCCCTATTTGGTAGGAGGTGCAGGTCCCTAGTGGGTTGGTTCGAGCCGGGTGAAGCCAGGTTGCTAGGTACTGAGATGGTCCAGGATGCAATGGACACGGTCAAGGTGATTAAGGATAGGCTCCGTGCAGCCCAGTCTAGGCAGAAGAGTTATGCGGACAAGAACATTCGCGATGTGGCATTTATGGTTGGCGAGCGGGTTCTACTTTAGGTTTCGCCCATGAATGGTGTCATGAGGTTTGGTAAGAAAGGGAAGCTGAGTTCGAGATTCATTGGCCCTTTTGAGATTTTGAGGTATGTTGGGAAGGTTTCTTATGAGCTGGCCTTACCTCCCAGTCTAGCCGGAGTCCATCCAGTATTTCATGTCTCTATGCTCCGGAGATACCATGGTGACCTGTCGCACGTGTTGGATTTCAGTTCAGTCCAGCTAGACAAGGCTCTATCTTATGTTGAGGAGCCAGTGGTCATTTTGGACAGGCAAATCATAAAGTTGAGGTCAAAGAACATCGCTTCGGTGAAGGTCCAGTGGCGGGGTCAGCCAGCCGAGGAGGCGACTTGGGATACCGAGTAGGATATGCGTAGCGAGTACCCTCATCTCTTCACTACTTCAGGTATGTTTTCTATGCTCGTTCGAGGACGAACGAATGTGTAAGTGTGGGAAGATGTAACGACCCGGCCGGTCATTTTTGAAATTTATGCCCCGGTCCCCAATTAACTGCTTTCCCTAAGTTCATTTCTGCTATTGTGGTTTGTTGGGATGTTCGGTTCTAGAATTTGGAGTGTTTTGGGACACTTAGTCCCTAAATGAGAGTTTTATAGTTGAAAAATGGCCCGTATTTAGAACAGTGTTAAGACGACATCGGAACGGGAATCCGATGGTTTTGGTAGCTCCGTTAGGTGATTTCGGGGTTGGGAGCATGTTCATAATATATTTTGGAGGTCCGTAGCTCAATTAGGCTTGAAATACCGAAGTTTAGAATTTTTGGAAATCCGGTCGATAGGTGAGATTTTGATCCGGGAGTCGAAATAGAATTTCGATAGTTGCAGTAGCTTCGTTAGGTGATTTTGGATATGTCTGCAAATTTTCAGGTCACTCGGACGTCATTTGGTCAGGTTTTTGATAACATGTATGTTTCGGAAGTTTTGGTTGAAACTTAGGCTTGAATCCACCATAATCTGATGATTTTTGTGTTTAATGATATATTTTTATGATTGGAACGAGTTCGTATCATGATTTGGAGTAGGTTGGTGGTGTTGGTTGAGGTCCCAGGGGCCTCGGGGGTGTTTCGGGGGGTCAAACGGACCATTTTGAGTTGATGAACATGTCAGTTTTTGCTGTCATAAGTGTTGCAGATGGTTGCTCTATGCAATCGCAATGGCTTGATGCGATCGCATAGAAGGCTTGGGAGGAGGCTAAAACATTGCTCTATGCGATTGCGGAAAGGGCTATGCGATCGCATAGCTGGGGATGATGTTCTCTGCGATCGCGAAGGGGTCTATGCGATCGCATAGTGGAAGGGTTAGGGGTCCCAGGTCCTATATTTTGTTCTATGCGATCGCGGAGTAGGGAGTGCGATCACATAAGTTTATTTTGTTGAGCAGTGCGATCGCATTGTGGTCTATTCGATCGCATAAGGTAAAATTGTGAGGCAAAAGAGTTGTGCTATGCGATCACAACAAGGTTCATGCGATCGCATAGAGTAATTCACTGGGCAGTCCGAATCATAATATAACATTTCATCCGCGAGGGTTTCACCATTTTTGCAAAAGCTCAAGCCAGAGAGCTCGGTTTTGAGTGATTTTTTGCGTGCTTTTCAGAGACAATTGTTGGGTAACGATTTCCAGACACCCACGAAGTGGGTATTGAACTGGGTCGGCCCAAACTCAAATTCTTCCTTTAATTTCGGATTTGGGGGTGTAAATTGGGGTAAGTTTCATAGAACAAACTTTGATGATTTGGAGAGGCAAACAAACTCCAATTTTGATAAAGTTTATATGGGTAGACTCGTGAGAGTACGAGGGTTCTGAAAACGTAAAAATATTTTGATTCTGAGCCGATTGATGGAGGGGTATTTTGGTCATTTCACCCATTTTGCGCCGTAGCTTTAATTTTATTAGCGTAATTAGTTACTTGCGATGTTATTTCTACTATGTAATTGATTTGAATAGATTTGGGCCACTCAGAGTCGGATACTCATGGAAAGGGAGTAATTTCTTAGCGGTTTTGTGCCGGGATTGAGGTAAGTGACTTGTCTAACCTTGCGTGGGGGATTTTCTCCCTTAGGATATATTGTGACGACCCAAAGGGTCATCACTTATTTTATTAATCATTTCGAGCTTCCGAGGCCTTGAAAACCTCATTCCATGTTGCCTCGATTTACGTGCACAATCCGAGCATGTAGCCGGAAAGATTTGGTGATAGAAAATATGAATTCTATGAGAAATTTGGATAAAAATGATATTAATATTGATATTGTTGACTTCGGTCAACATTTTTGGTAAACGGACCCGGACCCGAGATTGGATGGTCCCGAGAGGTCCGTAGGAAAATATGGGACTTGGACGTGCGTCCGGAGTCGAATTCGAGGCCTAGAGCCCAAGTTATGAATTTTTCTATGAAATTGTTTTTGATGTAATTGTTAAAGGAAATGAATTAATTGACCTTGGTATCGGGCTCGTATTTTGGTTCCGACGGCCGGTACAAGTCTTAAATATTATATATGTGATTTCTGTAAAGTTTGGTGACATTCGGATGTCGTTTGAGATGTTTTGGACCTCTGAGTCCCAAGTTTGAAAGTTTTGAAAACCAAAAGTATGAAAATCATGAATTTGAGGCTTGATTTGATGAAAACGAGGTGATATGGGCGATGTGATCGCACGAACAAGTTCATAATGTGTTTTTGAGGTTGTGTACATGTTTGGTTTGGAGCCCGGGGGCTCGGGTAAAGATTATAGGCCGTTGGATGAAATTCTGAATTTTTGCACTGCTGGTTTTTCACCCAGCTGTTGGCTTCGCAATTGCGAAGTATTTCTTGCAATTGCGAAGGAGGCAGTACAAGGCAGGGCTTGCAAATGCGAACCCTGATCGCAAATGCGAACGCCTCATAAACCAGCCTTATTCGCAAATGCGAACAATTGTTCGCAAATGCGAACATTGACCTTTACTGCCTGTGTTCGCAAATGCGAACATCAGTTCGCAAATGCGAACGCTGCCCTTAATTGCCTGTGTTCGCAAATGCGAACATTAGTTCGCAAATGCGAACACTGCCTTTCCCAACTTGGTTCGCAAATGCGAACATATGTTCGCAAATGCGAAGCCCCAGTTTTTGCCTTGGCTTCGCAAATGCGAACAAAAGTTCGCAAATGCGAACTTTCCAGCCTTAGCTTATTTTTCAAACTCCAGAAATTGGTCGGGGTTCGCAATTGCGAACCCATGTTCGCAAATGCGAACACAGAGACCTGTAAAACACGATTTTCAGTTCATTTCTTCACTTTTACAAAACAAAAACACCCATTTGCGATTCTTCACGGATTTCTTCTTCATCAAAACAATTGTAAGTCACTTTTTACTTAATTCTTTCAATTCCTAACATCATTAAACATGTTTTTCATTAGAAATCAAAGGTTTTCATGGTAGAATTCTTGTTTTTGTTAGAAAATAGGGTTTTTCATAAATTGGGGAATTGGACCTCGAATTGAGGTCCGATTTTGAAACAAATCATATACATGAACTCGTGGGGGATGGGTAACCGGATTTTGGTCCTAACCCCGAGTTCCGACCATGTGGGCCCGGGGTTGAAATTCACTATTCCGGGCAGAATGTTGTAAAAGTTGTATTTGGTCTTAAGAATTAGTTTGTTGAGTAGTATTGATGATATTAAATCAATTGTGTGTAGATACGATTGGATTGGAGCCAAATTTGAAAGAAAAAGACATTTCCACGGATTGAATTGTTCATAAGCACTCGAGGTAAGTGTTTGATCTATCCTAGCTTGAGGGAATATGATTATGTGCTATATGTTATGTGATCGAGTGCGGTGTATGGGCCGTGGTGACGAGCATCCATACACTGGCGTCTAGTATGACTATGAGTCGTTGAAAAATGATTATTTTGAGATATATTACGGATGAATTGTTATTGTTCTCCCTTGTTGGGACTTGTTGTGAAGATAATTATTGATTGCCCTTGATGGGACGGTTTATGAATTACTGTTTCTTTCTTTGCCCTTAACCGTGATTGTTATTTGGGTGAGGAAGAGTGATAATGCACGAAGGGTGATGCCGTGCCATGTTTATTTATTTATGCACGAAGGTTAATGCCGTGCCATGTTTATTTATTGATTATGCACGAAGGATCATGCCGTGCCCTGTTATTGAACCATGTACGAAGGATCATGCCGTACTATGGATGTGAGGATGAGAGTAAAAGCACGAAGGGTGATGCCGTGTACTCTATTTGTTTATTTGGTGAGGATAAGAGTAAAAGCACGAAGGGTGATGCCGTGCAACTGCTTGCTATTTCTTGAATTGATATTACTTGTGTTTACATTATACTTTGTTTTTCCTTGTGAATTTATTAACTGTGGTTAATTGTTGAATTCTTTGAGATATTTCTTATTGTGTTAATACTTGGTTATTTCTTGTTATTTTGTGGTTCACATATATATATTGAATTGCACAGGTTTATGTGGGTGTCTGGTCCTAGGCTTGTCACTACTTCGCCGGGATAGGCCAGGCACTTACCAGCACATGGGGTCGGTTGTGCTGATACTACACTTCTGTGCGTTTTTGCACAGGTCCAGGTTACGATCAGGAGCAGCAGCAGTAAATCTTTTGCGTGGGAGTTGATCATATTTGAGACCGAGGTAGCTTGCAGACGTCCGCAGGCCCGGCGTCTCTCTCTTTATTTATGTTATTAGCTGTAGTCTCTTTGTTCCGAGACAAACAGAATTATGTTATATTTCCTTCGGACTTTTATGTGTAGTATTCCATAGTAGTTCGTGAGTTGGTGACTCCACGTCTTGGGTAGAGGATTTCGGTATGATTTTCACCTTGTGATTTGTTATTTCTATTTCGATAAAGCATTCCGCATTTATTTAAGTAAAATTGTGTTAAAAACAGGATAGTATGAATACAGTGGCTTGCCTAGCTACCACGAGTAGGCGCCATCACGATCCCGATGTTGGGGGAAAATCCGGGTCGTGACAAGTTGGTATCAGAGCTCTAGGTTACATAGGTCTCACCACTCACGAACAAGCTTAGTAGAGTTTGAGAGGTAGGTACGGAGACGTCCGTACTTGTCCTCCAGAGTCTATTGAGTTAGGAAAGAGTCTCTCATTTGTTCTTTCTTGTCGTGCGACTTGTTCCTCAATTACTGATTGAATTTCTATTATGTCCTTTCGCAGATGGTGAGGACACGCGCTTCTTCGTCCGCCGACCAGCAGCCCGAGCCCCAGGCAGCTCCCGTGAGGGGCAGGGGCCAAGGCCGTATCAGAGGCCGTGGTAGGGGTAGAACTCATCCCCAGGCAGCTACTCCAGAGGTGGAGCCTCATATTGAGATTGACGAGGAGGTTCCGGTTCCAGCAGCTCCAGTGGGCCCAGCTCAGGTCCCAGGAGAGGCTTTAATTACCCCAGATCTCCGGGATGCCTTGGTCAGAATAGCGGGATTCATGGACAGCATTGCCAGAGCGGGTTTATTATCAGTTGCCCCAGCCACTTCTCAGGCTGGAGGAGGGGCCCAGACTCCTATTGCTCATACTCCGGAGCCAGTAGCTCCTCAGCCTCAGGCACCAGTGGTTCAGCCAGCTGTGGCCACTCAGTCAGGTACCACAGCTCATGCAGGTGATGGAGCGGCCATGACTTCTGATTCGTTATGGAGGCTTGATCGGTTCTCCAAGCTATTTACCACTACATTCAGTGGAGCCACATCAGAGGATCCTCAGGACTTCTTATTCAGTTGCTATGAGATTCTCAAGACTATGGGGATCGTGGAGTCAAATGGAGTTGACTTCTATACATTGAGGCTTGCAGGATCCGCCAAGACTTGGTGGAGAGATTATTGCTTGACTCGACCAGCAGGGTCCCCAGCTTTATCATGGGATCAGTTTGCGGAACTATTTATGGAGAAGTTTCTCCCCGCTACTCAGCGGGATGTACTTCGGAGGCAGTTTGAGCGCCTCCATTAGGGCACTATGACAGTTACACAGTATGAGATGAGATTTGTCGATTTGGCTCGTCATGCGGTGGTGATACTTCCCACGGAGCGGGAGAGGGTCCGCAGGTTTATAGATGGGCTTAATCAGCCGATTAGACTCCAGATGGCTATGGGCGTGGGGAGTGACATATCATTTCAGGAGGCAGCCAATGCAACACGCAGAGTTGAGATGGCTCTTGCTAGGGGAGGCGGTTATTCTTCGGATAAGAGGCCTCGTCATTCAGGCAGGTTTGGTGGTTCTTCCTCTGGTGGCAGAGAATCCTTTGATAGAGGCCAGTCCTCCAGGCCTTTTCATTCCGCCCTTCAGGCTTCACAGGGTGGACCAGGTGATCGCGATTTTCGGGGGCATTATTCAGACCAGAGCCTCCTATTAATGCTCAGCCTCTTCAGAGTGTTCGTGGAGGCCATTCAGGTCGTCAGGGCCAGCAGCCCTATCAGTCTAAGAGTTGCTACGGTTGTGGTGACCCAGGTCATTTTATTAGGTATTGCCCTCTAGCAGCGGGCAACTCTCAGCAGCGAGGTCCTCGTCCTATGATTCAGGCCCCAGCTGACCTCAGCCTGCCCAGCCAGCCGGAGGCGGGGGTAGAGATTATAGAGGTGGAGGTCGAGACCGTAGAGGTGGAGACCGTCCGGCGAGAGGTAGAGGTCAGCCAGTTGATGGTCGTCCTAGAGACGCAGCTCAGAGGGGAGGTGCAGATCCCCGATTCTATGCTTTACCGGCCAGGCCAGAGGCAGAGGCATCAGATGCCGTGATTACAGGTACTATTCTTGTGTGTGGCAGAGGTGCTTCGGTATTATTTGACCCTGGATCTACATATTCCTATGTGTCTTCCTACTTCGCACCGTATTTGGTTGTGCCCAGCTATGCTCTGGATATTCCAGTTTATGTGGCTACACCAGTGGGTGACTCCATTGTAGTCGATCGGGTGCATCGTTCGTGCGTAGTTATATTTGGGTGTCTTGAGACCCGTGTTGATCTATTGCTTTTGGATATGGTAGATTTTGATGTCATATTGGGGATGGACTGGTTGTCCCCATACCATGCTTTTCTTGATTGTCATGCTAAGACTGTCACCTTAGCCTTGCCAGAATCACCCCGATTAGAGTGGAAGGGTACCTCGAGCCACTCCGTTCGCACTGTTATTTCCTATGTTAAGGCTCGACGTATGGTCGAGAAGGGGTGTCTAGCTTATTTGGATTATGTTCGTGATTCCAGCGCAGAAGTTCCTTCCATTGAGTCGGTCCCTATTGCACGAGAGTTTCCCGAGGTTTTTCCTTCAGACCTGCCGGGCATGCCACCCGACAGGGATATTGATTTCTGTATTGATCTGGCACCGGGTACTCAGCCCATCTCTATTCCACCCTATCGTATGGCCCCGCCGGAGTTAAAAGAGTTGAAAGATCAGTTGCAAGACCTTCTTGAGAAGGGCTTTATCAGGCCCAGTGTTTCCCCCTGGGGAGCAGCTGTATTATTTGTAAAGAAGAAAGATGGCTCGATGCGGATGTGTATTGATTACGGCAGTTAAACAAGGTGACCATCAAAAATAAATATCCACTACCGAGGATTGATGATTTGTTTGACCAGCTCCAGGGAGCGAGGGTATTCTCTAAGATAGACTTGAGGTCAGGCTACCATCAGCTGAAGATCAGGGCGGCCGACATTCCTAAGACAACCTTTCGCTCTAGATATGGGCATTATGAGTTCTTGGTCATGTCCTTCGGGTTGACCAATGCCCCCGCAGCATTCATGGAGTTGATGAATCGGGTATTCAGGCCTTACTTAGATCTGTTCGTGATAGTCTTTATAGATGACATCCTGGTGTACTCCCGCTGCCAGGAAGAGCACGAGCAGCACCTCAGAGTGGTTCTTCAGACTCTGAAAGATAACCAGCTATATGCCAAATTTTCTAAATGTGAGTTCGGGCTGAGTTCGGTAGCATTTCTGGGTCACATTGTATCAGTGGAAGGTATTCAGGTAGATCCAAAGAAGATTGAGGCAGTCCAGAATTGGCCTCGACCAACTTCAGTGACTGAGATCCGGAGTTTGTTGGGGTTAGCAGGTTACTACCGTCGATTTGTAGAGAGGTTTTCTTCTATTGCAGCCCCGATGACCAAGTTGACCCAGAAGGGTGCCCGGTTCTAGTGGTCAGATGAGTGTGAGGCGAGCTTTCAAAAGCTTAAGACAGCCTTGACTACAGAACCAATATTGATACTACCTACGGGTGTAGGGCCTTATACAATTTACTGTGATACGTCCCGTACAGGACTTGGAGAGGTATTGATGCAGCATGGTAATGTTATTTCTTATGCTTCGAGACAGCTAAAAATACATGAGAATAATTATCCAGTTCATGATCTTCAGTTGGCAGCAATGGTTCATGCCTTAAAGATCCGGAGGCATTATCTATATGGTGTGACATGTGAGGTGTACATTGATCACAAAAGCCTACAGTACTTGTTCAAGCAAACGGAGTGGAATCTACGACAGCGGAGATGGTTAGAGTTGCTGAAGGACTATGATGTTACTATTCTATATCACCCAAGTAAGGCCAATGTGGTGGCCGATGCATTGAGTAGAAAGTCTGCCAGCATGGGTAGTCTTGCATTCATTCCGGTCTGTCAGAGACTATTTACTCTAGATGTCCAGGCCTTAGCCAACCGGTTTGTGAGATTGGACATTTCTGAGCCTAGCAGGGTGTTAGCCTGCACGGTCGCTCGTTCTTCTTTATTAGAGCGTATCCGTGAGAGGCAATTTGATGATCCTCGTTTGCGTGAGTTGAGAGATACAGTACAGCGGGGAGGTGCCACACAGGTAAATCTAGATGATGATGGGGTATTGAAATTGCAGGGTCGAGTTTGTGTGCCCAATGTCGAAGGGATTCGAGAGTTGATCTTAGTGTAGGCCCACAGTTCGCGGTATTCTATTCACCCGGGCGCCGCGAAGATGTACCGGGACTTACGGCAGCACTATTGGTGGCGCAGAATGAAGAAAGATATCGTTGCGTATGTCGCTCGGTGTCTAAATTATCAGCAGGTGAAATATGAGCACCAGAGGCCTGGTGGTGTATTCCAGAGGATTGAGATTCCTGAGTGGAAATGGGAGCGGATCACTATGGACTTCATTACGGGACTTCCTTTGACTCGGAGGAAATTTTATGCTATTTAGGTCATTGTTGATAGGCTGACCAAGTCAGCACACTTTATTCCAGTATATGTCTCCTACTCATCGGAGAGGTTAGCAGAGATTTACATCAGGGAGATTGTTCGACTTCATGGGGTGCCGGTATCTATTATCTCTGATCAGGGTACCCAGTTTACCTCGCGGTTCTGGAGAGCGGTCCAGCAGGAGTTAGGCACCCAAGTTCAGCTGAGTACATCTTTTCATCCTCAAACAGATGGTCCGTCCGAGAGGACTATTCAGATTCTAGAGGACATGCTTCGGGCCCGTGTCATTGATTTTGGAGGCTCGTGGGACCAGTTTCTGCCATTAGCAGAGTTCGCCTACAATAATAGCTACCAGACCAGCATCCAGATGGCCCCGTATGAGGCATTGTATGGTAGGTGATGTCGATCTCCAGTCGGATGGTTTGAGCCGGGAGAGGCTCGGTTGTTGGGTACAGACTTAGTTCGAGAGGCCTTGGATAAAGTCAAGACTATCCAGGAGAGATTGCGTTCAGCTCAGTCTAGGGAGAAGACTTATGCGGATCGTAAGGTTCGAGATGTAGATTTCATGGTTGGTGAACGAGTATTGCTCCGAGTGTCGCCTATGAAGGGCGTGATGAGGTTCGGGAAGAAGAGCAAGCTCGGCCCTAGGTATATTGGTCCATTTGAGATTCTAGACCGAGTGGGAGGGGTGGCCTACAGATTAGCTTTCCGCCTAGCTTATCAGCCGTGCATCCGGTTTTTCATGTATCTATGCTTCGGAGATACCACGGCGATCCCACACATGTGTTAGACTTCAGTACTGTCCAATTGGACAATGATCTATCTTACGAGGAGGAGCGGTACCCATCCTAGACCGGCAGGTTCGACAGTTGAGGTCGAAGAGTTATCCTTCTGTGCGTGTTCAGTGGAGAGGTCAGCCTCCTGAGGCATCGACCTGGGAGTCCGAGTCTGATATGCGGAGCCACTACCCACACTTGTTCCCTAACTCAGGTACTTCTTTCTTTTGTCCGTTCGAGGACGAACGGTTGTTTTAGAGGTGGAAATTGTGATGACCCAAAGGGTCATCACTTATTTTATTAATCATTTCGAGCTTCTGAGGCCTTGAAAACCTCATTCCATGTTGCCTCGATTTACGTGCACAATCCGGGCATGTAGCCGGAAAGATTTGGTGATAGAAAATATGAATTCTATGAGAAATTTGGATAAAAATGATATTAATATTGATATGGTTGACTTCGGTCAACATTTTTGGTAAACGGACCGGACCCGAGATTGGGTGGTCCCGAAAAGTCCGTAGGAAAATATGGGACTTGGACATGCGTCCGGAGTCGAATTCCGAGGCCTAGAGCCCAAGTTATGAATTTTTCTATGAAATTGTTTTTGATGTAATTGTTAAAGGAAATGAATTAATTGACCTTGGTATCGGGCTCGTATTTTGGTTCCGACGCCCGGTACAAGTCTTAAATATTATATATGTGATTTCAGTAAAGTTTGGTGACATTCGGATGTCGTTTGAGATGTTTTGGACCTTGAGTCCCAAGTTTGAAAGTTTTGAAAACCAAAAGTATGAAAATCATGAATTTGAGGCTTGATTTGATGAAAACGAGGTGATATGGGCGATGTGATCGCACGAACAAGTTCATAATGTGTTTTTGAGGTTGTGTACATGTTTGGTTTGGAGCCCGGGGGCTCGGGTAAAGATTTGATAGGCCGTTGGATGAAATTCTGAATTTTTGCACTGCTGGTTTTTCACCCAGCTGTTGGCTTCGCAATTGCGAAGTATTTCTCGCAATTGCGAAGGAGGCGGTACAAGGCAGGGCTCGCAAATGCGAACCCTGATCGCAAATGTGAAGCCCCATTGACCCAGCCTTGTTCGCAAATGCGAACAATTGTTCGCATTTGCGAAAGTCCCCAGGGCCTGCCTATGTTCGCAAATGCGAACAAAAGTTCGCAAATGCGAACATTCCCTATACTGCCTTGGTTCGCAAATGCGAACCATTGTTCGCAAATGCGAACACTGCCCTATACAACCTATGTTCGCAAATGCGAACATTAGTTCGCAAATGCGAACAGTCTCTTTGTCTGCCAGTGTTCGCAAATGCGAACAAATGTTCGCAAATGCAAACTTCCCAGCCTTAGCTTATTTTTCAAACTCCAGAAATTGGTCGGGGTTCGCAATTGCGAACCCATGTTTGCAAATGCGAACACAGAGACCTGTAAAACACGATTTTCAGCTCATTTCTTCACTTTTTACAAAACAAAAACACCCATTTGCGATTCTTCACGGATTTCTTCTTCATCAAAACAATTGTAAATCACTTTTTACTTAATTCTTTCAATTCCTAACATCATTAAACATGTTTTCATTAGAAATCAAAGGTTTTCATGGTAGAATTCTTGTTTTTGTTAGAAAATAGGGTTTTTCATAAATTGGCGAATTGGACCTCGAATTGAGGTCCGATTTTGAAACAAATCATATACATGAACTCGTGGGGGATGGGTAACCGGATTTTGGTCCTAACCCCGAGTTCCGACCATGTGGGCCCGGGGTTGAAATTCACTATTCCGGGCAGAATGTTGTAAAAGTTGTATTTGGTCTTAAGAATTAGTTTGTTGAGTAGTATTGATGATATTAAATCAATTGTGTGTAGATACGATTGGATTGGAGCCAAATTTGAAAGAAAAAGACATTTTCACGGATTGAATTGTTCATAAACACTCGAGGTAAGTGTTTGTTCTATCCTAGCTTGAGGGAATAGGATTATGTGCTATATGTTATGTGATCGAGTGCGGTGTATGGGCCGTGGTGACGAGCATCCATACACTGGCGTCTAGTATGACCGTGAGTCGTTGAAAAATGATTATTTTGAGATATATTACAGATGAATTGTTATTGTTCTCCCTTGTTGGGACTTGTTGTGAAGATAATTATTGATTGCCCTTGATGGGACGGTTTATGAATTATTGTTTCTTTCTTTGCCCTTAACTGTGATTGTTATTTGGGTGAGGAAGAGTGATAATGCACGAAGGGTGATGCCGTGCCATGTTTATTTATTTATGCACGAAGGTTAATGCCGTGCCATGTTTATTTATTGATTATGCACGAAGGATCATGCCGGTGCCCTGTTATTGAACCATGTACGAAGGATCATGCCGTACTATAGATGTGAGGATGAGAGTAAAAGCACGAAGGGTGATGCAGTGTACTCTATTTGTTTATTTGGTGAGGATGAGAGTAAAAGCACGAAAGGTGATGCCGTGCAACTGCTTGCTATTTCTTGAATTGATATTACTTGTGTTTACATTATACTTTGTTTTTCCTTGTGAATTTATTAACTGTGGTTAATTGTTGAATTCTTTGAGATATTCCTTATTGTGTTAATACTTGGTTATTTCTTGTTATTTTGTGGTTCACATATATATATTGAATTGCACAGGTTTATGTGGGTGTCTGGTCCTAGGCTTGTCACTACTTCGCCGGGATAGGCCAGGCACTTACCAGCACATGGGGTCGGTTGTGCTGATACTACACTTCTGTGTGTTTTTGCACAGGTCCAGGTTACGATCAGGAGCAGCAGCAGCAGTAAATCGATTGCGTGGGAGTTGATCATATTTGAGACCGAGGTAGCTTGCAGACGTCCGCAGGCCCGACGTCTCTCTCTTTATTTATGTTATTAGCTGTAGTCTCTTTGTTCCGAGACAAACAGAATTATGTTATATTTCCTTCAGACTTTTATGTGTAGTATTCCATAGTAGTTCGTGAGTTGATGACTCCACGTCTTGGGTAGAGGATTTCAGTATGATTTTCACCTTGTGATTTGATATTTCCATTTCGATAAAGCATTCCGCATTTATGTAATTAAAATTGTGTTAAAAACAGGATAGTATGAATACAGTGGCTTGCATAGCTACCACGAGTAGGCGCCATCACGATCCCGATGTTGGGGGAAAAATCCGGGTCGTGACATATATATGTGTTGATTTAAATGTCTTGTACACGAGGTGACGGGCGTTTACTT
>JASVEL010000652.1:0-225424 GCA_032618575.1 Nicotiana noctiflora
CAGAATCATCATTGGTCGCGGAAATCAAGGAAAAACAGTTCATGGATCCAGCATTGGTTCGGGTGAAGGAAGCAGTCATGAATGACAAGACCTCAGCATTTGTACTCGGCAGCGAAGATGGTGTATTGCGGTGTCAAGATAGGCTATGTGTTCCGGATGTGGACGAGCTTCGGGAAAGAGTGATGGCAGAGGCTCATACTTCCGGGTATTCTGTGCACCCTGGTTCAACGAAAATGTATCACGATCTCAAGGAGATTTATTGGTGGAACGGTATGAAAAGGGATGTGGCAGGCTTTGTAGCTAAATGTCCGAACTGTCAACAAGTGAAGGCCGAGCATCAACGACCTGGTGGATTAACTCAGCTTATAGAAATACCAAGGTGGAAATGGGAGATGATCAATATGGATTTCGTGGTGGGGTTACCTCGCACTCAGCGTAAGTTCGATTCAATATGGGTGATAGTAGATCGACTCACCAAATCAGCTCACTTCCTGCCTGTCAAGTCCACTGATACCGCGGAGCAATATGCAAGATTGTACATCAAAGAGATAGTAAGGCTTCATGGCACTACACTTTCTATCATCTCAGATCGCAGGGCTCAGTTCACCGCTAACTTTTGGAAGAAGTTTCAGCAAGGTTTGGGAACTCAGGTGAATCTCGGCACAGCTTTCCATCCACAGACCGATGGACAGGCCGAGCGGACCATTCAGACGCTTGAAGATATGTTGCGGGCTTGTGTCTTAGATTTTAAAGGTAATTGGGATGAACACTTGCCACTGATAGAATTTGCTTACAATAACGGCTATCATGCT
The DNA here is from genome assembly GCA_032618575.1 of Nicotiana noctiflora. NCBI lineage: Eukaryota > Viridiplantae > Streptophyta > Magnoliopsida > Solanales > Solanaceae > Nicotiana > Nicotiana noctiflora. The sequence continues at coordinate 813 of JASVEL010000652.1, forward strand.
AGCATTCAAATGGCCCCGTTTGAGGCATTGTACGGGAGAAGATGTAGATCGCCAATCGGGTGGTTTGAGGTAGGTGAAGCGGAATTGCTAGGGCCGGATATGGTGTACGAAGCTATGGAAAAGGTCAAGGTTATTCAGGAGAGAATGAAAACAGCACAGAGTCATCAAAAGTCCTATGCGGACGTTCGTCGAAGGGATTTGGAGTTTCAAGTCGATGATTGGGTGTTCTTGAGGGTATCTCCTATGAAGGGAGTCATGCGATTCGGAAAGAAAGGAAATTGAGTCCTAGGTATGTCGGGCCATATCGGATCGTTCAAAGGATTGGTCAAGTTGCTTATAGGCTAGAGTTGCCTCCTGAGATGTCATCGGTGCATCCGGTATTCCATGTGTCCATGTTGAAGAAAGTGATTGGAGATCCATCCACCATCATGCCAATCGAAGCTATAGAGGTTAATGAAAATTTGTCATATGAAGAAGTTCCAGTTGCCATTCTTGATAGGCAAGTCCGTAAGTTGAGAAATAAGGAAGTTGCCTCTGTTAAAGTATTGTGGCGAAGTCAACAAGTTGAGGAGGCCACATGGGAAGCGGAAAAAGAGATGAAGGAAAAGTACCCCCATTTGTTTGATCAAGCTTAGAAGAAATTAGGTGACCCTTCTACTCCTAGTAACTGTCATCTTGTTCAAGTTGTTTCTCTCTTAGTATTAGTAAAGTTTCCTTCGTTTTGTAACGAGATTTATGTGTTAAATAAGCAACAAATAGTAAGTGTAGATTGGTAATGGTTTGTTAAGTGTACATGGTGTGTTAAAATGGTTAAATAAGGTAAGAATTCATTGAAGTGACTAGTTTATGTGCAATTGTAACAATGTGATAGAATATGTGCATTCGTTGAGGTAAGAAAGTGTATACCGGTTGTGAAAAGTGTTGTAGTTGTATATTGTTGTTTGGTAATGTGTTTCGGGGGCCCTCTGACAGGTGGATATGCCCATAATACAAAGGAAACTCCGGCGAAATTTTTCTAAAATATAAGAGTTAGTCAAAATTTTGATGGTTGCATATCATGTCTTTCAAAACCAACTCATTTATTTCAAAATCCTCATTCGAGGACGAATGATCTTAAGGGGGGGGAGGATGTAAGGCCCCGTAAAAGTTTTGTGCATAAAACCTAGTAATTGTGGTGTCATGGTCCGAATAAATGTATTAGGAATGCGTAGAATTCTTCGCGGCGAGCTTGCTCGCCGCGGTTCGGACCCTTGGTAGTGATTTAAGATTCAAAAATGTAGAGAATTAATTTTTCCGAAAAATGTCAAATATGCGGTCAAGAATGCGTCCGCAAACCTGACATGCGGACCGCATTCTTGCCGCAAAACGTTCCAGAGAGTTGCCCAAAATCGTGTCAAAAGTGCGGTCGATATGCGCTCGCATGTCAAATCTGCGGTGCACTTTTGCGACCGCAGAATCAACATGCGGTCCGCATAGTGACCGCATTCCTTAACAGAACCTGTATAAAATTTGGGGCAATTCTGCGGTCACTATGCGGACCGCATGTTGATTCTGCGGTCGCATAGTGCACCGCATAATTGACCCCGGCCCCGATTTTTGTAACATTTTGACCCGATCTCTTCTTTAATATAACACCTTTCTTCTTCATTTTATCATATCATCTCACCAAAATTAGAGAGAGAAGAGAGGGTTTTTAGAGAGAGAAGTTCTTCATCTTCAAAGATTGTTCCAACTACTTAATTCCAAGGGATTCTAGGGCAAAGATTCAACTTCCCCAATATTTTCAAGGTAAAAACCCTAACTATTTTCTTTGATTTTCAGTTTTAATTGGGTAAAGAGAGGTTTGCATATAATAGCTTTTGAAAATAGAATTTTTACACTCATGCATGATTATTTAACTTGATTTCTAGTAAAAAGAAGTGAGTAGAAGTAAGAGTCTTCAAGAACAAGGTTGGCAAGAGTAGGATATCTTGGGTAAGCATAAAGTAGGAGGAAAAATCATCACCGGGTATGTATGGCTAATTTTGATTCTTGTGAAATCGCCTATATATGTGAAGTTTGTTTGTTTCGTGTTAAATTGACAAATTGTGTGAAATTCTTGATGTTGTTGTTGGATATTCAAAGTTTGTTGTTGAGTTATGAGTGATGTAAAATGAGAGTTTAATTTGGCAAAAGAATTGTGAATAATGACTATGATGGCCTATATGGCACCTTGTGGAAAACAAACGAAACACTTGAGAATTGGTTTATTGTGGAAAGAGATGAAACACTTGAATTGTGGAAATATTGTAACATGGTTGTGATATTGAATTGAGAAGAAATTGAGAACATGAACCAATGTGTAAGTTGCCTATTTGAACTTGTTGAAATTGTGTGTAGTACCTTATCTGCTGTTTGAAATTGTTGTGTTTTCAGCTGTAAGGCGGGGTCGTGTTGCGCGCCGCAACGTGGTGAAATAAGGTGTGGGTTGGGGTGATAAGGGTGGCCGAGGTAATAAGGGTGGTCAGGGGCAATAAGGATGGAAAGCGATCGAAATCGCTATTGAAAATTGATACAAAAATCAATAATGTGAAATTGTGAAAGGAGACAGCAGGAGAGTTTGCAACCTGTGGGGCATTGATTGCCCCTTTGTTTGACTACTTGTGCTTTACGTGATTGATTGGTTATTGTTAAATTGGTTGATCGTAGAAAGTACTTTGTGTGAGAATTATTTGAAATGAGGAAAATGTGGAAATATGGTTGGCTGGCTTAATTAATTGTTGATGTAATTTAATGGCTTGAGTTTACTTGGGACAAAGTTTGTCCATACATACCAGTACAATTCAAGTGTACTGACGTCCCTTTTGCCGGGGCGCTACATTCGTGTCATGATTGTAGGTGGATCAGTAGCAGGCACTTCAGCTCGTCGGCAGTAGTATCCTTCTCCTTCCACTGCCCGTTTTGGTGAGCCCCTTTCTTCCTCGGGCCCTTGTGTGGTTCATGCCACTCGGTTTAGATTTCATTTTGGTTTTGTAAGGTATAGCCGGAGCCTTGTTACCGGCAAGTATTGTATTTCCCTTTTTGTACCCTAGAGGCTCCATAGACATGTAAACTGTGGGATTGTGGCCTATGTATATGTATGGGGCGTTGTAAATATAAATTATGAACTTGTTAGTGAATCAATCACATGGTTATGTTTATGCATTGTGAAATCAGTCATTATTGGTAAAATATTTGGTTAATAAGAAACAATCAACACAGGGTTAACGCGTGGGAATGAAAGGCACCCAGGTCCGCTTGACTGGGGCAACTCGGTCAGGCGCCGGTCATGTCCCTCGATTTGGGGCGTGACAACTGCTATCAACTCAGATGCAGTCAAGAGATTTTATGTATGATTCCTTTTTCATTTTTATAATTGTATTTGTCATTATTTTGGAATTGAAATGATGAAGGCATTTTATTCTCTATCCAAACACTTTATCCATTGACATCCCCATTGAGCCTTATTTGTTTTATTCTTTCATATCTCTCTCTCGGAATCATTCGTGTTGCAAGAAAAGAAAATGAAAAAATGATGATGAAAAAAAAAAGAAGAAGAAAGAGACAAAAGAAAAAAAAGAAAAAAATGCAAACAAAAGAAAATGCATACAAAAGACAAAACAAAATCGGGGAAAAGTCAAATCGAAACAAAGAAGTGATCTTATGATTCGAACAACGTTTTGACTTGATCCCGAAAGGGTACGTAGGCAGCCTCACTAAGGTTCAGGCATGATAAAAATAAAATCCGGGATTCATCACATATTGAAATTGGGACAGAAGTTATGTTTGTGATTCCGAGAGTTGTAAATATTTTTTAACCCTCGTTAAATTTTAAGCCTTTTATACCCTTCTTTCTAAACCCATCCAAAATCCACATTACAATCCAAAGAAAGACCTTCTAATCAATTTCAAGAAAATGACAATACAACGAGAATATGGAGAAAAAGGGCATGGACAGTACCCGGTGGTTCAGAAATCAAATAATAAAAAGAAAAAAGAAAAATGAGAGAGTATTATCGGTGAAAACCTTAACCGGTACCGTAAGGCGATTGTGAGATTGAAAGAATGAAAATGAGAGAGCCTTATCGGTGAAAACCTTAACCGGCACCGTAAGACGACTGTGAGATTGAGAGAATAAATGAGAGAGTCTTATTGGTGAAAACCTTGACCGGCACCATAAGGCGATTGTGAGGACTATTTTGTGAAAGAAGAAAAACAGCAAAATAAGATTGGTTTGGGTTGAAGGAAAAGTTGGAGTTAAGATAGTAACAATTCGATTGGTCAGACTGGGTCGGAGTTTAAATACATGGCATGGTCTGATGAATTAGCTGTCATGCCCAGATAAGTTCTGTCTCAACTCCAAAATACCCTTACCCCTTTCAAATTCATATTTTTCTGCATTTTATTGATTAAAAACCAGTTGCCCATTGAAAGCTAACTACCAGCTTCTCATGTTAAGAGGCGTAATAACACTAGGTTAGAGCGAAAATTAAAGAAATACAAATAAAGAAGGATGGCAATCAAAGCCAAAGAAAAATGAAAGGAAATGGAACAAAATAAAGAGAGAAAGGAGATTACAGAGGAAAAGTTGAAGAAATGCTGCATAGAAGAATAAAGCAAGAAGGGGCAGGCAATGGAAACAAAGTCAATGAAAGGCCAGTTGCCAACATTTTATAACTAATAAGATTGTTCTCTGATTTAGACAGGAACAAAAAGATTCAAATTCTCACTAATCACTTTAAAGTGAATGTGAGCAATGTGGAAGAAAAAAACCCAAAAGAAATACAGCAATAAAAGGAGGAACCCGCAGATGAGGACTCATTCAGTCATCAAGAAAATTACCCAAAAACAGCAAGAGAGGTATTGTCTTTTCAAAACTCATAACCCAGTTATCAAACTGAGGGAATATTTTTCTGCATTTTCATTTTTATGCATCAGGCGCCCACCTGGATAACAAGGGAATATTTTTCGGCATTTTCATTTTTATGCATTAGGCGCCCACCTGGATAACAAGGGAATATTTTTCGGCATTTTCATTTTCACGCATCAGGCGCCCACCTGAATAACAATGGAATATTTTTCTGCATTTTCATTTTCATGCATCAGGCGCCCACCTAGATAACAAGGGAATATTTTTTGCATTTTCATTTTCATGCATCAGGCGCCCACCTGAATAACAAGGGAATATTTTCTGCAATTTTCATTTTCATGCATCAAGCGCCCACCTGGATAACAAGGGAATATATTTCTGTAATATTTAATTTCTGTTCAGGCGCCCACCTGTATAACAAGGGAATACATTTCTGCAATTTTAATTTCTGTTCAGGCGCCCACCTGTATAACAAGGGAATACATTTCTGCAATTTTTATTTTCTGTTCAGGTGCCCACCTGTATAACACGGGAATACATTTTTGCAGTTTTAATTTTTGTTCATGCGCCCACCTGTATAACAAGGGAATACATTTCTACAATTTTAATTTCCGTTCACGCGCCCACCTGTATAATAAGGTAATACATTTCTTCAATTTTTATTTGTTTTATCTAACATGAGTAACACCATGACTTGTGAAAAGCCCACACTAGGGCAGAGGAAAAAGTTTTCATTGTTTTTGTTTTTGTTCTAACAGGTATTAACCTGGAGGCAAGAAACACAATTGGAAGTCACACCGAAGGAAACGAAGCAACATGTCTGAAGCAAGAAAATAAATCAAAAATCAACAAAAAAGAATGATGATGGCATAAGAGATGGAAAATCAAGGAAGTATAAGAAGACAAGAAGTAGATAGGGATCATTGTAATGCATAGGATTGTAGCTTAGAATAACTTCTTTTTCATTTTATCCCTGGTGTAATTAGGAGCTAGTCAGTGATCATAGCAACAGTAGTAGCAGCAGTAAAGTCTAGGTAATTTCAAACTACCATACCTTCCCGAACTACACTGACTTGATTCCCGTTTAGCCCAGGATATGTTTGCAACCTCTAAGGCATGGTGCGGTCAAAAGGCTTTAAAAATGCTTCTCACGGGATATGCTAGTGGGCAAAAATCTCTCATTACTGCTCACTTGTCTTTGCACTGAAACTCTTTGTGTTCCCGAGCAAAGAGGGGCAGTTGTGAGCATGTGATTTTTGCCCTAAGCAAATAAATTCCAATATTAAATAAATGAGATTCTTGATATGCAATTATGTGCTTAATTGAATACAATCTGTGATTTTGATTGAAACAATTTGAAATTAGAAATTAAAAAGGGTTAATTAGAAAATGTCACAAAAAATAAAGGAATTCATGAAAATTAAAAAAAATACAAATATACCAGAAAATTAAAGAAGAATAGCAAAAATGTCATAAAAAATACCAGAAAAATTAAAAAATAGGAAAATAAAAAACAAGCTATAATTGAAAAGAATACAAAAGAGCAAAAAAAATTACAACAAGGAAAATACAAAAAAAAAGTTAAATACACAAAAATACATAAGGAATACAATAATTGGGCCAAAGTTCAAGCCCAAAATGTAATAGCCCAATGGTCTACACTATCCGGTCCAATTTTAAAAGGAAAATGACGGTTTTGAAAGACTAAATCCTAGCCGTCCAAATAAATGATCAAACGGATACTATTAAGTATTGTTGAATAAAAAAACCGACGTAGCATTGGCAATCAAATCAGCCGTCTATCTTGTTAATCCAACATTTGAAGGCAGAAGATCTGGGCCGTTCATCCTAGCAAATATAACGGTGGAGAATTAATGATCTAGGATAGGTACATAAGCTTTGTCTCTCATTCAGAGACCAGACATTACCAAACTCACCAAATCCTAGCCGCCCTTCTCTCTTCTTCTTCTCCGTCTCCTCCGCCGTTCTTCATGGAGACTGACCAATATCCATGGCCGTCTCCGGCCACCCTCACCCCCAAACTCTTTCTTTCTTTCTTTTCTCAACCAAACCCCCTTGAAACCTTAGAAAACCAGAAAAAAATCCCGATTCTTTGAAAGTCCGGTCACCGGAATCTTTGTCGGTGACTTTCAACCTTTGAACTCACCTCCCAAATTAACACCATAGAACCACTACGAGGGGATATTTCACCCTATGTAGTTGTTTCTTTCGAATATCATTGTAAATGCTCGAATATCCAAAAGAAGTTTGCCAGAACCCTATCTCCGGCAAACACCCAAACAAGACCCACCCCCCAAACACACCCCTTTACACATAGAACACCCCCTTTACCCCCAAGAACCTAGAAAATAACTTGTTTGAGTAAATCTGAAAAAATAAGACTCCGAGTCTTTGAACGTCTTGAAGACTGAAAAAAAGAAAAGAAAAAGAAAAGAAAAATAAACGAAAAATGGAAATAAAGAAGAAATAAAGAGAACATGAGACCAATCCTGCCAAACTAAGTTCCTTTTCTCTTGTCCTCTGTGTTTTTGATCTGTTGGCATGTTTTGTCTATTTTGCCTTATTTGCTTCTGTAGTTGTTTTCTTTGTTAGTTGTAGTTAATCTTTGTATGTTTTTTGTTTTACGTTTCCTATACTTTCATCTTTCACATATCTTTTGATTGTTTCATCTTCTACATGTCTTCTGTTATAACATGCTTTCGATTGTTTCATCTTTTGATTTCTATGTTTCTTTGCATATTCTAGTTTGATAACTTCTGAGGGTTTCTATCATTAGCCTGTCATCTATCCTGTTTATTACGCTAATTTGATATATTGAGCTTCTTAGGGTTTTTCTATAAGTCGACACATGAATTTGTTGAAAATATGCTTATTTATGTCTGAGTTGTTAACTATGCCTAAGTCTGAAATTATGAGTTAGTTAATTGAGATTCAACCATTATCTAATTTCTCTCTGAGTTTTGGTTAATTGATAAGTGATTTATGATTGTGGCTATGGGTGAAAATTGACATAATTTGGTTGTATTTGTAATAGATTCATATATCAGACTATGATTAATCCTACTGTGCTTTAGGGTATTGGTTATAGCTGTAATAGACAAATGATTAGTAAACTGGCTTGTATTGAAAGTAACCTAATTGGCTAATATAGAAAAGTAACCTAATCTTGCTATAAGTAAAATGACTTAGGACTATGTGATTAATTGGGCCACTCCTGGAACTTTGGAGTGGCTAATTCTGCAAATTTAAGTCTAAATAAGAAACATGCTAGTCTTGCAAATCTAATTCCAATTAGATAAGTAATAATAATTGGGTTATCTCTTAAAGAGGTTAAAATTAAAAAGAGCTAAGGTTAAAAGCTCTCCAAGTCTTAAATGATTCATTAATGACGGCCAACAGTTAAATACTAAGTAAATCAGAATACCCAGGCCATTAACTGGTTGAGTAAATAATACATAATAACAGGGGTATAAAAGTGTGACGACCCGACCCGTCGTCACGGGAATTACCACCCTGTTATCTTGCATTTATGTGTTTTACGCTTTTATATTGGTGTTAGAGTCTATCGGGTGAGTTAGGAGTGATTTGGATTGAAAATGAGGCAAAGAGCCTTTTTGAAGGAAGCTTGAAAGTGGAAAGTCAACCTGGAGTTGACTATTTAGTTAGAGAGAGCAGAATCAGATTTTGAAGATTTGGTTAGTTCCGAAAGGTGATTTGTGACTTAGAGGAGCGATTGGAATTAATAGGCTTGAATTGGCTACGGTTGAATTTTGGCGAAATTCGAACAGTAGGTGAGATTTTGATCCGGTGGTCGGAATGAAATTCGGACAATTTCTGTAGCTTCGTCATGTGATTTTGGATATGTCCGCAAATTTTAAGGTCATTCGGACGTCGTTTGGTCGAGTTTTAGACCGAATGTCTAATTCAGAAAGTTTTAAGGAATTTAGGCTTGAATTCGATGTGAATTATGGGTTTTGATGTTGTTAGACGTGCTTTGAGGATTGGAACAAGTTTGTATAAGGTATTAAGACGTGTTGGTGTGTTTGGATGAGGTCCCGGGGGCCTCGGGGTATTTTCGGATGGTTAAATGGAAGAAAACATGGAAAATTGTAGGTTTTTGATTTTGTTCTGTTGTTTTCGCTCCTGCAAAAATGGGGGCGCAGGAGCGAGTCTGCAGGAGCGGACATAGGAGCACATAAGCGCTGTTGATCGCTGAAGTCGAGCTGGCCTGCAGGGGCGGCACCGCTGGTGCGGATGTTGACCGCAGAAGCGGTCCAGGGTTATGAGATGAAGGATCCGCAGAAGCGGAAGGGTAGCCGCTTAAGCGAGTCCGCAGAAGTGGACTCCTACTCGCAGAAGCGGGAAATCCCGTAGGGGCGGAAGAATTTCCGCAAGAGCGGACGCGAAGGAGCGGTCCTTGGCTCGTAGAAGCGGAAAGTGGCCAGTCAGGCCTGGGTTCGCAGAAGCGACAAATTTGTCGCGGAAGCGGTTCCGCAAAGGCGAAAATGGTCCGCAGAAGCGGAAATCGCAGAAGGATTAATATTATCAGAACTTAGAAATTTCAGAAACATTTCAACATTTGGGGTCTCGGCTTTAGAGGCGATTTGGGCGATTTTGAAGAGAAATTCAAGGGAGTTCATCAGGTAATCAACTATGGACTCAAATTATGATTAGTATTGATAATATTATGCAATTATCTCATGAAAATGGAGAAATTTGGGGTATTTTATGGAGGTTGTAGCCCTAGGCCTAAAATTGAAGAAATGATTTGAGTGGGCAAATGGAGTCCGATTTTGGTAAATTTTATATGCCTAGACTCGTATTGAGACAAGGGTTACGAATATGTGACTTTCGTAATTTTTCGAGAAGCATACCGGAAGTCGGGTTTTGACAACTTTGTCATTTTTGGTGTAAATTGAGTTGTTTTGTGGGTATCATTCCATTGGTCTAATTTGTTGTGTTTCTACTATATTTGATCAGATTCTACGCGTGCGGAGCTTGATTCCCGTGGCAAGGGCGCCACGGACTAGTCGTCGAGCTGTATTGAGGTGAGTAATAGATGTGGGTGATGACCAGCGGGTTCGAAACCCCGGTACACCACTTTGTGACGCTCTGTATAGCGGCGAGACACGTACTCTCTTGTGAGTGCGGGGTCGATCGTGATTTGGGGACTATGGCTTAGTCCGACCTATTGTTACTATTTTATGATATAGGCTATTCTTGAGCCGTTGAACCTCCTTCTCGGATGGTTGCCTATTATATTGTGACATTGGCTACTCTTGAGCCGTCAAACCTCCTTCTTGGATGGTTGAGTATACTTGTGGGCTGTGAGCCAGTTACTAGATCCCGCGAGGATCGTTTTCATTGTCTTGTGATATTGACATGCTAGTTTACTACCAGTCCTTAGCTATTACTATTATCATGTTATTTCCAATCTCTGAACATTGATATTACTGTTTTCAACTGAAAAATGATAAAAGAGTTTTCAAAACCACTTTTGAGCCTGCGAGGCTGCATTTGCATATTAGCTGACTGGTAGTGGATCGGGCTGCGCGCCGCAGCGTTATATATGTTGGATCGTACTGCACGCCACATTATTATTGTGCTTGGGCTGTAGGAGCCCCTCCGGAGTCTGAACCCCCACAGTGAGCACGGGTACCCAAATTGGATCGGGCTACGCTCTATAGCGGTCATTTCATGCATTGCATTGCATTTAGCTACATCTGCTAGCTGTTATACTTGTTGTTGATATTGTTGGCTCTCTATTGTTGATATTGAACTGTTACATGGTATTAATTATAGATTTACATTGTGCTTTACTGTGGATTTCTTATCTACGCTGTCTTACCATTGTTTATTACCACTGAGTCTGGCAGTGCTCATTTTACTCCCTGCACCTTGTGTGCAGATCTAGGTACCTCTCAGCAGACCTGATCCGGTAGCCGCTCGGAGGCATTGTGCGAGATAGTCAAGGTAGCTGCAGCGTCCGCAGGACCTGACTCCCCTTCTAGTTGTCTTTTCATTTCATATTGTTATTTCTTTCTGCAATGAGTTTGGTTGTAAACCTTATGCACTTATGTTCTTTAGAGGCTCATGACTCTTGATCTTTCGGTCTATGGGAGTTGGTATATGTTGGGACTTGGTTCCATGTTTTGATATATCTTTCACCATCGTCGTATAACTTTTTGTGCTTAAATGGGATAATGCGAGCTCATAGCTCTGTAAATTGTTGTTGATTGGTCGGGCTGGCCTAGCAGTGTGCTGGGCGCCATCACGACCGGATTTGGGGTCGTGACAAAAAAGAATAAGAAATGGCATAGTTGTGGATTTAATAGAGCCTGCATGGATAAAAAAGACATTTAGGCTTACTATTTCTGCAATAATGCATAAAACAAAGGGTAAAACAGACCTAATAAAAAGGCAAAACTATTAAAATCCTTAGCAAGTGAGGGAACTATAGTAATAGACCCTTAAAAGAAGCAAAAAGAATGCCCTGGAACCTTCCAGCAAGGGCTGGAAGGCTTTTCAAGTCTGAAATAAGGTACCAAACTGCAATTAATTAGAGAAGTATGGGGAGGGAACTTGTAATAAGATTTTTGAATTTCCCCCTCAAAATTTCACCAAAAACATATATAAATAGGCTGTAACTAAGCATGAAAAAGGGCTGGATTCTAGAAATTCAGAGAAATTTTCTGAAATTAAAGGTGATACACTACAAATAGAGAGTGAAATTCTGGGTATAGTCGAGTATAGTTTTGGAATTCAATTAGGGATCTTCTGCTATTCTCTACTATTGGGTTCTATTGGATTTCATTCAAGTTTGCTCTTTGAATTTTTTATTTGCTGAACTTGAAGATTATATTTGATTGTGTATTCATTATGCTGCTGTGATTTGCTCTCTATTGATTTTGCTGTTGTGATCACTGACTATCCTTCATATTCATCTTCATTCTAGACTCATAAGCTTTTACTTTGCTGAATTAGGTATACAGTTCTTACCCAAACATGTAACTACTGCTGATTTGATGAAATAAATACTGTGAGTTTTTCAGAAGAATGTTTTTTCTGTTGTAATTCATATGCTCTTACTTGTATCACATTATTAGATCCACTGTAATTTGATAGGGATGTTTGTATAACTGATACGTATGAGGCTGAGGTGACACTACTTATAATGTAATAGATAGAGTAGAGTAGAGTATATGTAGTCATAATCACCATAGAACTAGTTTCTTTATTAAAAAAAACAGATTAACTTATAAATCAGCTCACCTAGATGATATTAGCTTTGTAATCCAGATAATAATCATAATAACCACATTAGTCATCATAAACTAGAATGTGATAGTTAAAAATGATCAACTTAATCATAGTTGGTTTCCTTCATTTCAATTAGTTTAATAACCATTTGAAAATAGTAAAAGCTGGACCAGTAACTAGTTTGCACAACTGAGTAAATCGTGTTATTGTTTGTGACAGTTGGACATTAGTAGATTATTTGTTTAAGTTCAATTAGTAATCGATAATCATGATCAAAATAGTATGAGTTACAACTAGTGACTAATAGCAGTTCAATTCGCATGGTTGAGTAGCATGTTATTAATAAACTATGAGAAATAGTGGTCTGTTGTTCAAATTTAATTAGTGATAGATAACTGAGATTTAGAATCGATATAGTTAAATTTGTACTTCTGTTTTCTTTTGAAATAAATACAATTTGGTTAATTTTTCTCCTGATTGTTGAGTACCTGTATATCTATTATGAAATTTCGATTCTGCTTTCTTTTTCTTTCGTTTGGCATGTGCTTGAAAAAACAGTGCAGACCTTGGTCCAATTAGAATTATCTTTGGGCTTATGAATAATGACTTCAGCGTATTCTGGGTGTCTGAAACCTAGATATGCAAGTTGGTCTGTTAAGAACAAGCCCTCGAACGTCCAGGCCTGGAAACAAATATGATAAGGCCTGGACATGATTTTGAATTTACAACACAGTTAAAAATAATTAAGGAAAAACCAGAAATAGAAAATATAGTATTCGTTAGAATTGGATTATTAAAAATAATGGGATGATCCTCGTATAAGAACAAAACAAGCGGGGCCCCCATAAAAATAATAATAAGTGATAGATCCAGGAAGACCGTTTAAAAAATTTAACGGTCTTTCCAAAAGTATAATAAGTCGCTAGACGTTGTACGCACGATTTTGAATATACATTCCTTAATATGAGTGCACATCTAATGTGACTCAAATCCTAAATCCCGACAAAGCTGAAATGTGTTAAAGTCACAGGCGTACTGGTTACGGTATGACTCGAAATGCATTTTCGCGACGTCACATGTCATAAAAAATATTAAAAATGAAACATGCATATGTTGTAAAAAGAATATAATGAAATCAAGTAAAGTCAAAAACGACAGTTGAGCGACCGTGCTAAAACCACGGAATCCGGGTGCCTAACACCTTCTCCCGAGTTAACATAATTCCTTATCCGAATTTCTTGTTGTGCGGACTATTTAAATAGAGTCAACTTCCTCGGATTCGGGATTAACCGGTGACTTGGGACACCATTATCTTCCCAAGTGGCGACTCTGAAATTTTAAATAAAATTCCAATCCGATAGTCCTTAAATTGGAAAAACTCCTTCTTCGTTGTTATTATTATATCCCTTCCCGGGTGTATTGGTAATTAATGAGGTATACCTTATTTACCTTTTCGGGAAATAGAAAGGTAGTAAAAAGGGAGGTGTGACTTGGGTATTGAGGATGTAGGGCCGGATTTATGTGCCCAGTATCGATGATCTTCGAGAATTGATTCTAGTAAAGGACAATAGCTCACGGTATTCTATCCATGTGGGTGGCGCGAATATGTATCAGGACTTGAGGCAGCACTACTGGTGGAGGCGAATGAAGAAGTATAAAGTTGAATACGTGTCTATATGCCTCAACTTCCAGTAGGTGAAGTATGAGCACCAACGTTCGGGTGGGTTGCTTCGGCAGATAGAGATCCAGAAGTGGAAGTGGGTGCGTATGACCATAGACTTCGTATCTGGACCTCCACAGACCGTGAAGAAGTTTGATTTTATTTGTGTCATTATGTACTAGCTGACCAACTCCGCTCATTGATACTTGTGTGTACTACTTATTCATCAGAGCAATTGGCGGAGATTTATATCACAGAGATCATCCATTTGCATGGTATTCCATCTCAAATAGAGGTACTTAGTTTATATCACATTTTTGGAGAACTGTAAAATAGGATCTGGGCACTCGGGTGGAGTTGGGCACGGCATTTCACCCCAGACGGACGGACAGTCCGAGCATACTATTCAATTTCATGAGAATATGCTTTATACGTGCGTGATTGAGTTTGGGGGATCATGAGATCATTTTCTGCCACCGGCGGAGTTTGCTTATTACAACAATTATCAGTCCAGCATTAAGATGGCGTCATAGAGGCCTTATATTGTAGGAGGTTTAGATGTCCGGTGGGTTGGTTTGAGCTGGGTAAGGCTAGGCTACTGGGCACAAATATTGTTCAGGATGCAATGGAGAAGGTTAAGGTGGTTCAGGATAGACTCCGTGCGGCCCAGTCCAGACAAAAGAGTTATGCAGACAAGAAGGTTCGAGATATTTCATATATGGTTGGTGAGAGGGTTCTTGTTTGGGTCTTGCCTATTAAAGGCATCATGAGGTTCAGGAAGAAAGGGAAGTTGAGTCCGAGGTTTATTGGCCCTTTTGAGATCTTGAGGCGAGTTGGGAAGGTTGCTTATGAGCTTGACTTACCTCTCAGCCTTGCTGGAGTTCATCCGGTATTTCATGTTTCGATGCTCCGGAAATATCACGGTGATCTATCGCACGTGTTTGATTTCAATTCCGTCCAGTTGAACAAGGATCTATACTATGTTGAGGAGCCAGTGACTATTTTGGACTGGCAGATCAGGAAGTTATGTTCAAAGAACATAGCTTCAGTGAAGGTTCAGTGGCGAGGTCAGCCGACCGAGAAAGCAACTTGGGAGACCGCGCAGGATATGTGAAACTACTACCCTCGTTTTTTTGCTACCTCGGGTATGTTCTCTATGCTTGTTCAAGGATGAACGAATGTTTAAGTGTAGGAGGATGTAACGAGCTGGCTAGTCGTTATTGTAATTTACGCCCCGATCCTCCATTAGCCGCTTCCCCTAAGTTCATTTATGCTATTTGGGTTTCTGGGACGTTCAGTGTTAGGATCCAGAGTGTTTTGGGACACTAAATCCCTAAATGAGAGCTTTATTTTAATATCTTTTGTAATTTCTGAAATATTCATCGATAATAAAACTCCAAGATTTTTTATCATTCCATTTCAACGTTGGTTCATCTTCTTGTAATACTACACTTTACTGATAAAAAGAATAGATAGAAAGAATGGGTTGGCTTAATACATGATTTGAACCACTAGCATCTACTTTCGAACCATTCGCCTCTACTCTTTGTTGTGAAGCTCATTCCCCGATCCCTACATCAAAGGAGTATGTTCTATGATTTTAAGGTCAAAAGACTAAACCAAGACAAGTGAGCTAATGATGTCTCCTTCATCTTTAGATGAAAGTAGAATCTGAAATACTTTGAGATCACCAAAAAAGACCCACAAAACTAGGAGAAGGAAGCAGCACCCAGCTCGATGAATCTGAAGTAGTAGATCTGCAAGACTCGGTCCTTCTTTCTTCTTTCTCAGTTTTAAGCGAGGAGAGGAAGGGAGAAGCGAACAATTTTAGATCATTTTATTGACGAGATTTTCAATGAAAGCTGAGATGGGGTAAGTGTGAAGAGTCAACTATTGCCCTACTTTTCTTATCTCTTAGAAGAATGGCCCCAGTATACTCCTAAAAAGAGGATTCTCGCTATACTGAATCGAAATAATGACTCTCGCGTTAGGAACAAATAAGTTCGATACAGATAACAAAGAATAGTAATTGGAGAGCAGGTGCCCTTCCCTAGTGGAAGCCCTCCCAACCCAAAGGAAAATGACCAGGTCATTTGAAAAAAAAAAAGACGCGTCAGTCACGCATCTTAATTTGTGAGCTTATGCCGGCCATAGTTCCTTCCCTGCTTTTAGTTTGCTTTTGAAGGCACAATTTTCGTGAGTAAAAAGAACATGTGGTTAACCGAATGGATCACAGGTTGCTGCTCCACAGTCTGAGTTCGTTGGTTCGCCCTTAGAGGCTTGGCTCCAGTCTCTACGGGCTCAGCAACAGCTTATTGGGCTGGGCCAGCAGCTTGAGGCTGTTCTTGATGCTGGACTTTAGCTATGGTAGCCACTGCCTCTCCAGTCTAAGAATATGCCTGTTTGTCGCTTGAGACCTGGGCGGCTCGGTTCGGCCGAGCCTGTGGGCGTGGTGTTTTGTCCGTAGTTGGATCGGCAAATCGATTGGCGATTTGCCTTGAATGGCTTACTTGCTTGATTGAAAGTGTTTTCCCGTTGGGCAGCTACTATGAATAAATGGATTGTCTCTATTGAACCTCGCCTTACTAAATATTGTAAGAAAAAATGCAAGCCGCTACAAGTGCTTGAGAATGAGTTCACGCTCTTCTTGTTACAGTAAGTGCTGCAATTGAATCAGCTCTTGATGCAATAGAATATGAGTTCTTGGTGTAAGCATGACCGCAGTTGAATGTAAATAGAAAACATCCCCTGGGAAAGCCTCATGACTTGGTGGTCGGCGTAACAATAATGACAATTGTCGATATGCTACTTCCTGTTTACTAAGATCATCATAGATTATTAATGCGTGCATTCCATTGTCGCGGACATATTCCCCCATGGCACACCCAGAATTTGGGGCCAAAAATTGTAGAGGAGCAGGATCCGAAGCGGTGGCTGATACAAGAATAGAATATTCCAAGGCATTCGCTTATGAAAGAATATTAACTAATTGTGCCACAGTTGAGCGTTCCTCTCCAATCGCTACATAGACACAATACAATGTCTCCCTCTCAGAGGTGGCCCTTGAGTTCAGTTGCTTGTGGTTTAATATGATATCGATAGCAATAGCAATTTTTCCAGTTTGTCGGTCCCCGATTATATGTTCTCGTTGACC
Organism: Nicotiana noctiflora; assembly: GCA_032618575.1. Classification (NCBI taxonomy): domain Eukaryota; kingdom Viridiplantae; phylum Streptophyta; class Magnoliopsida; order Solanales; family Solanaceae; genus Nicotiana; species Nicotiana noctiflora. Next base: position 17,796 of record JASVEL010000652.1, read on the forward strand.
ACGACCTATAGGAACCAGGCTATCTACCGCTTTTAACCCTATTTGCATCGGCTCGTGCACAAATTTACGTTCAATATTACCAGGGGCTTTCACTTCGACACATCTTCGCTCGTGATCGCTTAGAGCCCCCCTTCCATCAATAGGTACTCCCAAGCCATCGACCACACGCCCTATCATAGCCTTTCCCGCAGGAACATCCACAATAGATCCAGTGCGCCTGAAAAGATCTCCTTCTTTAATAGCAGTATAACTACCAAAGACAACAATCCCTACATTCTCATTCTTAAGATTCAAGGCTATTCCTTTCACACCGCTGGCAAATTCAACCATTTCCCTAGCTTGAATCTCATTCAATCCATTAACACGTGCAATTCCATCTCCATCTGAGACCACTCGACCGATCTTATCCACTTGAAAATTGGTGTAAAAGTTGCTAATTCAACTTTCTAATAGACTTGTTAGTTCCGCATCTCGGGGAGAAAGTTCCATAATTCAATTAAAGATAGATAGAAGGGAGAATGCCGATTTAGAAAATAAAAATCATAAGGAAGCATTATGAAAAGCAAACTCTATCTAAAGAGAGAAGTCTATTAGATAATTGATAAGGAAAAGAGAGCCAAAAAAGGAAGAGAGATTCCAAATCTGGAATTCGAATTAGAACAGAAAAGAAATTGAAATGATGATGATAAAAAGTGAAAAGAGGAGTGGATAGCTAGCGCAATGAAATGGCAAAGGGATATCCTTTTCCTTGAGGAAAAAGAGAAACCTCCTAATTAAATACTAAATAAAGTACATATACTTTAAAAAATAAATAAATAGATATATACAAAAATCACATTATATACGATATTCTGCACTTTTTGGGTGTTGACACAAGTAGGCCTAGGCAAAGACAAGACACCGTCATTCACTCTGCAATAGCCCGACGTCTCTTCTATTCACAAGTAGGCTTGGCGCAACGCTTATTCAATTTTCAAAGCCGGAAAAGATGCAAGAAGACTGACGAGGCGCTGAAGTGAAGTGATTCTTGGGTGGCAATGGCGAACGGAGTTGGACTACTATGCACATTCTATTAGCTTGGAATAGGTATAAGAGAAAAGAGCTATCAATCAAGTCAAAGCATATGTTCTAGCCTTTTCTCTCTGGTATCTTTTTATGCTAATGCAATGCAGCCTTTTTTGAAAGTATTCGAAATCAAATCTTTTAGAGTTAGCAGCCTGCATCCTTTTGTTAGAGGCTTTCTTTGTGCAGGACCCCATTTCTTCTTAGAAGAGTTAGGAAAGGCAAAGGAAGAAAGCCGGGCAGGTGCTTTAAGAAGGCGCGAGTTGACTCCCCATAGGCAGAATATTCCTATCCAGTTGGGGTCCCTTAGAGCGAGTTCCATTCTTTCAGCCCTGAATGTCTTTCCTTCTGCCTCCCTAGTTCAACAATAGGATTCTATCTTCTGGTTAAGCAAGATCTTAGTCATTTCACCTTTGTGTGATAACTCTATCTTTCAGGAAGCTACCTCCGCTCTCTCTTTATGCTCTTTCCTAGAAGGCTTAGGTTTTTGTGGGTAAGCAACCACTGCTTATCGATTAATAGAGCCAGCTCCACGTCCGAGCCTTAGAATAGAGCAAGACATTTGAATTCTAGCGCACTAGCCTTAGCTAGACTCGAGCTTCAAGTGCTAATTTGAATTTCTTAGTTGAAGGAGTGAGAATAGGCCTAAGGGAATAATCAATCCTGGGGTTCCTTTTGTCTTACCATTGGCTTCATTGCTATCTTTTTCTAAGTATAGGAAGCAGAGAGGTTGCTAGTAGGTTTTTCTAAGTTCCAGCCCTTGAGTTCTTTCTTTGGAAGTAGTAAATGTGGTAAGAGGTGTATAACCATTACCCTTTCCTTTAGTCATGAAAGGACTATTTCCCCTTCCTTTCTTTCTAGGCGCGGGATTTCATTCCCCTAGTGCTTTCTGTCATTCTGAGGGGTAAAAGCGAGATTGAATGCTCTAAGCTGAGTGTAAGGGTAAGGTCGAGATAGTCTTCGCAATTCGTCTACCTTGTTTGTAAGGTATTATAATAGTAATTCACATTATTATATTAGGTAATAATTGCCTTATTTTTGTCTTGTAGTACTGTCGGTCTAAGGAGATGAATGGAAGTAGTCGTCTTGCTTCTTTTCTTTGGATCTGCTTATGTCTCTACTTCGCTTGATTCTCATGCCAGTGGACTTCATACTCTATTTTTGGCATTATTATCTTGATTTCATAAGTGAGCATGAAGCTGGAATTGAATAGATAGTGAGAAAAAGTGCCTTTCTTGATTCAAGTAGTAAGCTCGAATTCATGATTAAGAAAGAAATCTTCCAAGCACAGCTTTAGCTGAAATCTATTATAGGGTAGGATCTTTGGATAGATTGACTTAAGGCGATTAAGGCCCACATATTTCAAATCTCGGCTCCCCTCAAGGAAAAAGTGGGATACTTAGCTGAAAGGGTGAACAAGGCCGAGCGCCTTCAAAGGTTGCTCCAGTCGCCCGAAGCCTCGTGGATTAATTGTAGGGGATTTAGACGTGTCATGCCAACCATCTTCCAGTTCCTGGATAATCATTCCCGGATAATGCTTTCCGCAGGGGCTAACCCTATCTTCACGCGTACTTCCTTGGTTGTCTAGGAGTTGAATCAGAAGCATAGAATGAAAGGTTCTTTCCAAGACCATCTGCTATTGAATAAGCTGCTGTTGATGGGCAAGATTCTGTATTTTCCTTATAGTCCATGGGATTTTACTCTGGGAAGCTCATTCCTTGGATGGATCATAAATTATACAAAGGATAGTCTCTATAAGAAGGACCAAAGCGCACTGAAAGAACCTACCGATTCTTGCTAGTCATAACAACCAAAACGGGTCAGCCTTCGTTTGACCCATTGGCAAAGTCATAAGTTGTGGTGAATCCGTGTTGCTACTATAAAGTGATGTCCATAGTTCAATAGAGAAAAGAGAGAAGAGCATGCCGATTTCCTTTACTTTATTATTATACTTAAACAAAGAATCGTTTGACTTTGAATGCCGAAACCTTGAGAGCAAGGAAGGGCCTATTTCTATCAATAGAATCTCTTCCTTATGCTTGCACGTTCAGCTATCTTTCTTAACCTGCTTCCATCAAACCAGCTAGTAAACTTCGACCATCATCTCAGTTAAGTAGCCCATGGGTATGGGATACGAACGATTAGGAGTTCTTGCTTAAAAAAAGGTACGGACTAACTGAGAGTGTAATCTATCCTGACTTTCAAGTAGCGCTTGATTGAGGGATGAACCCTGAATCCGTACTTTCCGGTACTATACCTACACCCCTTTCCTCTTTCAAGTGGGTTGAACTCTTTCTAAGGCAAAAGGCTAAGTGTGTGCCACGAGTGCTCTGTCTTCGAAAAGGCAGAATGCTATTATAGAATCCGCTATTTTAGGAATAGAATAAGCTTTGTGTCCTAACCAGATGCCGTGTGGCGATAAGGGGTGCTTTATCTAAACTAGGCAGGAGAACATGGCTAACTTTCACTCTGATAGCATATCTTAATGGAAGGTACCCATAACCGCCGTAACGAAGGAATGAATCTATTAAGTGGGAAAGAGCCCTCGTAAGGCCTCTCTCATCCCTTGTTTATACTGAATCGAGATTTTATTGGTCTTCTTTGAACCGCGGGTGAGAATCGGTAGCTGTCAAACTAGCTCTAGCTTAATGACTGCTTTACATTTAGCTTTTTCTTGGGGCATAGAAGGTCTTGATCCTGGTCGAGGTAAATACATTTAGGAATTGATACCCGGTTCAAAAGAAAACGCAAGGAACTTTCAACAGGCATGGTACGAGAGGAAAGTGACCAGCCTTAGGCCTCTTCAGCTAATAGATGCGTCAAAGACCATTGCCAGCTACTGCTAGTCGCAAACAAACCCTTCCCTTCTGGGCTAGGAGTGAAATGCCCTCGATCGACTCGGGGCTAAAAGCTCTAATGAAGAAAAATAATTGTCCTAAGATTGCCTACTTAATCCGATACATTCTTCTTCCCCAAAAACATGAAGGTTTTGTCTGGATTTCTTACTATCTTCGGTACTACTTTTGTTTTGAGAAGAATGAATCTCAAGTTTCATCCTCAGGTTTGGTAGGGGGCATAGGAACGGATAGCGCTCTTAGTTAGCTTAGGAGCGGAGGTACGAGACAAAAAGGGGAGTTTCCCTCTGTCACGACCCAAATTCGGTCGTGATGGCGCCCAACAATCAAGCTAGGCCAGCCAGACCAACAATTTAATTATAACACAATACCAGTCCCCAAATGGACAACCCAAGAAGAATATATGAGTTTAAGAACTCCAATAATAATAATACCGAACAAAAGTACTGACACTCCCAAAGATCCGGAGTCACAAGTCTAGAGCCTCTAACAAAACCCAACAGGAAAAGAGAGTACGGTATAGAAATACTCAAGTCTGAATACAAAATACAATTAACAACTGGAAAGGAGAGGAGAAGCTAGGTTCTGCGAACGTAGGCGGCTACCTCAGCAACTCGATGTGACACTGCAAACGCTGGAAAATGCCCGTCTACTGATCCTGAGTACCCTGAGTCTGCACACAAAAGGTGCAGGGAGTAGGGGTGAGTACTAAGTACTCAGTGAGTAACAAATATATATAAGTAGCTGAAAGTAAGAAATCCACAAAATACCACAATATGAAGCTACACTACAGTCCGAATCTCCTACGAACTAGCATCAACAGTACAATACAGCTACCACAGAGTAATTCAACAAATATAGATGCAATGCAATGCACATAACCGCTACGGCGTGTAGCCCGATCCAATTTAACGTCGACGGCGCTCACCGGGGGTGTGTACAGACTCCGGAGGGGCTCCTACAGCCCAAGCGCAATACTGCTGCGGCGTGCAGCCCGACCCTCATATCAACCATTGCGGCGTGCAGCCCGATCCCATGCTCAGTCCACAATAAACAATTAAGTCACAAAACAATTCATTTTCCTTAATTCCAGTTCTCAATTTATAATTTATGAAAAATACTTTAACTTTATTAAATTTGCAAAAGCCGGTGACTTAGCATTTCCAAAGTGTGATTTCAATTTCCAGGACTGAGATCAGTGATTTAAGCAATTATAGCTATCACATAAATATTGTCCTCTAAGGACGCTACAGATCGGCACAAGGCCCCAAACAAGGCTTACAGCCCACAAATATATCACATACAGTGTATTTCCAACACTAACAACATATCATTTACTTCCGGGATGGACCAAGTCTAAATCCCCAATCACAATCAACCCCGCACCTGCCACGGTGTGCGAGCCACGCCCTATTAGCGTCACAATGTGCTAAGCCGGGGTTTCGAACCCTCAAGCTACCATATACACAAACTACTCACCTCTAGCCGGTCGTAGACTCGTCCGCGATGCCTTTTCCTTTGAATTTCGTTGCCTCGTGTGTAGAATCTAGTCAAATAACAATAATTATATCAAATACGGGTCAAAGAATCATAACCCATTTCAATTTACATGAAATTCACATAAATACACCATGTTGGTAAAACCCGACCTCGGGCCCCACTACTCGGAAAATTCCGAAATTAGCACCAACGCGATCCTTATCTCGCCACGAGTCCGTGCATATAAAATTTATCGAAATCGGAGTTCAAATGGCCTTCCAAATCCAAAAATCCCGTTTTCAATACTTAGGCCACATTTCTTCAAGATTTCAACCCAATTTCATGAAGATTGATGTTAATACTACCATAAAATGATGTTTTGAGTCAAGAATCTTACCTCCGACGAATACCCGATGACTTCTCAGTGATTTCCTCGAGTTTTCTTCTCTCTAGGGCTCAAATTTGTGTTTTGGGGGTGTAAACCCGTAACCCCTCTGTTCTGTAATTTAATTCACTGCCAGAGACTTTTGTTCTTCGCGTTCGCGTGAGCTCCCACGCGTTCGCAAAGAACAACTCCTCATTACTCTTCGCGTTCGCGTCGCTTACCACGCGTTCGCGATGCACAATTCCATTACCCTTCGCGAACGCGACGCCTCCCACGTGTTCGCGATGTACAAGCTTCCAGCCGCCCAGATTTCTTCTACGCGTTCGCGATACACCTCCCGCGAACGCGAAGCACAACACCCACGACCCTACGCGAACGCGACCCAAGCAACGCGTTCACGATGCTTAACACCCCTGACCTACGCGAACGCGACTCCCCCTCCCGCGAACGCGATGCACAAAAAGGCTTGGCCTTCGCGAACGCGACACTTGTCACGCGAACGCGAAGGCTTAAGGGCCTGGGCAGAACCTGCAGTTTTTCTGCAGATTTTTGCCAAGTCCAAATGCCCGGTTGATGGTCCGAAATCATCCCGAGGCCCCCGGGACCCCAACGAAAACCACCAACGTACCCCAAACCATGATACGAACTTGTTCCAATCATAAAAACACCATACTAAACATCAAAATCACCAATTATCCACGGATTCAAGCCTAAGTTTTTCAAAACTTTCAAAACTAACATTCAATCCAAAACCCGATCAAACGATGTCCGAATGACCTGAAAATTTGCAGACATATCCAAAATCACATAACGAAGCTATAGAAATTGTCGAAATTCCATTCCGACCCCCAGATCAAAATATCACCTACCATCCGTTTTTCGCCAAAATTCAACATTCGCCAATTCAAGCTTAAAACTACACCGGACCTCCGAATTCAATTCCGATTGTTCTCCTAAGTCATAAATGATCCCCCGAACTAGTCGAATCATCAAAATCCGGTTCCGAGCACTCTAACTCAATAGTCAACTCTTGGTTGACTTTTTCATATTCAAGCTTTCTTCAAACATGCTATTTGTTTCATTTTCAATCCAAATCACTCCTAACTCACCCGATATACTCTAATACTGTTTTAAAAGCATAATATATGTAAATGCAAGGTAACAGGTGGAAATTCCCGTAACGATGGGCCGGGTCGTTACATTCTCCCCAACTTAAACAAACGCTCGTCCGCGAGCGGGTTAAGAAACATACCCGGAGTATCAAACAAGTGTGGATATCTACTTCGCATCTCCCGCTCGGTCTCCCAAGTTGCTTCCTCCACGGAACGACCTCTCCACTGCACTTTCACTGAAGCTATGTCCTTGGATCTCAGCTTACGAACCTGTCGACCCAAAATGGCTACTGGTTCCACATCATAAGTCAAATCCTCATCTAGCTGTATCGTGCTGAAGCCTAACACATGAGACGGGTCTCCGACATACTTCCGGAGCATAGATACATGGAACACCGGGTGAACTCCCGACAAACCGGGTGGCAAAGCAAGCATATAAGCCACCTCCCCAACTTTCCTAAGCACCTCAAAAGGTCCAATAAACCTTGGGCTCAACTTCCCTTTCTTTCCAAACCTCATAACACCCTTCATAGGCGAAACCTTCAACAACACCTTCTCACCTACTGAATAAAACACATCTCGGACCTTCCGGTCTGCATAACTCTTCTAACGCGACTGAGCTGTGCGAAGTCTCTCCCGAATCACCTTCACCTTATCTAAGGCATCTTGGACTAACTCTGTCCCTAACAACCTAGCCTCGCCGGGCTCGAACCAACCGACTGGAGATCTACACCGCCTCCCATATAAAGCTTCATACGGTGCCATCTGAATGCTGGACCGATAGCTATTATTGTAAGCAAACTCCGCCAAAGGCAAATAATCAGCCCATGAACCACCAAAATCAATGACACAAGCACGCAACATGTCCTCCAATATCCGAATAGTACGCTCAGACTGCCCATCCGTCTGTGGATGAAATGCTGTGCTCAACTCTACCTGTGAACCCAACTCTCGCTGAAATGTCCTCCAGAACTGAGATGTGAACTGGGTACCTCTGTCCGATATAATGGAAATAGGAACTCCATGCAATCTTACTATCTCACGGATGAATATCTCTGCCAACCTCTCTGAGGTATAGGTAGTACACACTGGGATGAAGTGAGCTGACTTAGTCAACCTATCCACCACCACCCAAACTGAATCAAACTTCCTCGCCGTCCGAGGGAGTCCGCTAACAAAGTCCATAGTAATCCTTTCCCACTTCCACTCAGGAATATCAATACGCTGGAATACACCACCAGGTCTCTGATGCTCATACTTGACCTGCTGACGGTTTAGACACTGAGCCACATGGCTCACAATATCTTTCTTCATCTTTCTCCACCAGTAATGCTGCTTCAAATCCTGATATATCTTCGCGGCTCCTGTATGAATAGAATACCGCGAGCTGTGGGCTTCCTCCAATATCAACTTACGAAGGCCATCAACATTGGGCACGCATATCCGCCCCTGCATCCGCAATACACCATCACTATCAATAGTGACATCTCTAGCATCATCATGCTGAACTCTGTCCTTCAGGACAAATAAGTGTGGATCATCATACTGGCGCTCTCGAATACTATCATATAAAGCAGAATGAGCTACTACATAAGCCATCACCCGACTGGGCTCAGAAATATCCAGCCTTACCATCTGATTAGCTAACGCCCGAACATCAACTGCTAGGGGTCTCTCCCCAACTGGAATATACGCCAAACTGCCCATACTAATAGCCTTCCGTCTCAATGCATCAGCCACTACATTGGCTTTCCCGGGATGGTACAAGATAGTAATATCATAGTCTTTAAGCAATTCAAGCCATCTCCGCTGCCTCAAATTTAGATCTTTTTGCTTAAACAAATGCTGAAGGCTGCGGTGGTCTGTATATACATCACAAGATACACCATATAGATAATGCCTCCAAATCTTCAAGGCATGAACAATAGCAGCTAACTCCAAATCGTGAACAGGGTAGTTTTTCTCGTGGGGCTTTAGCTGACGAGAAGCATATGCAATAACTCTACCCTCCTGCATCAACACACAACCGAGTCCAACTCTGGAAGCATCACAATACACCGTATATGACCCCGAGGCCGATGGTAACACAAGTACTGGAGCCGTGGTCAAAGCCTCCTTGAGCTTCTGAAAGCTCTCTTCACATTCATCGGACCACACAAATGGAGCATTCTTCTGTGTCAGCTTAGTCAACGGTGAAGCAATAGATGAGAAATCCTGAACAAACCGACGATAATAGCCTGCCAAGCCGAGAAAACTCCGAATCTCTGTAGCTGAGGAAGGTCTGGGCCAATTCTGCACTGCCTCGACCTTCTGTGGATCAACCCGAATACCATCACCGGACACTACATGTCCCAGAAAACCGACAGTATCAAGCCAGAACTCACACTTAGTGAATTTTGCATAAAGCTTCTCTTCTCTCAACCTCTGCAATACCACTCTCAAGTGTTGTGCATGCTCCTCCTGGCTGCGTGAATATACCAGAATATCATCAATAAACACAATCACAAAAGAATCCAGGTACGGCCGAAATACATTATTCATCAAGTGCATGAATGCAGCTGGGGCATTAGTCAACCCGAAAGACATCACCAGGAACTCGTAGTGCCCATATCGCGTCCTGAATGCTGTCTTCATAATATCTGAGTCCCTGATCTTCAACTGATGATAGCCCGATCGAAGATCAATCTTAGAAAATACACTAGCTCCTTGGAGCTGATCAAATAGGTCCTCAATACGAGGTAATGGGTATTTATTCTTCACCGTTACCATGTTCAGCTGCCTGTAATCAATGCACATTCTCATTGTGCCATCTTTCTTCTTCACGAACAACACCGGTGCACCCCAAGGTGACACACTCGGAAGAATGAAACCCTTATCTAAGAGTTCCTGAAGCTGTTCCTTCTATTCTTTTAACTCTGCTGGTGCCATGCGATAGGGAGGAATAGAAATGGGTCGAGTGCCCGGCACCAAGTCAATACCAAAGTCAATATCTCTGTCAGGCGGCATGCCCGGCAGGTCTGCTGGAAATACATCCGGAAACTCCCTTACAATGGGGACCGAATCAAGACCGGGTGTCTCGGCCTCAACATTTCTAATGAAGGCCAAATAAGATAAACAACCCTTGCCAATCATTCGTTGAGCCTTTATATAAGAAATCACCCTGTCGGACACATAATCAGTCAAGCCATACCACTCGATCCTCGGATTACCTGGAATGGCTAGTGTGACTGTCTTGGCATGACAGTCCAGAATCGCATGGTAAGGAGATAGCCAATCCATGCCTATAATTACATCGAAATCCACCATGCCCAGTAGTAATAGATCAACTCGGGTCTCCAGACCCCCAATAGTAATAATACAGGATCGATATACCTGATCCACAACAACAGTATCCCCCACCGGGGTAGACACATGTACGGGCAAAGCAAGAATACCACGGGTCATACCCAAATGATGTGCAAAATAAGTAGAGACATAAGAATAGGTGGATCCGGGATTAAATAAGACAGAAGCATCCCTGTGGCAGACTGAGATAATACCTGAAATAACCGCATCTGAAGCACTAGCATCCTTCCTATCCGGAAGAGCATAGAAACAAGCCTGGCCTCCACCAGTACGATCCTCACCCCTAGGGCGACCTCTGGATACCTGGCCACCAGTCCTAGCCGACTGTGCTGGCGCTGAAGAAACAGGAGTAGAAGATGAAGGTTGATCCCTCCGCTGAGACCGCTTACGAAGCCACTGAGGACACTCTCTCCTGATATGGCCCAAATCACCGCACTCAAAACAACGGCCTGAAGATGGAAGAAGGGGCTGCTGAGGACCCCTCGCTACAGATGAACCCTATGCTGAGGAAACAGGAGCAGAGCTCTGAGCTGGAAGAGCACTCAGTGCAGGCTGACTCTGCTGACGGTTCTGCTGACCCTGGTAACCCTGATGGCCCTGACGACCATGATCTGATGAAACCCCACTGGACTCTGCACGTCCAGACTGATGAGACCTGAAAGAACAACCTCTGCTATGCTGAGATTGACCCCTAGACGGAGCACCACTGTAGCTGCCAGAACCACGAGGCCTCTTAGCCTCCCTCTCCTCCCGCTCTCTGCGGCGATCTGTCTCAATATGACGGGCAACATCAACCACCTCCTCAAAGGTAAGTGCCGAAACTCTCTCCCTGGTCATCAAAATGCGAATGGGATAAATAAGGCCATCAATAAATCTCTGAATCCTCTCCCCGTCCGTAGGAACCATCCACATGGCATGACGGGCCAGTGTGTGAATCTCATCTCGTACCGATTAACCGTCATCTCTCCTCGCTTCAACCACTCGAACCGACGTCGCAGTTCCTCTCTCGAGACCGAGGCACATACTTCTCCAAAATTACCATGGAGAACTTGCTGCCAAGTGAGGGGCACCGCCTCAGCGGGCCTACGCCTCTCGAAATCCTCCCACCACCGAAATGCTGCACCCGTAAACCGAAAAGTGGTGAATGAAACACCGCCGGACTCTAGAATACCCGCGGTGCGAAGCATGCGCCGACATCTGTCAAGAAAACCCTGGGCATCCTCGCCCTCAGCTCCACTGAATGTCGGAGGCTGTAGCCTCTCAAATCTCTCCAAACGACGCTGCTCATCGTCGGGCATAACCGGAACCATATATGCAGGAGCTGGTGCAACGGGTGCAACTGGCTGAACTGGCTCGGGTGTGTGAGCCACGGGGGTCTGATTCCCTCCCCCTGCCTGTGAAGAAGATACTGCAGCAGTAGCAGCAACTACCTGTGCCAAGCCTGTGCACACTGATAAGATCTGAGCCAAGGTCTCCCTGAAGACCCGGTATCACAATAGGCACTGCCGGTGCCTGAGCCTGAGTTGCCGGAGCGTTCGCCGCTGGAATCTGGTCCTGAGTCTGATCGGCTGGTGGGTCAGCAAGTGCTGGTGCTGGTGCTGCTGCCCTACCTCTACCACGACCACGGCCTCTGGGTGCCAATGGTGGTCGTCCGCCACGTCCGTTAGCTCGTGTTCTCGCCATCCGCGAGAGAATAGAATATGGAAAGATTTAATTTCATGATAACACAAATCGCACGATATGAATTCAAGAAAATGAGGTTTTTCCTAAAGTTTCTGTAGCCCTCCGAGGATAGATACGGACGTCTACGTACCGATCCGCGAAAGCCTACTAAACCGGCTCATGACTCGCGAGTCCTAATAACCTAGAGCTTTGATACCAACTTGTCACGACCCAAATCCGGTCGTGATGGCGCCCAACAATCAAGCTAGGCCAGCCGGACCAACAATTTAATTATAACACAATACCAGTCCCCAAATGGACAACCCAAGAAGAATATATGAGTTTAAGAACTCCAATAATAATAATACTGAACAAAAGTACTGACACTCCCAAAGATCCGGAGTTACAAGTCTAGAGCCTCTCACAAAACCCAACAGGAAAAGAGAGTACGATATAGAAGTACTCAAGTCTGAATACAAAATACAAAATAACAACTGGAAATGAGAGGAGAAGCTAGGTTCTGCGAACGTAGGCAGCTACCTCAGCAACTCGATGTGACACTGCAAACGCTGGAATGCCTGCCTACTGCTCCTGAGTACCCTGAATCTGCACACAAAGGTGCAGGGAGTAGGGGTGAGTACTAAGTACTCGGTGAGTAACAAATATATATAAGTAGCTGACAGTAAGAAATCCACAAAATACCACAATATGAAGCTACACTACAGTCCGAATCTCCTACGAACTAGCAGCAACAATACAATATAACTACCACAGAGTAATTCAACAAATATAGATGCAATGCAATGCACATAACCGCTACGGCGTGTAGCCCGATCCAATTTAACGTCGACGGCGCTCACTGGGGGTGTGTACAGACTCCGGAGGGGCTCCTACAGCCCAAGCGCAATACTGCTGCGGCGTGCAGCCCGATCCACATATCAACCACTGCGGCGTGCAGCCCGATCCCATGCTCAGTCCATAATAAGCAATTAAGTCACAAAACAATTCATTTTCCTTAATTCCAGTTCTCAATTCATAATTTATGAAAAATACTTTAACTTTATTAAATTTGCAAAAGCCGGTGACTTAGCATTTCAAAAGTGTGATTTCAATTTCCAGGACTGAGATCAATGATTTAAGCAATTATAGCTATCACATAAATATGGTCCTCTAAGGACGCTACAGATCGGCACAAGGCCCCAAACAAGGCTTACAGCCCACAAATATATCACATACCAGTGTATTTCCAACACTAACAACATATCATTTACTTCCGGGATGGACCAAGTCTAAATCCCCAATCACAATCAACCCCGCACCTGCAACGGTGTGCGAGCCACGCCCTATTAGCGTCACAATGTGCTAAGCCGGGGTTTCGAACCCTCAGGCTACCATATACACAAACTACTCACCTCTAGCCGGTCGTAGACTCGTTCGCGATGCCTTTTCCTTTGAATTTCGTTGCCTCGTGTGTAGAATCTAGTCAAATAACAATAATTATATCAAATACGGGTCAAAGAATCATAACCCATTTCAATTTACATGAAATTCACATAAATACACCATGTTGGTAAAACCCGACCCCGGGCCCCACTACTCGGAAAATTCCGAAATTAGCACCAATGCGATCCTTATCTCGCCACGAGTCCGTGCATATAAAATTTATCGAAATCGGAGTTCAAATGGCCTTCCAAATCCAAAAATCCCGTTTTCAATACTTAGGCCACATTTCTTCAAGATTTCAACCCAATTTCATGAAGATTGATGTTAATACTACCATAAAATGATGTTTTTGAGTCAAGAATCTTACCTCCGACGAATACCCGATGACTTCTCGGTGATTTCCTCGAGTTTTCTTCTCTCTAGGGCTCAAAATTTGTGTTTTGGGGGTGTAAACCCGTAACCCCTATGTTCTGCAATTTAATTCACTGCCAGATACTTTTGTTCTTCGCGTTCGCGTGAGCTCCCACGCGTTCGCGAAGAACAGCTCCTCATTAATCATCGCGTTCGCGTCGCTTACCACGCGTTCGCGATGCACAATTCCATTACCCTTCGCGAACGCGACGCCTCCCACGCATTCGCGATGTACAAGCTTCCAGCCGCCCAGATTTCTTCTACGCGTTCGCGATACACCTCCCGCGAACGCGAAGCACAACACCCACGACCCTACGCGAACGCGACCCAAGCAACGCGTTCGCGATGCTTAACACCCCTGACCTACGCGAACGCGACTCCCCCTCCCGCGAACGCGATGCACAAAAAGGCTTGGCCTTCGCGAACACGACACTTGTCACGTGAACGCGAAGGCTTAAGGGCCTGGGCAGAACCTGCAGTTTTTCTGCAGATTTTTGCCAAGTCCAAATGCCCGGTTGATGGTCCGAAATCATCCCGAGGCCCCCGGGACCCCAACGAAAACCACCAACGTACCCCAAAACATGATACGAACTTGTTCCAATCATAAAAACACCATACTAAACATCAAAATCACCAATTATCCATGGATTCAAGCCTAAGTTTTTCAAAACTTTCAAAACTAACATTCAATCCAAAACCCGATCAAACGATGTCCGAATGACCTGAAAATTTGAAGACATATCCAAAATCACATAACGAAGCTACAGAAATTGTCGGAATTCTATTCCGACCCCCGGATCAAAATATCACCTACCATCCGGTTTTGCCAAAATTCAACATTCGCCAATTCAAGCTTAAAACTACACCGGACCTCCGAATTCAATTCCGATTGTTCTCCTAAGTCATAAATGATCCCCCGGAACTAGTCGAATCATCGGAATCCGGTTCCGAGCACTCTAACTCAATAGTCAACTCTTGGTTGACTTTTTCATATTCAAGCTTTCTTCAAACATGCTATTTGTTTCATTTTCAATCCAAATCACTCTTAACTCACCCGATATACTCTAATACTGTTTTAAAAGCATAATATATGTAAATGCAAGGTAACGGGTGGAAATTCCCGTAACGACGGGCCGGGTCGTTACACCCTCGACTAAGTAGTTTCCACTAGACCTTTGGCTAATAGTTTAGTTGTTCCCATAGGAATTCAATCTAGGTAGCTAGAAAAGGAGAGGGGCGGTGTGTACAAGGCCCTGGAAGGAATTCACCACTCTACGGCTGACCGGTGATTACTAGAGATTCAGTCTTCATGCAAGCAAGTTGTAGCCTGAAATCCGAACTATGGACGGGTTTTTTGGAGTTAGCTCACCCTAGTAGCAGAGTTGAATAAGAAAGCAAGACAGAATAGGCTCTTACTGCTCTCGAAAGAACTTCCTTTGAATCTACTGCTATTGATATTAGCTTAGGGACTTCGGTTCCTTAAGCAGAAGAGGGGATTTCTTTCTCTTTCTGGCTGCTACGCTCCTTTCTTATTCTTTTTTTCTCTCTCTAAAATGAGTGAAGTCAAGCTAGCCTCAGCAAATCGGACATAAGCAATAGACATAAATCCCCGTCCTTTTGGAAAGAGGATAGCGATTCTCTTCCAGTGCTTTAATATTGAGTTCAAAGAGTAACCTAAAAGAAAAAATGATGGGAATACCCGGAACCTAGCTCTATCAGAACTTACCTCAGCGACTTTAACTTTCTATCGGCTTCAGACCGAAAGAGAGTGAGATGGAATCCGAAAGAGATAATGCATTAGGCAATCTTTCTAAGAAATTTCAGTCATCGATTGACTCTTATTCCCACTTCTTATGAGTGAAATGCTGGTCTTGAAGAGCCTAGGTTCACTGATGACTTAGTGTGCAAGACCAGCTCTCCTCCTTCAACAATTTTCTAAGAGTGGGATTTTCGCTTTTCTGGATTTCCCACCAATTGTTTAGATCCCTAGTCTTAGAGCTAAAGGAAGTCCTTTAACTAATCTAATCCACCAAAGGAGAAGGCGGAGTTCTCTTTCCTCTCCTATCAATAATAAGGAATACCAGGCCGCACTCACCTTTTTGAGGTGGCTATGCCGAAAGTGAGATCGTCTAGTTCTACCAGATGGGCATATGATATTTTAACAACTCCTATGCATTTTCTTCCTACTATCATGTACTAATGGCATAAATGTCCCCTACTGGAACCAGCCTTTATCCAATCCCTTTCTTGCCTCTTGAATCTTCGTATTTCCTGATACTTTCTCAGTAGCAGCTGGGTCCGAGATAGAATAGAAAGTTTGAGTTCAGTTATTTCTTTCTTTGAATGCCTTTGAAAGCCCTATGACATATATTTAGAATGGAACTGCCGTCTATTGTATAGGTCTACTATATTCATGGGTACTCGTCTACTAATGCCTACCTACATCGGATTAACTACTACCTCGAGGACTCCACTTGATATCATCTAAAGAGTCAATGTTGATGGGCCTATCATTTTTTCGAGTTCCCAAATCTTCTTTCTTACCTTTACCTAAGATAGAAGGAGAAAGCATCTCATCAGGGAGTGGATGACCAAGCACAACAGAGTTGGTGTCGGTATAGTTAGACTTATTATTACGGATAATGGGGTCCATATGCATCCTAGCATAGGCAGCAGCCGCTGCCGCCATCTGGACCGCAGCCTTCCTCTGTATGCACCATTTTTCTATGGTCGCGCCAGTGTAGCTACGGTAGGTATCAAGGTTGGTGTTTTCTTTAAGCTCTACATCGTGCTAGAACTCCTCATGAGAGAGAATCAACTGTTTCCACCTTCCTTAAGAAATGCATTTCATATTTCTTGTTAGGGCCGCATTTCTCACCAGTATAGGCCTCATACGCGTTAATCACATTTTGGATCCTTCCAGACCAATCATTCATCAATTTCCGATTAACCGTGCCAGGTATACCCTCATGTAAGCAGTCCGCCAGGTCCGTACTAGAAAAGACTCGATCAAGGTCAAAAGCACCTGCGCGGATACTGGTTGGTCTAGAAAAGGATTTCCCCTCTCTAAAACCATCGAAAAGGGCTCCGCCAGGATAGATTGCCAAAAAGGAGCAATCATCCACTTTGGGGGAACGAATCTGCCTTATAGGATGGCGCCTGTCTTCCAACCAGGACTATATGCGGATATCGCGAGAATTTTATCCTTTGCCTAATTGACCTGCCAAAGGGAACTCATTGAAATAGTAAGTGTGCGCCATACTTACTCCCTCAGTAAAGAAGAAGTCATCTACTTCTATTTCCATTTTTCTAAGGACATGCAAATTGATTTGTCCCCAATATCTCTTAGGGAATTGCACCCTGTCGATCGACTCTTGCCTTGTGTTAGTTAGCGGGTAAATACATCATTTCAATATCTGTTCTACAATGCTTAGCTGGTGCAGGCTATCGTCTTCTCTCCCCTTTGATGTCTACTCAATCTAAATGTTGGGAACGACTAAAAGCGGCTGCTTCTAAACCCTATGGTTGACATCGATTACCCTTAGAATTCAGGTAGGGTATGGGAAATCCTCTCAATCCCTATTTGAAGGCGAAGATAATGGATTCTCTTTTTCGAAGGGAATTAAAGCCTAAGGAGATAGGGCACTTTCCAGACGAGCTGGTGTTCGATGGTGAATGAGAGATAGAGGAGTGCACTATTTTAGGCCAATGGGTAGATCAGTGGTTTCGATGGCTCTCTTGGTATCACACCTCAGCATGGTTGGGCATGGAACATGTTCACAAGGATCTTGGCATGATGGAAGTCCTAGGAGTATCGTGGGAGCACGAAGGTGCATGTGGAAGAGTGGCCAAGACAATGCCAAGAATACTTCAGGCCATGGAAGCACAATCTTGTGCTATGTAATGTTCTATAAGGTTCCAGAGTGATCTAGGAGTTGGTGGAAGCTCCATGGAAGAACGAAGGAGTGGTGGCATCTTAGAGGACACTAGAGTGTCCTAGTAAGCTACCTAGGTCGGCCAAAGGGGCTGCCATACAAGCTACAAGAAGCTAGCATTCTATAGAAGGTTCTAGAATGACCTAGCGTGGCCTTACCCTTCGGCAATAAAGGCTGCCCAATGCCCCACCGACTTAGTATAGCCTCTTTATTCAGGGACTTTAACGCAATACGCCTTACAAGCTCAGAAAATGGCAATTCTTCACGTTTTCCTCAAACATTGGGAATGAATTCTCTTACTTGATTTACATTGAAAGATATGTGTACCACACCGAACAAGTAATATGCCGATATGCTTGATGTACCAGCCAAGCCAGCT
Source organism: Nicotiana noctiflora (assembly GCA_032618575.1). Lineage (NCBI taxonomy): Eukaryota > Viridiplantae > Streptophyta > Magnoliopsida > Solanales > Solanaceae > Nicotiana > Nicotiana noctiflora. The sequence continues at coordinate 35,864 of JASVEL010000652.1, forward strand.
CGACCATATATAGTAATAGGGATTCAACTTTGCCTCAGACAGAAGAACAACATATTGAACAGGACAACCGGGAAAGGAAGCCTGACATAGTAGATAGTGATTTGAACAAAGGAACTGAAACTAGTACCAGAAACCAAGCAAGAGATGGAATTAAAAATGAAACAGATGACCAACCTACAATAAGAAAGATGAAAATGGAATTAGGAATTCCATTCTCTAAGACGAACTAAAGGAATGTCTCTAAGCAGCCAAGGCCAAGAGCAAGCAGAATTGTCCTATCTGCCTAGAAAGATTCGATAAAGAAAATATGAGTGGGCGGGAAATCAATAAACATAGAAAGAGAAGAGCAAATGGAGCAGAAGGCACTCCATTTTTTATGTGAAATCAAGGAGCAACAAGTTAGACTTTGACACTTTCCCGAAGAGAGCTCAAATCAATAAGATGAAAGATGGGATGAGATGCTTGCCTTAGCGCAGAAGATAAATCATTGAACCTTAGGCCACTACCGAGCAGCAATGTAAGATCATAACTGCCTGTACTACCAAAATGATCCCTACTTGAAAAGGCGAAGACAGATTTTTGGGAAAAATCGAGTTTCAAAAGCCCATTTATCTATCACATTTTCAGGTACACCAGTCAAAGAGCCATCGGACCCGTGATAGTCCCCTTTTATTGACTAATATACACGGGCTTCTGAGAGGATGTCATGTTTAAACAGCAGCCAAGGTGCTAAGACCCGTTGTTGACAAATTAGGTGAAAAGCCCAATATAATGCATTTGGGGGGAACAACGGTACAAGGAGCCAAGCCATCAAAATTAGACCCGTAAAGGTCTCATTTTTTACAATAAACATGGGCTTCTGAGAGGATTCTTTTATCAACCAAAACCTGTAACAGAGTCCTTAATTTCTACCACTTTACAAGTGGAGAGATGTTTCATTCCCAATTGCAAAAAAAGGATGCAAGCTTGGACAAGTTATTCTTCAATTGGTTGAACAGGAGATGCAGCGCGCTTAGCGTCAGAAATATCCCTCAACATCGGTGAGCTATAAAACTAGGAGAAGAATAGAACTAAATGGATAAATTCCTTTGACAGGTCGTTTTGAGCTTCAAATTATTTTGGTTTGCTAACGTGGTTTCATGACGCCAGTGGAAGGAACTACTGGAGATTTATCCAACTTCGATCCCCTAAAGGCAAGTGCGTAGGCTATAGAATCCCAAATAGAGCTTCTTCGGCTCTAAACAACTACTGTGCTTATTTGGTCTATCAACGACTCTGCCAGCTACTAACCTAATTGGGAGCTTTTCAGTCAAGGTTATCGGATTTTGAGGTCCTTTTGCAAGGGTCCAGATCATTCCATTGGGGAGAAAGCAGGAGTCAACCATATATAGTATAGATGAATAGTACCAGTGGCGTCTAGGATGAAGACGCGGAGTGACCGGGTTATAAGTTGGGCAGCAGTGTTTTCACTTCCAGGAATACCTACATATGGGAGGAGAGCGACAGAAAGAGGTGCTTGTTCCCCTGTCTACAGTGCAGGTTCTAAGACTAGGCGAAGATCGGAGACTAAACACGAATCATGGATTCCTTCGACAAATTCGTTTTGAGCCTCCAATTCTTTTCTAACTGCTAACCAGGTTCAATGACGCCGACGAAGGGAACCAGCGAAAATGCTATCAAAGGCAGACGCGTAGCATAGGCGGACTCATAGGATAAGGCTGTGTGTGTGAATCTCAACTATTTGTTTCCTTTTAATTAATTCAATTTCTATAAATGGCTACTCGACCTATTTGGAAAGAGCTACTCCAAAGCCTATTCTATTGGTAACTTTTCAGTCAAATTTCAGTTTCAGAGATCACATTTCTCAGGCCGAGACCACATGAATCAAAAAAACCACTTCTCATTCAGGAGTGGGAAAGGAAAGAAGAATTAAGAGGTCATCGAGATCGTTACGTAAAATATAATCATTAGAATAAATTTAATTAATCAAAATCTTGAAGGTGAAATTTAACCTCTACCTCAAAGGTAGATTACTAGCTTTGCCTTTCCTCATCCAATTTCTTTCTCTTTGATCCCACGCTCTTATCTTCCATTCATTCTCTTATCGCCTCAGCCGCTCTCCTAGTTATCATTTCCATGACTCTCTTTTTTCCATTAATCTCAAACTTCCTCGTTGTGGGCGAGACTATAGTGTTGAATCTTTTTCCAGTAGTTGTTCTTGCAGTTGCAGTAGTAGCTGTAGTATCATCGAACTAATGGACAGACCGCAATGCAAGTACTAGAACTATGAATTTCTATCAATGTCGGGATAGACAGAGGTCTAGGATAGTACGCTGTCAGAGTGAGACCGGGGTAGAGTAAGGATGTTAGACCGAAATGAAGAACTCAATTCCTCTATAAGAAAGGAGAGAGAAAGAAGAACCTATTCAAAAAAAGAATATCTTATTTACTAGTGTCACACCTCCCTTTTTACTACCCCACTTTGGGAAATAAGCATATAAATACGCTCGTAGGGTATACCTCGACGCTCAGAAATATCCGAAACGGATAAAATAACGTAAGGGAAGGAGTTTTTCCAATTAAAGGACAATCGGTTCGGGATTTTATTGAGATTAATCGGAGTCACCACTTGGGAATGATAATGGTGTCCCAAGTCACCGGTTAATCCCGAATCCGAGGAATTTTGACTCTAAAAATGTCCGCGAAGCAAAGATCCGGATAAGGAACTCTGTTAACCCGGGAGAAGGTGTTAGGCATTCCCGGGTTTCGTGGTTTTAGCACGGTCGCTCAATTGTCGTTCCCGACTCTTGTTTGACTTAACATAGATTTTAACAACATATAGTGCTTTTTACTTAAATATTATTTTTATGGAATTTACGGCATTGCGAAAACACGTCTCGAGTCATACCGCAACTAGTACGCCTATGACTTTCGGTGTATTTCAGCTTTGCCGAGAGTTGGATTTGAGTCGCACCAAGTGCACACCCATTCAATGGAAGGTATATTAAAATCATGCCCTAAAGTAGTCTATCGACTTTTAATTGTTTTGGGTAAGACTATGGAATAAACTAGTAGTCTTCCCGAATCTAATTGTATTATATCATTACTAAGGGGGCCCTATTGTTTGATATCGGGCGAGGCTCGTCCCAATCCATTTTTTAAAGTCCCAATCTTAATATATACTACGTTTTCTATATGGTTTTTCCTTAATCGTATTATTACTTTCAGAAATTGGGCCCAAGCCATTATCATTTCCAAAATTGGGCCTGGGCCTTCTGTAACTAATACTAAATCAGGTCGCTAGATCTGTCCGGGTCATGGTGACCCAAACTGTCTTCAGGCCTTCGCTGTGTAACAGGCCTAGACCAGGTGAACATAATAAGAGCAAGAATAGAAAACATAAAATTCACAGTACACATGATTAGGGGATAAAATCAAATACTTTTATTAATCAGAAAGAGAAAAATCGATACACAAGGTATTAATTCTAATCAAATATATATATACATGAGAGCTTAATAAACTGACTAACTCGGATTCAGACCTTTACTAATGGGTTTACACGGTCATTTTTATTGTTTACTAGTGAAAGATTATGAAGCTAACTGTATGTAAAGATATGAAGACTATTTAAAGACAAGATGAGTAATTTGCAACTACACTGTTAACCTACTGATTTTAATACAGATTTAAGCATATTTGATAGTCTCTAAGCTAGTCTCATCCTAATTATTACTCCATTTACTCACTTCCCACTTTAAACTTAATCAACTCTGGACAATTGACCTCTAAACATGCTAATTACACGAACAAAATTCATAGTTCTGATTACTGGATCATAATAACTTAAGTATCTATTTTTAAGTGATTCGAAGCTTACTCATAACTACACCATGGATTCCCTTATGACTTAGCGCCTTACAGCGTTATTAACCCAGTTATGTTGGACTAACGTTTTTTCATCTTTAAAACTTACTTATGCTAAAATGCAGATCCATATCATATGAGTAACTACATGATTATGGCTTATGAGATTACTTGTGAAGAACCAGTTAACGATTTAAACCGTGATTAGCTAACTTTTATTTTAAGGTTTCACCTATTTAACTAAGTGATATACTATTATGACTATACTACTACTATACTACTACTACTATACTAACTATTACAATGTTATTGTATTTGCTCTTTTCTGCTACTATATTTATACTACTGCTATGGATCTTCAATTGAAACAAGAAAGAACGAATTACAAAGTATATGCTATTAAATGAAATCTAAGTCCAGGAGCTTCATTTCATTCAGTCAAATCTTTACAGCTTGATTTTTGACAAGAGTATACCTGGATCAATAAGAAGAAGACCAATGAGTCTAGGGGATAAAAGCAAGTAAGCACAGCAAGGACTCAAGGCAATGCAACAGTGTAGATTTTGATGCTAGACGAGCAAAGCAACACAGCAACAACAAGCAAATAATATCCCAGGCAGATGATCCAGCAAAGAAAATCAATGAACCAGATTGAACTCAATATATCTTCAACTCGAAAAATGCCAGAAAAATACTACTGTTTTTATGCTATTATTTTACTCTGAAACTTTTTTTTCAAAAGCCAGCCTAAATGAATTTCAGATCAAATTGATTGGGACCCCTTATCAGCCCCTTTTTAGGGGTATATATAGTTGGGCAAAGGGCTGAAACTTGGGGAGAAAGTCTGGGATTAAATCCCACTTCTCCCCCTCTTAAAATTGTAAAAAAAATCACTTAGACCCCAAATTCTGTTAACAGAAACCCTTCCAGCATGTGCTGGAAGGTTCCAAAGATTCCTTTTATGGTCTTTTACCAATGTAGCCCTAAGGGTTAAAGATTTTTACAGATTTCCCATTTTAGGGAGACCATTATACCCTTAAATCTCTGCAAAATTGCAGAAATCTGGGGTACAAATGACTCCCTTACCCTCTTATGTTTCAAACTATTCACTATTTTACCTATTTGGTTTCCAATTATGCCCCTAAGGACATTGCTGATTTACCCGACCTACCTAGGTCAGGTTTCAGCATTTGGGGACTTATTTAACTAATAGCCAACCCTTGCATTGGTATTTAAGGGCTGGCCAGGTCTACTTTAGGAAACTATTTCAATTTTAACCCATTTTAACTTAGTTCCAGTTAATTAGGACCAATTTGTTTCAATTTTAAACTAATTGCAGGACTAGCCTGCTTTGTTATTAGAATTAACTATTTAAAAGCTAGCCAGTCTCAAGTTGAGACTTAGCTTGGATATTAAACCCAATTGCTGAACATAGGCTGGGCCCAAGCCTTTGCAGGCTTGGTCACCTTAGTGTTCAGGGCCCAAAAGAGAGCCTGGGCAAGTCTGCATTTGCAGACTTAGCCATCTTGCACAACCAGCCCCTTTTCAGGTGGACTGGTGTGTTAGGGCCTTATAGAGTTGGTCAACCTTTTGCAAAGTTGACCACTCTTAGGCCAATTATTTCTTAATAACCTATTTTACTCATTTTAAGGTCAATTAAACTAAATTGCAGGACTAGCCTGCTTAATTGAACTATTTAACTAATGGCCAGTCTCAAGTTGAGACTTAGCCTAGGCAACTGAAGCCCAATTGCTGAACATAGGCTGGGCTAAGGTCTTTGCAGACCTAGCCACCTAAGGTTCATGGCCCAATCAGAGCCTAGGCAAGTCTGCATTTGCAGACTTAGCCAGTTATTACCCAACTAGCCACCTTCAAGTGTTGGCCAATGTGAGGGACCTAACAGAGTGGATCAATTGCAAAATTGACCCCTCTTGGTTACTTACTTAACTTGTAGCCTATTTTTTTGTGATTTTCAATTTTAACCTATTTCAAAACTAGCCACTCTATGCAACCTAACACTAACAGCTATAACCAATTCACCTAAGCATGATAGGTATTAACAGTGTTCATACTAACATAAAATTATTGCAAACTTAGCCACTTCAACATACAATTGCACACATAACCACATGAAGCCAAATATTGTTCATCAATCAATTAAAACTCAGAAGAGGGGTTTGATAATGTTTAATCTCAACTAATCAACTCACATTACTCAAATTCATGTAGCAAAGATGTCAATTAACATTGAACAAGCTTAGTTAGAAACATCTTATGTTGAATGACTCACTGAAAGACTCAAAACATACTCAAAGTTCATTTGACATAGACACATTAGGGCTGAATCCCACAAAGTAATCAAGAGAATTGGAACACGGCCACAAGAACAATTAAACTATTATGACTTGGTCCTATATAGTAAAACATGAATGATAATAGCCAGAACTTACTAAATCTGAAACTTTCCAAATACTAACCCAAATCTAACACAAGTGCATGACAGATAAGATCCAAGAACTATATGATTTACCAAAAATGGAGAAAAGAAAAATAGTCAAAGTAACTCGAGCTTATTAACAATGACTTTAAGCAACAAAAACAGAATAAAGAAGAGACAAAGATCAACGGTCATGCTTTTGCCATGAATCAGAACTCAACCAGTTAAAATGACAAGATGAAATCTCTGAACTTAAGGCAAAGAACCATGAGGTCAAAACATAACAAAAACAGAACCATATCACTAACGGCTCCAAGAGAATACGGGAAGATATATAAAAATGAACAAGTTAAGAAACAGGCGTGGTCACAGAGAAACAGACAAGGACACATAGCATGAGAAGATAAGCAGAAAGGTCCTAGGCTAGCATGTGGAAACAATAATCGGCAAAAGACATAGAGAAACATGCGAACATAGAAAATCACACAAGGCAAGAAACAAGATAATGAACAGAAAGCAAATAAAGGACATGGGGACTTAGCTTTGCGGGGTCTGTCCCCCAAGCTTCCTATTTCTTTTCTTTTTTTCTCACTCTCTCTCGAACTCTTTTCTTCTTTATTCTCTTTTTCGTTTCCGTTTCTGACTTTCTTTTCTGTTTTCCATTGTTTGGCTTCAAGATGAGGCCTTTTGGGTTTTTGGTTTGCAGAGAGGTGTTTGGGGAGGGTAAAAGGTGTGGTCTTGATTGGGGTTGAAGTTCCGAGTCGCCGGAGTTAGGGTTCCGGCGACACGTTTTGGGATGTTCGACGAGTTCCAGAGATATTCAAAGGGTGTGGGTGGTATGGTTGAGTAGATCAGGGAAAGGGGGTTCGAATGGCATTGGTTTGGTAGGGTGATTCGTTGTTTGGGTGGTCACCGGCGAAGTTCCGGTGACCGGCGTTTCAGAAGAAAGGGTCTTTTTCTGGAGTTTTGATGAAGAAGAATGAAAAGAAGAAGAGAAAAGGTGAGAGAAAGGGGGTTAGAGGGGCCGGCGACCACCGTGGAGGGTGGTGGCCGCCATGGCCAACTAGGGTTTGATGGTGATGAAGACGGAGAAGACGAGAGAGAAGAGAGGGGTGAGGGGCGGCTAGGGTTAGGATATTAGAAGAATGGCCGACTCTCTTCAGACAAGGCCTTTATATACTCGGGGTGATTAACGTGATCTGGGCCATTGGATTATTAGCGATCAACGGCTAGCATTGACCGTTACTAAAACGACGACGCTTTGATACAAAAATGAGACCCAAGCTTTCATCCATTAGATTAGCTCACACGAACGGCTGAGATTAAACCAATTAATTAATTAACAGGTTAATTTGATCAAAATCTTCAGGCCGTAGGATTCAACTCGATCGAACGGTGAGAATCGCTTCACCCAAAAGCGGACCGGCCAACTCATTGGGCCAAAGCAGACTGGGCCACTTCTTTCAATTAAATTGGCCCAATTTCATTATTCTTATGTATTTTTGTATTTTCTGGCTTTTAATTATTTTTATGTATTTTCCTTTATATTTTTTTTTCTTTTCTTTTATGGAAAATTGTAAAACCTAATTTCCTACTTACTCCAATTATCTAATATTTTTTTGCAATTTTTCTACTATTTTTCTCTAATTTCCGCTATTGAGAACCATTTTTGCTAATTTTCTTCTTTAAACAAAATAATTGCCTAGCCTAATTGTTTTTATTTTTCTAATTTCTACTTATTCAAACACATAAAATATAGCTAATTTCAACCAAAGCAAGTAATTGCACTCAAAAATATATTTATTTTAATTTTGGAATTAATTGCCCGGTGCAAAAATCACGTGCTCACAGCTAGAACCTCTTTGCTTGGGAACATGAAGAGTTTCAGTGCAAAGACAAGTGAGCAGAAATGATAGGTTTTTGCACATTGGCACATTCCGTGAAAGAATTTTCGAAAACCTTTTGACTGCACCCTGCTTTAGAGGTTGCCTACATATCCTGGGCAAAACAGGAATCAGGTCAGTGTAGTTCGGGAAGGTCTGGCAGTTTAAAACTACCAGACTCACTGTTGCATTAACACTGTTGAGACCTGCTGACTTACTCCTTATTACACCGGGGGGGGGGGAGAAATGTAAAATGAAGAAGCTATTCTAAGCTATGATCCTACAATTACAATTGTTCCTAATCTAGCTTTTGCTCTTCTTCCTTTTTTCTTGATTTTCGGTGATGCCGACTCTCTTTTTTGTTGATTTTCTTTGATGCTGACTCTCTTTTTTGTTGATTTTCTTTTCTTGTTTTCCCCTCTTTTTTTGATTTTCAATGGTACTTCTTGTCCTCGAGCTGAAACCTGCTCAAAACAAAACAACAAACTTTTCCCTTTTTTTTTTCTTTTTCTGCCCCGGTATGGGCTTTTAGCTATATAAACCGTAACTTGCAGAAATGTATTCCCGTGTTTGAAGGTGGGCGCCTAACAGAATTTAAACGTGCAATGAAATGCATAAAAGTATTCCCGTATTCAAAGGTGGGCGCCTAGCAGAATTTAAACGTGCAATGCGATGCAGAAAAGTATTCCCGTATTTGAAGGTGGGCACCTAACAGAAATTAAACGTGCAATGCGATGCAGAAAAGTATTCCCGTATTCGAAGGTGGGCACCTAACAGAAATTAAACGTGCAATGCGATGCAGAAAAGTATTCCCGTATTTGAAGGTGGGCACCTAACAGAAATTAAACGTGCAATGCGATGCAGAAAAGTATTCCCGTATTCGAAGGTGGGCACCTAACAGAAATTAAACATGCAATGCGATGCATAAAAATATTCTCGTATTCGAAGGTGGGCACCTAACAGAAATTAAACGTGCAATGCGATGCAGAAAAGTATTCCCGTATTCGAAGGTGGGCACCTAACGAATATTAAACGTGCAATGCGATGCAGAAAAATATTCCCGTATTCGAAGGTGGGCACGTAACAAAAATTAACGTGCAATGCGATGCAGAACAATATTCCCGTATTTGAAGGTGGCAACCTAACAGAAATTAAACGTGCAATGCGATGCAGAAAAGTATTCATGTATTCGAAGGTGGGCACCTAACAAAAACTAAACGTGCAATGCGATGCAGAAAAATATTCCCGTATTCGAAGGTGGGCACCTAACAGAAATTAAACGTGCAATGCGATGCAGAAAAATATTCCCGTATTCGAAGGTGGGCACCTAACGGAATTTAAACGTGCAATGCGATGCAGAAAAATATTCCCGTATTCGAAGGTGGGCACCTAACAGAATTTAAACGTGCAATGCGATGCAGAAAAGTATTCCCGTATTCGAAGGTGGGCACCTAAACGAAATTAAACGTGCAATGCGATGCAGAAAAGTATTCCCGTATTCGAAGGTGGGCACCTAACAGAATTTAAACGTGCAATACGATGCAGAAAAATATTCCCGTATTCGAAGGTGGGCACCTGACAGAAATTAAACGTGCAATGCGATGCAGAAAAATATTCCCGTATTCGAAGGTGGGAACCTAACAGAAATTAAACGTGCAATGCGATGCAGAAAAATATTCCCGTATTCGAAGGTGGGCACCTAACAGAAATTGAACGTGCAATGCGATGCAGAAAAGTATTCCCGTATTCGAAGGTGGGCACCTAACAGAAATTAAACGTGCAATGCGATGCAGAAAAATATTCCCGTATTCGAAGGTGGGCACCTAACAGAAATTAAACGTGCAATGCGATGCAGAAAAGTATTCCCGTATTCGTAGGTGGGCACCTAACAGAAATTAAACGTGCAATGCGATGCAGAAAAATATTCCCGCAGCCTGAGGACTGGGGAGTGAATTTTAAAGCATGCTACCTTCCTCTTTTTGGTATTTCCTTTTACCAATTATCTCTTGTTTGTGAATTTCTCCACTCATTGGCGAACTTTCTCCTTTTGTGTTTTCTATTTTTTCACCTTGGTCACATTCACTTTAAAGTGATGAGTGACAATTTGTTCATGCATGAAACAAAATTTATTAGATATAAACTGCTAGCAACTAGCATCTACCGTCCCTGCTTCTTTTTGCTTTCTTCTTTTTACTTTTCTCATGCTGTGCAACTTTCAACTGCTTATCCCTTGCAGACTCTTTTTGTATTTTCTCACTTTTCCGCCTTTGTTTTGTTTTCTTTCCTTTAGCCATGTTTGCCAAACTTCCTTATTTCCTTCCCAACTATTCTTTCTTTCTGACCCAGTGTTGTTTCAGCTTTCGTTATCAGGAACTGGTAGTTAGCTCTCAAAAGGAAAACAATGAAATGCAGAAAAAACGAAAGAAAGGTAAGGGCATTTTGGAGAGATGATAGAACTTATCTGGGTATTTGCTGGCTGATTCCGCTGACCATGCCATGTATTTAAATTCTGACCCGGTTCGTTCCAATCATTATTCTGTCTCCGAATTGTTTCCAACCCAAACCGATACTATTTTTGTTTCTTTTTTCTTTTCCGGTAATCATCACGATCGCCCTACGGTGCCTCGAAAGGTTTTCACCAATAAGACTCTCTCATTTATTCTCTCAACCTCACAGTCGTCTCACAGTGCCGGTTAAGGTTTTCACCGATGAGACTCTCTCATTTTATTTCTCTCAAACTCACAGTCGCCTCACGGTGCCGGTTAAGGTTTTCACCGATGAGACTCTCTCATTTTTTCATTTTTTTTTTCATTTTTCCTTTTTGTATTTTGTTTTTCGTACCACGGGTATTATCCGATGTCTCGCTTCTCCTTCATTGCATTCGTTATCAATTCGGAATTGATCAGAAGGTCTTTCTTTGGACTGTAATATGGCTTTTGGATGGGTTGATAAAGAAAGGTATAAAGGCTCAAAATCTCACGAGGGTTCAAAAACATTTACAACTCTCGGAATTATTAAACATAACTTCTGCCCCAGTTTCAATATGTGGGGAATTTTTGGATTTTTTCTTTGTTGTGATTGAACCTCAAAGAGGCTGCCTACGTACCCTTTCGGGATCAAGTCAGATGTAGTTCATCCAACTTCATTAGTTAGATGGATTTCTTCTTGACTTTTTCCCGATTTCTTTGTCTTTTTCTCTTTTTTTTTTCATTTTTTTTCATCATTTTTTTTTCATCATTTTCATTTTGTCAATTTCAATCTTATTGTGCTAAAAGCGATTCTGAGAGAAGGATATGAAAGAATATATTCATTAAGGCTCAAGGGGGTTATCAATGGATATAGTGTTTGGATAGAGAATAAAACGCCTTCGTCATTTCAATTCCAAAATCACAACAAATACAAAACACATAATTGAAAAGGAATCATACATAGTATCTTTTGACTGCATCTGAATTGATAGCAGTCTCTACGCACTTTCCTTCAACATCTGTTAAATACAATGCCCCATTGGACAACACCCGTGATACCACAAATGGTCCTTGCCAATTTGGCGCAAACTTGCCCTTCGCCTCGGCCCAATGCGGTAAGATACGCCTCAATACAAGTTGTCTGACTTCAATCTTTCGAGATCGTACCTTCTTATTGTATGCTCTGGCCATTCTTCGTTGATACAACTGCCCATGGCAAACTGCGGCCAACCTCTTCTCATCAATCAAACTCAATTGTTCCAACCGGGCTTTTACCCATTCATCGTCATCTATCCCAGCTTCAGCTATGATCCGTAATGACGGTATTTCTACTTCTGCGGGTATAACAACCTCCGTTCCATACACCAGTGTGTAAGGTGTGGTCCCGATAGAAGTACGCACTGTCGTGCGGTAACTCATGAGAGCAAAGGGTAGCTTTTCATGCCATTGCCTGGATCCCTCCACCATCTTCCGGAGAATTTTCTTGATATTCTTATTCGCCGCTTCTACTGCACCATTCGCCTTTGGCCTGTAAGGTGTGGAATTGCGGTGCGTGATCTTAAATCTCTCGCAAACCTCCTCCATGAGATGACTATTTAGATTGGCTCCATTATTCGTGATGATCACCTTGGGAATTCCAAATCGGCATATAATATTCTCATGCACAAAGTCCACCACCGCTTTCTTCGTTACTGCCTTGAATATCTTCGCTTCAACCCACTTGGTGAAATAATCAATTGCAACCAAAATAAACCTATGCCCATTGGAAGCGGCTGGGTCTATCGGGCCAATAACATCCATGCCCCAAGCAACAAAGGGCCAAGGTGCAGACATTGTATGCAACTCATAAGGCGGAGAGTGGATCAGATCCCCATGTACCTGGCATTGGTGGCATTTCTTTACATACCTGATACAATCACGTTCCATAGTGAGCCAGTAATACCCAGCTCTCAAAATCTTCTTTGCTAGGACATATCCGCTCATGTGGCGTCCACAGGCTCCGGCATGTACTTCAATCATGATTTCATCTGCTTGTTGTGCATCCACACACCTCAATAACTCTAGATCTGGTGTTCTTTTGTATATATCTCCTCCACTAAGGAATAATCCATTAGCTAAACGCCTGATGGTTTTCTTCTGATCTCCGGTGGCCTGCTCCGGGTATTTGCTAGCTTTCAGGTATTTCCTGATGTTATGATACCACGGTTCTCCATCCAATTCTTCTTCCACAGCAAAGCAATAAGCATTTTGATCACGGACTTGGATCTGGAGTGGATCTATATATGTCTTGTCAGGATGATGCAACATAGAGGACACTGTGGCCAAAGCATCTACGATCTCGTTGTGCATTCTTGGGATGTGCTTGAACTCTATAAACTGGAATCTTTGGGACAACTCGTGCAAACAATACCGGTAAGGTATAAATTTCAAATCTCGTGTCTCCCATTATCCCTAGATTTGATGTACCAAGAGATCCGAGTCACCCATGACCAAAATCTCTTGAATACCCATGTCAATTGCCATCCTTAATCACAAGATGCATGCCTCTTATTCGGCCATGTTGTTGGTACAGAAAAATCGGAGCTGAGCTGTGACGGGATAGTGTTGACCCGTACCTGAAATGAGTACCGCCCCGATACCAACGCCCTTGCTGTTGACGGCTCCGTCGAAGTACATTTTCCATCCTGGTCTCTCATCTTGCTCCATTTCCTCGACAATTATTGCCTCCTCATCTGGAAAGTACGTCTTCAATGGTTCATACTCATCATCCACCGGATTCTCAGCTAAGTGATCTGCAATAGCTTGTGCCTTCATTGCCATACGAGTCACATAGATAATGTCAAATTCTGTGAGCAGAATCTGCCATTTAGCAAGTTTTCCTGTAGGCATAGGCTTCTGAAATATGTACTTCAAAGGATCCAGTCGTGATATCAAGTATGTGGTATATGCTGACAAATAATGCTTCAATTTCTGAGCTACCCAGATCAACGCACAACAAGTTCTTTCAAGTTGAGTATATTTCACCTCGTAGGATGTAAACTTCTTACTGAGGTAATATATGGCTTGTTCTTTCTTGCCTGTCTCGTCGTGCTGACCCAGTACACAACCAAAGGAATTTTCAAGCACTGTCAGATACAAAATCAGAGGTGCCCTGGTTCTGGAGGAACTAACACTGGAGGATTGGCCAAATATTCCTTGATCTTATCAAAGGCTTCCTGACACTCGTCGGTCCATTTCACTGCTGCATATTTCTTCAACAACTTGAAGATCGGCTCACACGTTGATGTCAATTGAGTAATGAATCGACTAATGTAATTCAACCTTCCTAGTAAACTCATTACCTCCTTCTTGTTCTTCGGCGGAGGTAGACTTTGGATAGCCTTGATCTTTGATGGATCTAGTTCAATACCTCGCCGACTCACTATAAACCCCAGTAATTTCCTTGAAGGTACTCCAAAGGCGCACTTCGCAAGATTGAGCTTTAAATTGTACCTCCGGAGTCTTTGGAAAAACTTTCTCAAATCTCTCACATGATGTGATCAGGTTGCTTTTTGGACTTTATGATGACATCGTCCACATACACTTCAATTTCTTGATGCATCATATTGTGGAACATTGTGGTCATTGCCCTCATATAAGTTGCCCCGGCATTCTTCAATCCAAACGGCATTACTCTATAACAATACGTTCCCCAAGGTGTAATGAAGGCAGCTTTCTCAGCATCTTCTTCGTCCATCAGGATCTGGTGATAACCAGCATAACAATCCACAAATGAACCGATTTCATGCTTGGCGCAATTGTCGATCAATATGTGAATGTTTGGCAATGGGAAGTCATCCTTCGGACTGGCTTTGTTAAGGTCTCTGTAGTCCACACACACTCTAGTTTTTCCATCTTTCTTTGGGACCGGCACGACATTCGCCAACCAGGTGGGGTATCTGGTAAATCGTATGACCTTTGCCTCAAACTGCTTATTAACCTCTTCTTTTATCTTCACACTAATATCCATTTTGAATTTCCGCAACTTTTGCTTTACCGGCCGGCATTCAGAATAGATAGGCAACTTGTGTACCACCAAATCGGTGCTAAGTCCGGGCATGTCATCATAGGACCAGGCAAAAATGTCCTTAAACTCATGTAACAACCTTATCAATTCATCCCTGAGGGGTGCCTCCAAATGAACACTAATGTTTGTTTCCCGGACATTGTCTTCGCTCCCCAAATTTACAGATTCTGTATCACTCAGATTCGGTTTGGGTTTTTCCTCATATTGTTTCATGTCCTTACTTATTTCCTCCAGGGCTTCCTCATCCTCACATTCTATCTCACTATCTTCCTCAATTTCTTGTATGGTAATGTGATTGTCAGAACTGGGTCCAGAATCCTTCACGCATGACATGGCATCAGAATCAACACATGCAGAACTGTACAAAAGAAAAAATAAAGAAAAATAAGGCAAAAAGTGAAGAAAAGGAAAATTGCATTTCATTGATAAGAAGAATGAACCAAGTTCGGGATACATTTTGATTTTCTTTTCATGAGGGGGATGAGAGAACTATAAAAATAACAATTTTGGGAAAGCAATGATGAAATTTCGGAGCTAACTACCAAGACTCCTTCTTGATAGGGAAAGGAGTGGCTTCCCAATTGTTCAACATGATTCCAGGTCCCACAAACTGCACATCCATTTTGCTTGTGCCTTCCCCCACTTCAACCATATTCACATCCCCAAATATCTTCTCAAAACTCAGCATTTCTTCGTCAGGTCGGGTCTCGATGTACTTTGTCACAGCAGATGTCCGATATTTTGTACCAGGCTTGATGAAGGTGTCGGATAGTTTGGGTATAGGCTTAGGAAAGGTCCAATTCTTTTTGGCTTTGGAGGCTCTCTGGATGTCGGCAAATATGGGTTTGAACCCTAAGCCGAAAGTACCTTTGTTTTTTGGAAGCTGAACTGGTTGAATAACTCCCTGCAATGCTTTGCCCAATCCCTTTCCTGGCGCAAACCCATTTTTGTGCATTTCCTTGGCCACCATCACAGCAGTTGGTGCCACCATAGGGATCGGCAACTTCTCCCCTTCAGCAATTCTGTTTACCGCAATGGCATCTGTCACTTGGTAGACCCAAGGACCCCTATCTCCGTCAGTATCATCAAACGGTGTCACCATATTGCAGGCATTTTCTTCCCCATGTACCACAATTTCCTGTTGCTCCCACTCGAATTTGACCATGTGGTGTAAAGACGATGGTACTGCCTTGGGCGCGTGGATCCAGGGTCGGCCTAGCAACAAATTATATGACACAGCAATGTCGAGCACCTGGAATTCCATAGTAAAATCCACAGGACCGATGGTCACCTCCAGAATAATGTCTCCCAATGTGCTTTTACCTCCACCATCAAATCCTCTCACGTTTATACTGTTCTTCCGGATTCTGTCCGGACTGACGTTCAGCTTTCCCAAAGTCGACAGCGGGCAAATGTTAGCGCTTGATCCGTTGTCTATCAACACTCTGGTCACTACCGACTCCTCGCTTTTCACCGTAAGGTAAAGCGCCTTATTGTGCTCGGTTCCCTCAACAGGTAATTCCTTATCTGAGAATGTGATCCTATTAGACTCGAAGATCTTGATGGTAATATTTTCCAGGTGGCAAACTGAGATCTTTTCTGGAACATGAGCCTTGTTCAGTATCTTCATCAGAGCCTTCCTGTGTTCTTCTGAGTGTATTAACAAAGATAGCAAAGAGATCTGCGCAGGGGTCTTCCTAAGCTGCTCAACTATAGAATAATCCTGGGACTTCATCTTTTTGAGGAATTCCTCCGCCTCTTCTTCTGACACTGGCTTCTTTAACTGGTTCTCTTTCACTGTTTTCATTCTTCTCAATTTTTCTGCGGCAAATCACCTCCCAGACCGAGTGAGACGGTGGGTTTCATTAACTTCCCCAGACACCTCTTTTCCTTTATAAACCACTGCTACCTTGTTGTAATTCCAAGGTACAGTCTTTGTGCTCACTACCGGCATCTTCACCACCGGTCTTATGATTACTAGTTCCACACTCGCGCCTTTCACAGTCAACATCGGCTTTATGCCTGGTACTACAACTTTCAAACCCTCCACCACTACTGGCTTTTCTACTGGTTCTTCAATAATCACTTTTTCTTTCACGGCTTCCTTTTCTGTTCTGCCACTTGCCTTTATCATCATCACAGACTGAGACGGCTTCCGACATCTATCACCCTACACCAATTCTATCATGTGTGTTTCATGGTGAGTTGGCAGTGGATTTTGGGTGATGTTTGGAGCTTCTGGAGCTTGAACTTCAATTCTCCGATCGTCAATAAGATCCTGAATGGCATTCTTCAATTGCCAACATTTTTCAGTATCATGGCCTGGTGTTCCCAAACAATACTCACACCTAACAGATGGATCAAGGTTTTTCGGGGGTGGGTTTGGAACTTTAGGTGCAACCGGGCTCAACATCCACAACTCTTTCAATATGTGATAAAGGCTGGTATATGATTCCCCCAACGGGGTGAATGTTTTCCTTGCCTTATTTCTCCATTCTGAGTCAGGCCTGGGTCTGTTTGGGTTTCTGTAGGGTTTAGAAGTGGGGTATGTGTTTTGGGTGTGGTAAACATTGTGTGGGGCTTGGGCTCTCCACACATGTGGTGGTGGTGGTGAGTATGTTTGGGCTTGTGGGTGGTGGTAGTATGGGATTGTTGGTGGGTATGATGGTGGTGGTGGGTTATATGGGGTTGATGTGTTGTATGGGGTTGATGGGTAGGATGGTGGTGGTGGGTTATACGGGGTTGATGGGTTTGATGGGTGTTTGTGGTAGGGTCTTGGTGGGTGGTGATGTGGGTTACGGTTCCATGGCCTGCTCTCTACAGTTGCTACCTCTTCCTTTTTCTTCTTTCCCATTGCTCCTCCGTTTCCAGTCTGTATTGCTTGATTGGTGGCCTTAATGGCCGAAAAACTCATGATTTTATTTGTTTTCAAACCTTCCTCCACAAAGCTTCCCATCTTCACGACTTTATTGAAACTTTTTCCAATCGCCGACACTAAATGACCGTAATATGTAGGCTCCAAAGCCTGTAGGAAACAATCCACCATCTCTCCTTCCTTCATTGGTGGATCTACTCTTGCAGCCTGCTCCCTCCATCTGAAACTGAACTCCCTAAAGCGTTCCCCTGGCCTTTTCTCCATCTTTGTAAGGGATAGTCTATCAGGTATGATTTATAGATTGTATTGAAAGTGATTTGCAAAGGCTTGCGCAAGATCATCCCAGATGAACCAACTTGTATGATCTTGTCGGGTATACCACTCTAAAGCTGAACCACTTAGACTCTGGCTGATATACGCCATCAATAGTTCATCCTTGCCTCCTGCCCCTCTCATTTTGCTACAGTATCCCCTGAGGTGGGCCACCGGATCTCCATGTACGCTATACATATCGAACTTTGGCAACTTAAATCCAACGGGAAGTTGCACTTCAGGGAATAGACATAAATCCTTGTAGGCCACACTCAATTGCCCTCCCAATCCTTGCATATTTCGAAAGGCATTTTCCAGACTTTTCACCTTTCTGGCCATCTCTTCCTGCCCTGCATTCTTGGCTATTCTCTCTTCACTCGTCTCTATCTGCGGAGCATGAGACTCGTGTTGTCGGAAAGTTGGTTCGGGAGGGTAGTAATGAGGATCCTGTATGTGGAACATCGGTTCACTAGATGATTTGTGCATAGCAGCGGGTGGAGGTGCCACACACACTGAAGCAACTTGGGGTATGTGAGGTGGTGCTTGTTTTACTGGAGGTGGTGGTACTTGGGAAGTGGAGGCATAATAGTGAGGGTAATCAGGGTATGTGGAGGATGAATTCATTGTAGGTGGTTCAGGATTGGGGTTGGCTGGAGGGATGTATGTGGGATTGGCAGGGTAAGCTGGCAAGGGTTGACCTCTAGACCAGGCCTGGTACATTTCGGCCATCTACTTTCAATTTCTACATTTCCTCCTTCATTCCTGCTACGTCTACAATCTCCTCTTCATGAGCAGGATCTACGATAGTTGCCTCAATTTCTTGGGAAACAACTTTTGTCATTTTCTTGTATCTGGTGTTGTAAGGGTGGGTAGCCAGAATGGCAGTTGCCAATAAAATCTGAACTTACAAGCATCAACACCCATTAGTTGTTAGCGCATGTGAAAAAATAAAATGCAACGACTTTAAAACAAACACATTTTCCGCGAGTCGTCATGCATCATCCCGGCCGCTGCTCATTTGAACCAATCAATTCTTTTTCTCTTTTTTTTTTCTCTTTTTTTCTTTTCTTTTTCTTTTCTTTCTTTCTTCTTTTTTCTTTTTCTTTCTTTTCTTCTCTTTTTTTTTCTTTTTCTTTCTCTCTCTTTTTTCTTGTCATTTTCATAATTACGTTCCTACTTATTTGCCTATCGAAATTAGAAGAAACGACAGAATTGATAACAACACTTGATTTCCATTGATAATTCAAAACATTGATTACAAGGTGATGTTGTAAAAGAAAAATATAAAAATATGATGCATGCCTTATGAGTACATTAATGCTCCTAGTGCCCGCGAGACATCGTTCGGTCTTGCCGCGGGCCTATATGCTAATCCCCTTTGGAGCCTATCTAGGTCGGACATGACTTGTTGCACGAAGAACTTCACCGCTGATACAAAGGTTCCTCGAGACATATCTTTACACAGTTGAGTCTTTCGGGTGATGTATTGGGCAATGCGAACAATCTTCTCTCTAGTGACCCCATTTCTTGCAACAATCGACTTATTTGTTCAGTGCGAGCATCCAAGGTATGTTGGTTGTCTTTCTGCACTTGCTGCAGCTCCAATTCTAATCTAGCCATAGTTGTGTAACAATGCTCTCTCTCTTCTTCAAGATCCTTGATAATCTTGTTACTTTTAACCGTGGCTAAAATTATTTTCTTTCTAAGCTGAGCAACCTCAAATTCGTGCTTATCTTGTAATTGCCGAACCAACTTGGCTCTTTCCTCAGCATCTCTGTCCATTTGCTTCCGAGCCCTGACTAATTCCTTTTCAGCCTTGTCCAAGTCAAAGCTGTAGTCATTCACTTTGCGCTGGAGAATCTCAATTAATTTCTCATCCCGGGCTAAGCGGACCAGGGTCTCGGATGCAATTTTCATTTGAGCAATTTGAGCCTTCAACATCTCGTTTTCTTTCTTCAGTTGTTTCTTCTCTCCTTCATCAGATGCTGCCTGTAAACCACTTTCAAAGTGGAGATTTCTCAATTTATCTTCCAACAAGCTGATTTTGGCCTTGTATTCTTTTTCTTTGGCCGCCCAGTTCTGGTTCTCCTTGGATTGCTCTATCAAATCTTGCAGGTGAGGTCTTTTCAAAAGACATTCGTGCTCAACACCCCGTCAGTACCATGTGGAGTATCCAGACGACATTTCTCCCCTAGCTCTATTCTGCACACAAGTATCAATTTTCAAGTTTTGGCACTCATTCCAGATTTGTCGGATCTTTGCTTCCGGGAATTGCCCATCCGGACCAATTTCTACAGCTTGCAAACTGAGGGCCCCGTCTCTCGGAATAATTTGACACCTACCCAACTGTCGCAGGGCCCTGTATGGGGCATAAGGTTGGATGCTTTTCAAGCCCATGATAAAAAATGGTGATCCTTCCGTCGGCATATACATTACCTCGTCAAGAGGTAGCCAATCATACGTCCAATCGATCTGGCCATCAGTTAATGATCGAAGATACAAAATCCAATCTTTGACTCCCTCCGGCAATTTTACTTCTTTTGTTCTCGTACATAATTCTTCCATACATGTTCGTTCGGCCGAACCATTACTTGAGAATGAAGGATGATGGCATAGATGTTCAATTAACCAAATTTGCAAGATCAAATTACACCCTTCAAAGAAGTTGGCTCCCGCTTTGCACGCAGTCAGAGCACGGTAGATGTCAGCTACAATCATTGGGGCTAGAGTACAATTGTCTTGTACTATCAGTGTGCTAGCTACCCCGGCAACCTTTATGTTGATATGTCCATCTTTTCTCGGAAATATGACAATTCGGAGAAATGCCACTAAGAATGCAAACCTCCGGTGTTCCTCCCATTTTGCTCGGTTGGACTTGCTGCATAACTTGTTCGTGGGGTCATTGAAACCCCCGATGTGTCCATACCTACTATAGATGAAGTTTAAGGAGCAAAACCCATTGGCTAGATCTTCGTTGTGAACATTCCTGGCAATTTTCAAAGAGTCCATAAAACGATGCACCGTTACCGTCCTTGGAGATACCGGGTATTTTCCTTTTAACGGAACCTCGGTCTTCCCGATATAGAAAGCAATTTCCTCTAGAGTAGGAGTGAGTTCAAAATCTGGGAAATGCAATACATTGTGTGCCGGATCCCAAAATGTGACCAACGCTCTAATCACGTCGCCTCGGGAGATTATGTCTAATAACCCCATAAGATCTTTCAAGTAACCTTTGACCCAGTCCTGACCATCTGATCCCATGTCTTGCCACCACAATTTCAGCTCCAAAGGAATTTTATTTAAGGAGAAATGTTCATTCATCATTGTGCTCGTCCTGCACATTTATTAAGGTGATTTTATTTAGAAAAAGTAAAAAGAAAAATCTTTTTAATGCAAGTTTTCATTTTTGAAAGAAATATGGTTTTCAAAGTGGCCGTTCTTGCCAAAACGGCCTTCCGGCGTCCTTTCGAAACATTTGGCCATTTTAAAAAATAGCAATCACCTCGATTATTTGAAAAAGAAAATCTTTTTGGTCTTTTTCTAAAAGTGTGGTTGGACCCGTTTAAGGGTTGCCTACGTATCCCACCTAATGGCGAGAATCAAACCTCCGTAGTTCGGTCAGATTATTTGACCAATTATTTCAACAAAAATTGTTCCACCTTTTTTTTTAGATTTTCAAATTTTTCGGATACCTATTTTCTATAACTCTTATTTTCCTCTCTTTTTTTCTTTTTTTACAACAATTTTTCTATCCTCGGGATTTCCACCGGTCCGCATAACGATCAAGGACAACAAAAATGCAACACATAACATGCTCGGTCTTTTCCAATACCGGGTCACCTGTCCTAGACGGACCCAACCCCTGTGTTGAGTCCCCTAAGTCAAATATGATGCAAATAATCGTCCTAGACCTATGTTCAAAATCTTACAGTTTCATAGGATGCTAGAGCGTGTACCCGAGCGGACAACTCGAATCGAGGAGGGGGCTACGTACCGGTGACTCGCGGAGTCAATCGGCTTTGTAACTTATCCGGCCTCTATTTTCTTAATTTAGGGTGACTTTAACAGAAAGGGGAGTCTCAACCAGTAAGCACATCCCCGGGGGTGAAGAGAGAAAGGTTTTCGGCACAATTTTTATATACAATCCACATAATATCAAAACGATAAAGCACATAGCATGTTGTTCAAATCATATAATGAAGTCAAACAATATCGCGAACGGAAATTCTAAAGAGCTCGAGTTCTTAAACCCTGAAACTGATGTTCGGGGTTGGATTCCCTAGCAGAGTCGCCAGAGCTGTCACACCTCCCTTTTTACTACCCCACTTTGGGAAATAAGCATATAAATACGCTCGTAGGGTATACCCCGACGCTCAGATATCCGAAACGGATAAAATAACGTAAGGGAAGGAGTTTTTCCTATTAAAGGACAATCGGTTCGGGATTTTATTGAGATTAATCAGAGTCGCCACTTGGGAAAGATAATGGTGTCCCAAGTCACCGGTTAATCCCGAATCCGAGGAATTTGACTCTTAAAAATGTCCGCGAAGCAAAGATCCGGATAAGGAACTCTGTTAACCCGGGAGAAGGTGTTAGGCATTCCCGAGTTCCATGGTTTTAGCACGGTCGCTCAATTGTCGTTCCCGACTCTTGTTTGACTTAACATGGATTTTAACAACACATAGTGCTTTTTACTTAAATATTATTTTTATGGAATTTACGGCATTGCGAAAACACGCCTCGAGTCATACCGCAACCAGTACGCCTATGACTTTCGGTGTATTTCAGCTTTGCCGAGATTTGGATTTGAGTCACACCAAGTGCACACCCATTCAATGGAAGGTATATTAAAATCGTGCCCTAAAGTAGTCTATCGGCTTTTAATTGTTTTGGGTAAGACTATGGAATTAACTAGTAGTCTTCCTGAATCTAATTGTATTATATCATTACTAAGGGGGCCCCGTCGTTTGATATCGGGCGAGGCTCATCCCAATCCATTTTTTAAAGTCCCAATCTTAATATATACTACGTTTTCTATATGGTTTTTCCTTAATCGTATTATTACTTTCAGAAATTGGGCCCAAGCCATTATCATTTCCAAAATTGGGCCTGGGCCTTCTGTAACTAATACTAAATCAGGTCGATGGATCTGTCCGGGTCATGGTGACCCAAACTGTCTTCAGGCCTTCGTTGTGTAACAGGCCCAGACCAGGTGAACATAATAAGAGCAAGAATAGAAAACATAAAATTCACAGTACAGATGATTAGGGGATAAAATCAAATACTTTTATTAATCAGAAAGAGAAAAATCGATACACAAGGTATTAATTCTAATCAAATATATATATACATGAGAGCTTAATAAACTGACTAACTCGGATTCAGACCTTTACTAATGGGTTTACACGGTCATTTTTATTGTTTACTAGTGAGAGATTATGAAGCTAACTGTATGTAAAGATATGAAGACTATTTAAAGACAAGATGAGTAATTTGCAACTACACTGTTAACCTACTGATTTTAATACAGATTTAAGCCTATTTGATAGTCTCTAAGCTAGTCTCATCCTAATTATTACTCCATTTACTCACTTCCCACTTTAAACTTAATCAACTCTGGACAATTGACCTCTAAACATGCTAATTACACGAACAAAATTCATAGTTCTGATTACTGGATCATAATAACTTAAGTATCTATTTTTAAGTGATTCGAAGCTTACTCATAACTACACCATGGATTCCCTTATGACTTAGCGCCTTACAGCGTTATTAACCCAGTTATGTTGGACTAACGTTTTTTCATCTTTAAAACTTACTTATGCTAAAATGCAGATCCATATCATTTGAGTAACTACGTGATTATGGCTTATGAGATTACTTGTGAAGAACCAGTTAACGATTTAAATCGTGATTAGCTAACTTATATTTTAAGGTTTCACCTATTTAACTAACTGATATACTATTATGACTATACTACTACTATACTACTACTACTATACTAACTATTACAATGTTATTGTATTTGCTCTTTTCTGCTACTATATTTTTACTACTGCTATGGATCTACAATTGAAACAAGAAAGAACGAATTACAAATTATATGCTATTAAATAAAATCTATGTGCAGGAGCTTCATTTCATTTAGTCAAATCTTTACAGCTTGATTTTGGACAAGAGTATACCTGGATCAATAAGAAGAAGACCAATGAGTCTAGGGGATAAAAGCAAGTAAGCACAGCAAGGACTCAAGGCAATGCAACAATGTAGATTTTGATGCTAGACGAGCAAAGCAACACAGCAACAACAAGCAAATAATATCCCAGGCAGATTATCCAGCAAAGAAAATCAATGAACCAGATTGAACTCAATATATCTTCAACTCGAAACATCCTAGAAAAATACTATTGTTTTTAGGCTATTATTTTACTCTGAAACTTTTTTTTTCAAAAGCCAGCCTAAATGAATTTAAGATCAAATTGATTGGGACCCCTTATCAGCCCCTTTTTAGGGGTATATATAGTTGGGCAAAGGGCTGAAACTTGGGGAGAAAGTCTGGGATTAAATCCCACTTCTCCCCCTCTTAAAATTGTAAAAAAATTCACTTAGAGTCCAAATTCTGTTAACAGGAACCATTCCAGCATGTGCTGGAAGGTTCCAAAGATTCCTTTTATGGGTCTTTTACCAATGTAGCCCTAAGGGTTAAAGATTTTTACAGATTTCCCATTTTAGGGAGACCATTATACCCTTAAATCTCTGCAAAATTGCAGAAATCAGGGGTACAAATGACTCCCTTACCCTCTTATGTTTCAAACTATTCACTATTTTACCTATTTGGTTTCCAATTATGCCCCTAAGGACACTGCCGATTTACCCGACCTACCTAGGTCAGGTTTCAGCATTTGGGGACTTATTTAACTAATAGCGAGCCCTTGCATTGGTATTTAAGGGCTGGCCAAGTCTACTTTAGGAAACTATTTCAATTTTAACCCATTTTAACTTAGTTCCAATTAATTAGGACCAATTTATTTCAATTTTAAACTAATTGCAGGACTAGCCTGCTTTGTTATTAGAATTAACTATTTAAAAGCTAGCCAGTCTCAAGTTGAGACTTAGCTTGGGTATTAAACCCAATTGCTGAACATAGGCTGGGCCCAAGCCTTTGCAGGCTTGGTCACCTTAGTGTTCAGGGCCCAAAAGAGAGCCTGGGCAAGTCTGCATTTGTAGACTTAGCCATCTTGCACAACCAAGCCCCTTTTCAGGTGGACTGGTGTGTTAGGGCCTTATAGAGTTGGTCAGCCTTTTGCAAAGTTGACCACTCTTAGGCCAATTATTGCTTAATAACCTATTTTGTTCATTTTAAGGTCAATTAAACTAAATTGCAGGATTAACCTACTTAATTAAAGCAATCTGACTGTTTAACTAATGGCCAGTCTCAAGTTGAGACTTAGCCTGGGCAACTGAAGCCCAATTGCTGAACATAGGCTGGGCTAAGGTCTTTGCAGACCTAGCCACCTAAGGTTCGGGGCTCAAACAGAGCCTGGGCAAGTCTGCATTTGCAGACTTAGCCAGTTATGACGCAACTAGCCACCTTCAAGTGTTGGCCAATGTGAGGGACCTAACAGAGTGGATCAATTGCAAAATTGATCCCTCTTGGTTACTTAACTTATAGCCTATTTTTTTGTGATTTTCAATTTTAGCCTATTTCAAAACTAGCCACTCTATGCAACCTAACACTAACAGCTATAACCAATTCACCTAAGCATGATAGGTATTAACAGTGTTCATACTAACATAAAATTATTGCAAACTTAGCCATTTCAACATACAATTGCACACATAACCACATGAAGCCAAATATTGTTCATCAATCAATTGAAACTCAGAAGAGGGGTTTGATAATGTTGAATCTCAACTAATCAACTCACATTACTCAAATTCATGTAGCAAAGATGTCAATTAACATTGAACAGGCTTAGTTAGAAACATCTTATGTTGAATGACTCACTGAAAGACTCAAAACATACTCAAAGTTCATTTGACATAGACACATTAGGGCTGAATCCCACAAAGTAATCAAGAGAATTGGAACACGGCCACAAGAACAATTAAACTATTATGACTTGGTCCTACATAGTAAAATAGGAATGATAATAGCCAAAACTTACTAAATCTGAAACTTTCCAAATACTAACCCAAATCTAACACAAGTGCATGACAGATAAGATCCAAGAACTATATGATTTACCAAAAATGGAGAAAAGAAAAAGAGTCAAAGTAACTCGAGCTTATTAACAATGACTTTAAGCAACAAAAACAGAATAAAGAAGAGACAAAGATCAACGGTCATGCTTTTGCCATGAATCAGAACTCAACAGTTAAAATGACAAGATGAAATCTCTGAACTTAAGGCAAAGAACCATGAGGTCAAAACATAACAAAAACAGAACCATATCACTAATAGCCCCAAAAGAATACATGAAGATATATAAAAATGAACAAGTTAAGAAACAGGCGTGGTCACAGAGAAACAGACAAGGACACATAGCATGAGAAGATAAGCAGAAAGGTCCTAGGCTAGCATGTGGAAACAATAATCGGCAAAAGACATAGAGAAACATGTGAACATCGAAAATCACACAAGCCAAGAAACAAGATAATGAACAGAAAGCAAATAAAGGAAAGGGGGACTTAGCTTTGCGGAGTCTGTCCCCCAAGCTTCCTATTTCTTTTCTTTTTTTCTCACTCTCTCTCGAACTCTTTTCTTCTTTATTCTTTTTTTCGTTTCCTTTTCTGACTTTCTTTTCTGTTTTCCATTGTTTGGCTTCAAGATGAGGCCTTTTGGGTTTTTGGTTAGCAGAGAGGTGTTTGGGGAGGGTAAAAGGTGTGGTCTTGATTGGGGTTGAAGTTCCGAGTCGCCGAAGTTAGGGTTCCGGCGACACGTTTTGGGATATTTGACGAGTTCCAAAGATATTCGAAGGGTGTGGGTTGTATGGTTGAGTAGATCAGGGAAAGGGTGTTCGAATGGCATTGGTTTGGTAGGGTGATTCGTTGTTTGGGTGGTCACCAGCGAAGTTCCGGTGACCGGCGTTTCAGAATAAAGGGTCTTTTTCTGGATTTTTGATGAAGAAGAAGGAAAAGAAGAAGAGAAAAGGTGAGAGAAAGGGGGTTAGAGGGGCCGGCGACCACCGTGGAGGGTGGTGGCCGCCATGGCCAACTAGGGTTTGATGGTGATGAAGACGGAGAAGACGATAAAGAAGAGAGGGGTGAGGGGCGGCTAGGGTTAGGATATTAGAAAAATGGCCGACTCTCTTCAGACAAGGACTTTATATACTCGGGGTGATTAACGTGATCTGGGCCATTGGATTATTAGCGATCAACGGCTAGCATTGACCGTTACTAAAACGACGACGCTTTGATACAAAAATGAGACCCAAGCTTTCATCCATTAGATTAGCTCACGCGAACGGCTGGGATTAAACCAATTAATTAATTAACTGGTTAATTTGATCAAAAGCTTCAGGCCGTAGGATTCAACTCGATCGAACGGTGAGAATCGCTTCACCCAAAAGTGGACCGGCCAACTCATTGGGCCAAAAGCAGACTGGGCCACTGCTTTCAATTAAATTGGCCCAATTTCATTATTCTTATGTATTTTTGTATTTTCTGGCTTTTAATTATTTTTATGTATTTTCCTTTATATTTTTTTATTTTCTTTTATGGAAAATTGTAAAACCTAATTTCCTACTTACTCTAATTATCTAATATTTTTTGCAATTTGTCTACTATTTTTCTCTAATTTCCGCTATTGAGAACCATTTTTGCTAATTTTCTTCTTTAAACAAAATAATTGCCTAGCCTAATTTTTTTTATTTTTCTAATTTCTACTTATTCAAACACATAAAATATAGCTAATTTCAACCAAAGCAAGTAATTGCACTCAAAAATATATTTATTTTAATTTTGGAATTAATTGCCCGGTGCAAAAATCACGTGCTCACAGCTAGAATCGGGTCCTACTAGTCTGGGTTACCTCAGAGATAGAGCCATTAGGCGAGAAAAAAGAAAGTAGTTAGTGCACTAACTCAAACCTTGTTCTTGGACGAAATGTCCTGCTAACATAGGGGCACTCCTACTAAGAAATGGAAGAGCCAATTTCTTTCTCTTCGACGACACAATGCCTCACCTGCCCTCTGCTACACATCTCTTTCGTTCGCCCTTGACCCACCCACCAAATGGAACTCTGCCCTTTTTTGTTGGGTTAGAATGAGTATGAAGTCAGGGACGAAGAAGAGAGGGAAGAAAGAATATAGTAATATTTACCTTTCCTAGCTCTCAGAAATGGAGAAGGAATCAAAAAACTAGTGAACCCCTCAAACTCTGTAGGTAATTCGAGACTATTCAAGAAGAATAAGATAAGATAAGAAAAAGAACTTGAGCATTGACAATAGAAATTTGAATACTACCATTCTTTCATGTTGACTCTTCCGCGGAGTAGCCTAAAGAATCCCCTTTTTCCCTTATTACTCCTATAGAACGAGAGATTTGGCAACATTCACTAAGCAAAAAGAAACGTCCACTTTCTTTCATAAGAAAACTTCTTGTAAACTAAGATTAGTCCTAGATTAGGTAGGAAAGGTGATCGCATCACCGACCATATCTATTATTTATACGAAGGTAAGTACAAAAAACTATCTTTCTCTATTTTATTGATAATGTAAATCTATTCAGATGATGTGATAATTTATGTAGCCGAGTCACGAGAACTTCTTCTTCTACTCCCTTCCTAGATGATAGAGGGAACTTAGCCTCTGACAAAGTAGTAGCTGACATAGGAATAGTTGTCAAAGGAAGAGCTTCCGCTAAAATTTTGACTTATTTGGAAACTAGATTTGCTGTACATGCAGACTCTTCTTTTCAAGAATCTGATTTGCTAACATTGGTATACTTAATGGTCTTCCTTGCCAACCTTCGCTTCTAGAAGGAAGTAAGTAGAAGCTGACCCTCCTACATACATTGCAGGGAAGGACCCCTCCAGTGGCATACTTTATGGAGAAAGGCTTCCATCAACAGGTAGATATTTACTTTTCAGAGACTTTCACGTCTTGTTGTGAAACCTTATTCGTATTATAAATTATATCACTTGCACATATAATTGGGCTCTTAAGCAACTTCCGGTACGATGGGGTTGCTCGGAGAGTTTTGTCTTATCGAATTCCTATGCTCGATGACCACAAGATGGTTCTACACGACAGTGTGTAGAGGGATCTCTAGCACAGACTTCCTTCTTTATGCTCATAGGCTTAACCAACCTAGAGCACGATATGCTTGTATACTAGTAGGATATTACGATGTACCGGAGACCTTCGGCCATAAGAATCTAGGTGCAACGACGCAACTATTATATGACAACTTACATATTGATACGTGAATACGATGGGATACGACCGCCCGTAATGTCTTTCCGTTGGTATATAGTTGGATCGATGCTTCGTCTCATCCATGCTCCTTGGAAACCTTGACTCTTCAATAGATTAGATTCATCATAACTTATCAAAAGTTGTACTTTCTCTTCGCCTTACCGTCTTTTCTCAGCGGATCAGCCACATAGTCCGAAGTAAGGTTAGTGACGGGAACTTAGCTATCTTTTGGTCAGGTTTTCTGGGGTTGGTTCCTCTACTATAATAGGTCCCGAACGCCTCACTTCTCTTACTTTCGGTGCTTATATTCAGTTATAAGATGGTCACCCGCCCTAAGCAAGATCGGTTGAGCAGGCCAATTTACGCATCTTCCGCAAAGTGCCACAAAAGCCCTATGAGCTAACTTTTCATTTGATGACAAAGACCAATCGGACCTGTGAAAGTCACATCTTTGACTTATATACACGGGCTTCAGAGAGTATTTTTTAATCAGAATCGATTTAGCAGTCCATACCAGGTAGATTTAGGAGTGACTGGCAGTGAATGCCCGGTAGCAAAGGTGCGAAGCAGACTCGGCTTAACTTCATTTGAGTTTGCTTTCCCCTAGAAATGATGGAATAAGCTTTTTTTCCTCTTAGCGACTATGGGCTCATAGGGAGCTGGAATGAACTTGGTTTGCTGGGACTAAGAAGGGATAGGATTTGATTAGCGCGCTTTCCTCCTATCCTTTCCTTACTCTGTCGATGGTATGCCTGAGATGGCAGTCTTTCTCCTTGGCTTGTACTCGAGATGAGATGTTCGAAAGATAACCAATCCTTGTCCAGTAACCATTCTGAGTGCGAGTTCGGATCTATGTTCAAAGGAGGGGTTCTATTAGTAGAGTGTCGATAATCGGGTTCTTGCCTTGCATTGGTTTTCATTTCGCACTATCTGGTCACTGGTTTGAAGTTAGTGCTCTGTGAG
The DNA here is from genome assembly GCA_032618575.1 of Nicotiana noctiflora. Classification (NCBI taxonomy): domain Eukaryota; kingdom Viridiplantae; phylum Streptophyta; class Magnoliopsida; order Solanales; family Solanaceae; genus Nicotiana; species Nicotiana noctiflora. The sequence goes on from JASVEL010000652.1 coordinate 66,155, forward strand.
TGCATAGCGAACCTAATGTTCAAATTTACTTGTTCGACAGGTTTGAGTGTGGATGGCAAGTGAGTGCCGGCTTTTCAAAGAGATATTTGGATCCATCCTTGCCAACAGGAGAAGGGAATAGGCCTTGAGGGTAAAGTCGAAGCCTCTGCTTAGCCGACACAAGGCGAGGCACGTCTTTTCCATGGTCGAATATGACGACTTGTAGTCCATCCGCTTGTTTCTCAGGTAGTAATCTTTCCTTTCTTCCCTTTTCATCATTCTGGCCTAAGACGCATCTCATGGAGTTTTCTGTGACCGAGACGTATAGCAAGAGGGTTCTTCCCTGAATAAAAAAGTACCAAGATCGGAGAATCAAAAAGATTGGCCTTAATCTTCTCGAAAGCACTCTGCATAGTCAGTCTAGGGCATCGTTCTACTCCTTTTCTTCTTCCTCAAGAGCTTGAAAATGGGCTCGCAAAAGGGAGTAAGTTGTGCGATGAACGTGCTGATATATTACCCAAGAATCCTCTTCTATATTTCCTTTCTCGAGGAATGAGAACACCTTCAACTAGTCACCAGTGCCGAGATTTTTTGTCTCTGCCAGTTCGTAACCTCGCTCCTGACTATTCATATTCATGGCTTATTCATAATCAAGGCTGTAACCTCCTAATCAAGGAGTGGAATTCTGTGCTCCCCTCGGAAAACTCAATTGCTTTAACCATCCTCAATGACATGAGGATGCTTCTAGCCTTCAAAGAAGAGCAATTGACTGGAGAAATGACAATCTGCCTTCTAACTCGAGGTCCAGGTATTCCGGCCCCAGAAAGAGAGCGTGCCAAAGCCCGATGCATATACAGGGGATGGACAGTCCTCTCGTTCAGGTGAGAGGAAGGGGGGGAGTCCTTGGGATTCCTGCCTTTTTGTCAAAAATACAATAAACATAGAAGAGAAAAAGACTGGCGTCCTTCCGGATGTCTAGCCAGTGAAGGCCAACTTAAGTACTGACCTGGCTTACTTAACTTAATAGGCTTGTAGAGGAAAGGCCTAGCCCTTGGAGCCGTACCACCAAGAATAAGATCAGGGGAATCTCTACCATCAGGCTTCGAATCTGAGGTTGAGTTCTAGCCTCTCTTTTCAGTGGAAGTTGAGCTCGTCAGATCTGCTGCCCGTGATGTGAGTGATCATTGACCCTGACCTTTCTTATTACTATTTGTTACATCAAGTGCTTAAGTGAGATCAACAGTCTGGCAGGTCCTTAGACGTTTGCCCTTATAGTCTAGTCTACTCGGACCTCTACTAGGGCTAGAGCTAGCCGAAAAAATAAAAGACTTAGCCAAAAAGAAGCACATAATAAAAAAATGCTCCACGCTCTACCTTCTGTCCTCCTTAAACTAGGCTTTCTTGCATAGTAGTCTACCTTTGGTCTTAGGTTCGCTACTTGCTAGCCTAGAGCTGACCCTGGCTGTGATCAAGAAGTCTGCAGCTATTTCTAGTTTTGGGGTCGCCAAAGCATTGAGAGATAGAAGGAATGCTCTGTCTAACTGCAATGTTTGTCTGGCCTCTCCAGCCAAATTGAGAAATTTTGAGAGAAATTCATACTTCGATCTATCATTTTTTTCAGAAAGGCGGGTATTCCTAGTGGGCTCGTCGCCACTAGGCCGTCATCTTTGATCTTGATTGGCCGACCTTTCTGATCCCGAAACGAAGAGAGTTTGGATCTCTTTATTCACTCATTCAGATGAATAAATTCTGTGAAGAAGATGAGAGATGTCACCTGCTCTTTCTGTTCCTTATCTTTCGGAGTGGAGCACTCCTCTTTGTTATATTCCTTTCTTTCTAATAAAAGCTTGGTATGTGTTCTGAGCGAGCCTTCACGTGACGTGTACGGTACCTATGAAGTGGAATCCCTTTGTCTTGGCTTCCAACTCATAAGGGAGTTGCGTTCTGAGGGACTCAAAATATCCACAACTATTGTCAAGCTTGGGCATACTAAACAATGACCCAATTGAGATCGTGACCACACCTTGATAAAACAGTGATAAAGTGGTCAACCCTGGATACGTGGCTCTTCGATGGGGGAAGGACCACGCTAGTCGTCTTAGTGTGTGGTGCGTAGTGGATGCGTCTAAGTGTCTTCTTACTATAAAAAAGAATTGAGAAAATATATGATTCTTGTTCTCGAAACTCCACTCCTTTTCTCTTTCAAACCAGGAGGATTGGCATTTGGCCAAGATGTGATCTATCTCTTTCCTTGACATTCTTTCTATTTAGATCCCCGTTCGTGATCCCAGCCCTGGAACCACTTCACTCTTTATTCAAGAGAATAATAAAGTAAAAAAGAGGTTCAGGACTGAATTGTGAGCAAGGATATTTAGCTATTTCGCCTTAGAGAAAGGCTGACTTGAGAGCCCTAGTCCCTTACTTTTAGAGAAGAAGGACATCTCTGTTCGTAATACCCGAGTGTGAATCACTTCACTCCTGTGCCTGTAGAGTCTTCTTGCATCTTTCCTTGAATATTGACTAAACGCGAACAGAAGCATCCATGAGCAAGAACTAGAACAGATAGGACGAATACGTGACCAGAGAATGAGATGGGAGGCGTGACTATCGTGATCTTACGCTGAAAAGTACCTCTTATCCGCCCTAAAAACATGCAAGAATTGCAATGCAAGCGGCAAAACTGCAGCAACAGTCCCTCTCCTTACAGTCAAGTGGTTGAACGCCCCTCTACCTTTGTCTACATGCTTATGCACCCCTACCTCCTTTATCATTGAGCGGTTATTTAGGGGCCTTAGTTGGTGATCCGAGCTCTTTCCATCTCGACGATGAAGCTTATCCCCCATCGTCTCGCTAGCCGACCTTGCCCCCTCTTATTTTGAGGTCATATCTAGTATTCAGAGTTTGCCTCAATTCGGTATCGCCCTTGCGGCCCGCACCGAAATAGTGCTTTACCCCTAGATGTCCAGTCAACTGTTTCTCCTCAACGCATTCGGGGAGAACCAGCCATATCCGATCTTGGTTGGCATTTCACCCCTAAAAATAACTCACCCACTGATTCTTTAACATCAGTCGGTCGGACCTCCACTTAGTTTCACCCAAGCTTCATCCAAGTCATGGATAGATCACCCAGGTTCGGGTCAATAAGCAGTGACAATTTCCCTATGAAGATTCGCTTTCGCTACGGCTCAGGTGGATTCCTTTAACCAAGCGACTACCTATGAAGTCGGTCAGTCAAGCCTGATCCTAAGCTAGTGATGCTTTCAGCTACTAGACTTTCGCCATCTTGGGTGCAGCATTCAGGCTGCTTGGCCTAGCTGCACGACGCTTGTATTCCTGCCCCCCCCAACCCCATTTTCACGGATTAGAAAGCTCCCATTTCGCCCGCCGCTACTACGGGTATCGCTTTTGCATTCTTTTCCTCTGGCTACTAAGATCTTTTAGTTCGCCTGGTTCTCCCTTGCCTGCCCATGGATTCAGCAGCAGTTCAAAAGGTTGCCCTATTCGGAAATCTCTGGATCTATGCTGATTTTCAACTCCCCGAAGCATTTCGTCGATTACTACACCCTTCCTCCTCTATGGGTGCCTAGGTATCCACCCTAAGCCACTCCTCTTTTGAACCTTTCCCTCTCGTCACGCTTGCTGACAACCCGCTTTGTATCACCCGAGCACTTAGTGGAAGAAGAGGAATCAAGTCATGCAGTCGGAAATCCAATCCTTGCTCCCGCAGTCAGTCCTTGGGGTTGATCTCCAGGTTATGATTCTGCCTCATCTGATAATAGAAGTACCTCCGTAAGGACTCCATCTCAACATCAATTTGCACTTGATGGCTATTTTACTTGAACATTTTCATTAACGCCTTCCGCTTGTAGACAGACAAAAAGTAGAAAGAGAGCCCGAGGTGCTGACCCGCAGCGAGGCAGGCCCGTCTATCCCGATTGGGATGATAAGGGCTTGTCCTTCCTTGAATTAAGACTTGAATGAAGCAGAAACCCGGGGGAAATCTCAATAAAAGAGTCTCGGTTCACTCTTTGCCATATTAGTGTCGCATAAAAAGCGGCTCCTTCCCTTCGCTATAAGTAGAGTTCCCAAGTTGGGGAGTACAGGTCCCAGGTCTTTCCTTTCCTCTATGGCAGGAAGTCTCTCCAGCTTGTCTGGTTAACCGGGCTACCTATTCAAAGATAAACTAATTGCCTTTGGTTTCTATTAATGGCAAGCCTGTGCCTCCTCTATTCCTGGTTTCCGGGGTACCTCTTTATCTAGTATCAGACGATTCTATTGATTTCATCTCGGTGCAAAACAAAGGTTTGGAACCCTAGGACTCTTTCTTGTGAACTAATTTCAGTCAAATAAATAAATGGATCGCCCTTTCCTATCGCGGAAGTTGATCCCATGCCCAAAACCAACAAAGGTTCTAAGCGTCAAGTAAATGGTGGGACCTCCTTCCAGGGACTCCGATTAACTTATCTTATTAAGCCTTTCTCCTAGGGTTGGTTTTCTCATCTGATCCTAAATCCTTCAACAACCTGAGTGTTGTAGCTCTCTTGTTCTTGGCTGCTAGACGAGGAGTTGTGTAGAGAGATAATGTATCCTCCCGCTATGATGGTAGCTTCTATTCCTTGATTGCCCCGCAAGTTAAATAAGGGATTCTAATGCTTCTTGAAGCCAATTAAGGGCATAAACCACTATATAGAGTCTTGAGTGCCTTCCCTTCGGAAACAAACTAAAGCAACTTCGATTGAATGCGAAATCCCGCTAGCCATTGTTTGTATGCACTCCTAGATCCATGAAAGACATGGGAATCTGTAAGCCGGTGTAGCTAAGCGAAGAGAGGAAAGAAGGAATCAAAAAGTCAATGAATTCCTTCTTAAACTTACCAGTCTGATGATATCTTAATCTAAGAAAAGATGATTTAATAAGAAATCCAATTTCCTTTTTCGGGTATAGGATTAATTAAGAATTCCAGGTGGTCCAGTGGATGGATTAATCTATTGATCATATCATAGGTGAAGGACGGAACGAATAACCTACGTTTTTCTTCCTCATCTGTTCTCTACTATGATGGTAATAGATTCGTGCTTTCTTTTCCCCGAGGGAACGAAACTAGCACTATAATTCCGAGTCACCTACCGAGTATGTGAGTGAGCCCGCACTACGGATCCCCTTTGTTCAATGGGGGAGGGGTCATACCTTCCCCGCCCGTTTAGTTTCATAAGTCTAAATGATTTGGTGCACAGAATCTGCCGTAGATGTGAAATTTGCTAATTTTCATTCTCAACATTCTCATCACATAAATGAGACATAACTTCTTATCATAAGAATAGTGAACGAGAAATCAGATTTTGATTGGTTTGAGGATTTCGACCTTGAACTAGAAGAGGTTTTGTTTTCTTTGGACATGCAGGAAAGAGATATCGGGATGATGGAGACTTGAATAAGTATAATATAAATCAAATAGAAGGCTCGTTCGTAGATCAGCACAAAGCTATTAATCCAATCTGATCCAAGATGAGTAACCGAGTTCTTCTTCCTATGGTTGGCACGAGAATCCCTCTCAAAGGGGAAGAATCTGATTTGATCTCCGGGTTTATAACCAACCTATGAACAATGGTCTGTCTCGTCTAGTTGGTCTCCTTCTTGTCATCAAGAGTCATCAGTACTGAAAATGCACTGCCATTACCTTCGAGAAATCTAGGAGGATAGCTCGCACTGAGCCTATGGTGGACGTCGGTTGGGTTGTCGACGATTACGACGATTCAAAGGCATTTTTCCATTAGCTGGAGTAGGAAGGGGGCTGACGTCAGAAAAGTATTATACATATAAGATAATTAAGGCATTAGGAATCTAGGTGATCATGCGCTTCACGTGGTATTTATTAGGATTAGGACTGAGAAAAATTACTGCTTATTTCAGACAGCCCGGACAATCACTTTTATTGTCAACAGAGAGAGCCGCTCAATAAAGGAAGTCGGCTTTGGGAAAAAATCATTCCTTTGCTGGGCGCTAGTCAAAGTAGTAAAAAGGGCAAGTAGCGAGCAGGAGCAGTGTTGGGTTTTATGGTCGTTAACGGGAACAAATGAAGAGGAGCACAACACCCTCCACACTCGATTGGCTAATCAAAGTCAAAGCGGCCAACTTCGTTTGAATGGGTCACCAATAGAACCATCAGTTCTTCAGAATCTAACATCGGGACCACTTTTAAAGTTACCCGGTCTGGTTCTAAATCAGCCATTCATTCAACACTGCTACAACCTCTGCATGCATTCGTCGACCGGAGGAAGTGCTTTTTAAGTTTGTTATGGGTTCCAACCCATGGCCTTGGTAGCAGATGGTTCGGACGATGGTTGTGTCCTGAACCCAGTCCGCGGCACAACTCCTATCTCCTAGAGAAGTGGCTAAACAACTACGAGCCGCTAGTTTCCTGGAGAACGGCAGGAGAGGCTAGGCGAGACTTAAAGTCTGTAGCGAACAACCATATGGTAAGAGGTTTTTCAATAAAGCAATAAACCGAAGGTTAGCCTTTCATGAACTAGGGTAAGATAGAACTCAACTTCACACTGGTTAGCAAAACCCTAGAGCTTCCCTTCTTCGGTAGAACCTTCTACTTTACCAAATCAAAAGTTTAAGCTTGGGACACCACGTCGATTAACTTTGCGTTCCGCCATCACATATTCCACTTCCTTCGACAAGGAACCTCTTGGGAACGCCTCTTGTTGGGTCTTCCATGTCTGGATGGTATGTCTTTATACACCCCACATGGAAGACGGGGTGGGTCTTTAGCTTGGAAACAAGCTGAAGTGTTTAGGCAACTTGTCCTACTTTCTGTATGATGGGGAATGTCCCCTCATACTTGCGGCTGACACCCTTACTAAAAAGAAGGAAAGATTTTTTGCAATAGTGGATTTTTTTCTCATCCTTCCGCTTGGAAATTCAGTTTCATGATTGACTTTCCCCTTTCTTCTACAGATGCTAGGGGTATAGCCCTCATAGGAAATTGCCTATGAAATCACATTCCGTTAGTTTTTTAAGATTGGATGGCTGCCTCTAGTGCTAATTAAAAAAGATCTTTGAGCAAGGGCTAGCTTTTCAACAGGCGAAGAAAGGCCTCACCAAACACTTCATGCCCAAAGGAAGAAGCAAATGAGCAATCGAGCCACTAGGAAACGAATAGTGATTCAAGTCTTCATCAAAGCTCATATGCTTTGGAACCCTTACCCTTTCCTATGAAAACCAAAGCATCAAAGACATCGGCCATCTAGTAAAAAACCGACAGTCGATGAAGAGAAATGTTTCAATTATGGACATCCCAGTAGGCCCCCTCACATCAGGTTTTCGAGAAAGAAGAAATAAGGATTGCTTTTAACTTCCTATCGGCCCTCTTCTCTATTCTAGGTCCTTTCCTCACTGAGGACCATGGGCCAATAACTTCAAATACAAAGCATGATTTTTCCAAGACGTGCAAGGCACCCCCCAGCCTTCCAACGGGAAAGACTTCAACATAAAAGTAAATTTACGTTCTTCCTGTTCCCACGGCAGACGTATGCTCGGTTGAAGCTGGATTTAGAAAGGATCAGCAGCGGTGCATATATGACATTTTAAGGACAAGAAATATTGGAATAGACTATTTCTTATGTAGATGTAGCGGATAAGCTCTCTGTGTTGGGATACGCATTTGGATTTCCACACCTATTCTAAGAGCGTGCTAAATCCAACCGTTGCATGTTCCCCTTTTGGCTAAACCACCACTTCAGGCTAGCCCTTTTGCCAGGCTGGCACTTACTCAAGTTAGAGTTTTGCGCTCTCTCAAAATGCCTGCACGCCTGCGAGTATTCTCCCCGGTCCTACAAATTGAGCTTCCGAAAGGGGTTCTTGCTGTAGCAGCTCAACGAGATGTGTGTTCAATTCTTGCTATGCCTCATCCTAGTAGGTGTCTGCGCCATTGGTCCAGCTAAACTTGCTCTGATCTATTGTGCGTCCGCTCCTGTTTGAGCTCACTCAATAGAAAGCTAACTCTCTTCTCCTGCTTTAGCTTGAGCCCACCCGGACAGACTTTGGCATGACAACCATCACCATACATAGGTAATAGCATGTCCCAATGCTATCTTTCTCGAAGTTTCTGCTCAATATGATCTTGTTTTTGAGCGGAGGATCCACTAAATGGACCAAGGAAGCACTGTCGGGTCGATAGCCCTTGATCCGAGATCTCTTTTTAACAAAAAAGAGTTGGATTTGCCAGCCTTAGTCGAAGAAGACTGTTCGTATAGTAGTAGGTTTGAGAACCGGTTCAAACCATCTCTTAGGTCATCCTTAGTACAAAAGGTCAATTCAATGCTCAAGTCAAAAGGGGGAGGGTCAACTATGCTCGTTATCAGAATGGTTATACCGTGGAAACATTAGGGACCATCTTTCAAAAATGAACCCGGACGCATTTCTTGTGTGGCCGAACCGATAGATCTTGATGTATGACCATCTTTTACTTGGAATAAAAAAAATTCATTCTTCGAGATCCCCATGGAGCCGTATTCAAATTAAGACTACAATCATACAGATTCGGTACATGCTTCAATATTGGACCATGCCTTGAACAGTTCAAAATGATATGGTGGCCAAGATATGAACTGCTTAAACAAAGGATGCCTCTCGTCAATTTAGTCCATTATGGTTTTCTTTTCCATTCCGGACTACTAAATTCAGTTTTAGCAGTTGCCATCTCACGAAATTGGCCTATTCGCCAACTTGACGTGAAAAATGCCTTCCTCCATGGTCTTTGACTTTAAGAGGTATACATGCAACAACCTCCTGGATTTGTTGATCCTTCTAAACCTACTCATCTTTGTCTCTTTCATAAGGTCATTGTTGGTCTTCGTCAAGCACAATTGGCATGCTTTCAACGGTTCAATAACTATCTTCTCCATAGTGGCTTTCGTCAGAGTGTTGCGGATACCTCCATCTATCTTTCTTCACCATTCCTCTACTGGCTATATCGTCCTTTTGCTTTATGTTGACGACATCATCTTAACTAGTGACAACGGATCTCTTCTCACTCAATTTATTCATCATATTAGTAAATATTTTGCCATGAAGGACTTGGGTTATCTCAATGACTTTATTGGCATTGAAGCTCAGCGTGACACCTCCCTCTGATCCTCAGGCCAATCGGAGTACTGTTGGTGCTCTCCAATATATCACTCTCACTCGACCAGACCTCAGCTATGCTGTTAATCATGCCTGCAAGTTTATGGCCAATCCCCTCACGGTTCATGATCAGTGTCTTAAATGCATTTTAAGGTATTTGAAAGGCACTCTCCATTATATTATGGTCTTAGATTTCCTCATCGCCCTATCTCAACACTTTTTTTGTTACTCTTATGCGGGGCTGGTTGTCCAACAATTCGTTGCCCGTGCTAGTGCAAAAGCTGAATACAAAGCGTTAGCTATCACTGCTTCAGAATTTTGATAGCTCTCTTACTTGCTAAAGGATTTACATATGTCAATTCCTTACCCATTCCTTCTCTTTTGTGACAACTCTTCATACTCTACTTCCACCTTATTCCTTTCAAGGTTGCACCTTGTCGTAAGTTTTTGTCGTCTCCATTGCATGCTTCTTCAGTATCTCCTCAAGAAGCAGCAAGAGGATGCGGCAAACTAGAAGATTAAGATGGCACCGCAACTAGCCGAGATCTTAGTTTCTTTCAAATCAGAATGTTCTCCTGCTCGAAGAATGTATTCCTACCATAATAGTATTTGAAGAAAGGGCTAAAGGTGTGCTCGGAGAAGGAAGAAAATGAATTTCGAAATCTCGAAAAGGAGGAGTAATCCCTTTTCTGTCTTTTTGTATCAGTAGTGGAATAAGCCTTGGCATCAGCATCACCATAACTATCTCCATCTAAAACATCATAATCCTCGTCAGCAAACGAATCCATAGAAAGAGCTGCCATTTGATTATTTTCCGAACCAACAAACTTTTACAAAAAAGTACAAACTAGGGTGATCGTAGATCAGGGGAAGGTTTAGAATCAAATGGGAAAATATAGGTAAGCAAAAGTGACTAAAGGCTACCAAGATTTTAGAGGCCACTTATACTTACTGAAACACCACCCAAAACGAAATGCGCCATCAATGAAGTCGGTCAGTCAAGCCTAATCTTCGACCACACCCTTAACACTAATCTAGAAGCATTGATACACGAAACCCGGAATTATGAGCTTTGGCAACAGGATCCAGACCCCTTCCGAGAAGCTAGAAAATCATATGATGGTAATGTTGAAGCTAAAGGGTATAATGTTACCACCCTCTAAATAAAGATCTAGATACAAAGTCGAAGAAAAGGTAGGGTGTTTCGTTTTTGAAATAAACAACTCGGAAAGCTTGATCTGTGACGTTACACAGCTCTTTAGGAAGGCAGTAAGAACAAGATTCCATAGAGAAGCGCCATAAAAAACAAAAGCCAACCAATTCCAACAGTGTCAAAGTCAAATAATAAGGGCCTTGAGCCCGGTACTCCTTCTTCAAACTATCACGCCGATCCAAGCCTATTGCTTCTGTAACAGCAAAAAGAAAAGACTGACCGCTACTACTACTTTCACTACTACAGCTAGGGGCTCTTCCACTCATATTCTTTCGTTCGCATTAGGGAAGGTTGAAAGTGAAGCCGAACGAATGAGAGTTAAGTTAATTGCTCATTTTGGCTACAGAGCATGCCACTATGCTTGATACATGCAATTGCTTTCCTTGGCACAATAGTTAGTTACTTGTCTCCGCTCGCCCTCGATCAAACTATCATATTAATAAGAGAATAAAGCTCATGATTCACTGTTTTTGAGCTCCCCCCTTTTTCCTTAATTCGTAGATAGAGAATTGGATTTTTATCCATGGCAAGTGGCCTCGTATAATAATATAACTACTGCTTTGAGGAGCTTTCTCTCTAACCTCTTTCATGAAATTACATGTCTCGAAGTTGACTGTCAAAATCCATTGTGACTCTGGAGGTGAAAAGGGGAGCTACGGTTTGTCATTTCCGGTATGTTAAGTCTAGTAGCTTTCTAGTAGGCGTCATCGGTATGTAACTTTCTATATGTGTTCCAAAGCATCATAAGCTTTCAAAAAGAAATGTTGTGGAATCCGTGAAACTTAAGTATGGAGGTGGGAATCGTCTCGCTCGCATGTGCGACTGCAAAGATCCGATCCCCGCCAGAACTCGACCAATCCCAATAGCTGTTGTGACAAAATAGCACTATTCTTCCCATCCAACCGTGAGTCCGGACTGTCACCGCGAAGATGACTGAACTTAATCGTAAGTCTCTTAGTGAAACTCAACTATTCTCCTAATGGCTGAATGCCGTTTTTGAATTCCTCCCTTCTAGTTACAGCCCCGTGGGTTCCTTCACTTCAAACTAGACTTTTTTGCGATTTGAAGATATGAATTATATTCTTTGTGCCAGGTGGTATCATATATCATATATATAAAATAGAAAGGATTCATTTTAGAGCGCTGCTTTCATCTAACTAGTTTTATCGTAAATAAGTGGTTAAAGAATGTTACGTCCAATTAATCCCATGTTTTTCCTTGGTCAACAACCAAGCAACTACATATATCTAAAAAAGTCTCTCTTTTTGTTTGGGGGAGCAGAGCAGTCAAAGAATGAACCAAACCATCATGTTTAATGAACTTCTACAGGTCGTAGAACCCTTTTTAGAGGTCGTTCAAATCATGTTGAACGTGGGGCAAGAACGGCTACCGCAGGTTTTCGGGAATCCACCCGTGGAAGGAACTTTGGTGGTCGAAGGCGAAGTCTCACAGAATGAGATTTGGGCAGCTTTGGAAAAAAAGGTGTGTACAGATCTTATTTCGTCTAAGGAGTGGAGGTCTATAGAAAAACACTTTGACCTCTGCGAAAGCAAGATAAAGACAATTATAGAAGAAACTCTCTCTTTATATAAGCAAAGGAACCTCCCTTCAGATACAAGAAGATGCGGAAAATGGCAGATGTATTGATGCCTACTTCGCCGATCTGAACCACTTTGATTCTAATAAATAGTGGTTACAGCATATTAATAGGGCCCAGGACTGTATAGGAAATCCCAATAGTAAAATTTGGCGTGAGATCAAATGTTTGATTGAGAGCTATAAAGTCTAAATATTCTTGATAATATTGAAGGTAGTAAGAGTTTACGGTGGGTGGGAAAGCAAGAGGGGACCCCTGTGGTTAGACTAACTAGCCTCTAAGGTTAGCGAGGGTCCTGCTATGGTGAAGTGAAAGATCTTGCACTATAGTGGGAAGAAGACAGGTGGGAACGAGCGGAGCGAGAGCAAAGCAAGTTCCAGTGGTGGGTTGTCTTCCTGGTCCTATTGAAATCTTTTTCAAGGTATGGAAATCACTTCATACCTGCAACAGAGTGAAAGCTGCGGTAATACTAACTCTCCTGGTCAATAGGGATATTCAAACCAATCCCCCCTTTTTGTTTGCAATTACCGCTGCAGAATAGCCATCCCTAAAAGAAGCTGTTTTCCAATTCAAATAGGTTGCTTTTAGAAAAGGTTGTTCTCGAATAAGCTCTTTGAAAGATAACTAAATGCGTTTAGTCCATTGGGGAAGGGTCTGCGCCCAGGGGCTCTTTTTAGCACTTTTGAGGAAGTGAAGATGAATAGTCGACATTGTTGCCTGCTTGACTGCTTTCATCTCCTGATGTCAGAAAAGGTGTTCTATCTCATTCTTTTAGCTGCAAGGGAACAATCAGGTTGTAGTGGTTGAAGTAGATCCAAGCAGCGATGGACTATACAACAACAACAACAACAACTACCCAGTATGTTCCCACAAAGTGGGGTCTGGGGAGGGTAATACGTACACAGGCCTTACCCCTACCCGAAAGGGTAGAGAGGCTGTTTCCGGCCGACCCTCGGCTCAGAAAAAGGGAGAGGAAATCAACAAACAAAACAAAACAAAACAATGTTAGTAAATCCGGGATAAATCAAATAAATAATTATCTAAATATAAAACCAAAAGTAGAATGACATGCAATAATACCAATCGGTTACTACCATAAGAGGCACAATACAATACATTAATTAACTATAGAGATCGCTACCAAACCCCAATCAGCCCCTAACAGAAGTACTACGAATTCTAGAAGGCCCTACCCTACAACCCTAATACTAGACCTCCAAACTTTCCTATCAAGGGTCATGTCCTCGGAAATCCCCATTCTAGCCATATCCTGCCTAATCACCTCACCCCAATACCTCTTAGGCCTCCCTCTTCCTCGACTCGCGCCAACCACCGCCAGTCGCTCACAACTCCTCACCGGTGCATCAGGGCTTCTCCTCCGCACATGCCCAAACCACCCGAGTCTCGCTTCTCGCATCTTCTCATCCACTGGGGCCACCCCCACCTTCTCCCGAATAACTTCATTCTTAATCTTATCTAATCCGGTGAGCCCGCACATCCACCTGAGCATCCTCATCTCCGCAACTCTCATTCTCTGGACATGAGAGTTCTTCACAGGCCAGCACTCCACCCCATATAACATGGCAGGTCTAACCACCGCTCTATAAAACTTCCCCTTGAGTTTCTGTGGAACTTTCTTGTCACACAAGACTCCCGATGCGAGCCTCCACTTCAACCACCCCGCTCCTATACGGTGAGTGACATCCCCGTCAATCTCTCCGTCCCCTTGAATCACTGATCCAAGATATCTGAAACTGTCCCTCTTGGCTATGACCTGAGATCCCAGCTTAACGTCCCAGCCTACTTCGCTCGACTCGGCGCCGAACTTGCACTCTAGATATTCTGTCTTAGACCTGCTTAGTTTAAAACCCTTAGACTCGAGGGTCTGTCTCCAGACCTCCAACCTCGCATTAACACCGGCCCTCGTCTCGTCTATCAAGACTATGTCGTCAGCAAAGAGCATACACCATGGCACATCCCCTTGAATATGGCGAGTTAGAGCATCCATCACCAAGGCAAATAAGAGAGGGCTTAGCGCGGATCCTTGATGAAGCCCCATAACCACCGGAAAATGGTCCGAGTCGCCACCCACCGTCCTAACCCTAGTCTTGGCTCCATCATACATGTCTTTGATCACTCTGATGTAGGCTTCTGGCACGCTCTTCGCCTCCAAGCATCTCCACAGAACCTCTCTAGGGACCTTATCGTACGCCTTCTCCAAGTCGATAAACACCATATGCAGGTCCTTCCTCTTATCCCTGAACGGTTCCACCACCCTCCTCACAAGGTGGATAGCTTCTGTAGTAGAGCGACCCGGCATGAAACCAAACTGGTTCACAGATATAGATGACATCTCCCTCACCCTCGCCTCGATCACCCTCTCCCAGACCTTCATGGTGTGACTTATTAATTTGATACCCCTATAGTTGTTGCAACACTGGATATCCCCTTTGTTTTTGTACAAGGGAACCACTGTACTCCATCTCCACTCCTCCGTCATCCTCTTGGTCCTAAAGATCACGTTGAACAACCTGGACAACCACTCCACTCCTGACCTACCCATGCATTTCCAAAACTCCACCGGAATTTCGTCTGGCCCAGTCGCTCGACCCCTACTCATCCTACGCAACGCCCTCAAGACCTCCTCCTCCTTAATGCGCCTGCAGTGCCCGAGGTCTCTAGGACACTCTGAATGCCCCGGCTCCCCTAGCTCTAAGACTCGATCCCCCTCTTCGTTAAGCAGGTCTCGAAAGTATTCCTGCCATCTCCGCTTGACTTGCGACTCCCCCGTCAGAACCCTACCATCCTCGTCCTTGATGCACCTAACTTGGTCTAGATCCCGCGCCTTCCTCTCCCTCACCTTAGCCAATCGGAATAACTTTCTGTCCCCGCCTTTCTCCCCCAATTCCTCGTACATACGCCCAAACGCTGCATTTTTAGCTTCCGTGACCGCCAGTTTCGCTTCCTTCCTCGCCACCTTGTAGTTCTCCTTGTTCGCTCTCCTTTCTTCTTCGTTTGAGCTCCCTGACAACTTAGCAAACGCCGCCTTCTTCGCCTCCACTTTTCCTTGGACTACTTCATTCCACCACCAGTCACCTTGGTGCCTGCCTGAATAGCCCTCTGGCTACCCCAAGCACATCTCGCGCAGCCTCCCTAACCAAGTTCGCCGTCACTGACCACATTGCGTCCGCTTCCCCAGAGCTACTCCAAGCTCCCCCATCAACTAGCTTCCTCTCCAGCTCCTGGGCTTTCTCCTTAGTCAAAGTTCCCCATCTAATCCGCGGTCGGCCCCGAGAACCCCTCCTCTTCCTCTTCACCCGGAGACCTACATCCATCACTAGGAGTCTATGAAGAGTTGAAAGGGACTCTCCCGGAATAACCTTGCAATCCTTGCACAACCCTCTATCGCTCCTTCTGAGGAGGAGGTAATCAATCTGAGTCCTCGCCGTGGAACTTTTGAAAGTAACCAAATGCTCCTCCCTCTTCTGAAATGATGAGTTCGCGATCAAAAGCTCCGAAGCCCTAGCGAAATCAAGCAGCGAAGTGCCCCCTCCGTTCCTAACCCCAAAGCCAAAGCCGCCATGTTCCTATCTACCAAGATACCCACTCCATTCTTACCCCTCTCAACCCCAGAGTACCACAACTTAAACTCATCTGCATCCCTCGCCTTCGTCCCTTTCCACCTAGTTTCCTGCACACGTGCTATGTTGACCCTCCTCTTCTGGAGAATCTTTGCCAACTCAATGGACTTACCCGTTAGTGTTCCTACGTTCCACGACCCGATCCTCAATCTCTGAGCGTCCTTTAACCTCTCCCCGCCCAAACCTCCCGCCCTACCCACAGGACCGCTCCCCGCCCCCCTGCTCACCTCCACCCCCACCCCCCGAGGACATGACCTTACAGTACCATCCTCCGCCGCGGCCACTATCCCTCCAACAGACTACGGTAAAAGAGACGAACTTTAATAGAATTATGCAAAAAGATGCTTGCTAGATAACGATAGAGTATACCACACACAAGATGCTAGTTAAAATACGTAAAAGGACGTACAGAATAAACAAGAGATCGGGAGGTACCAACTCCCGGTGGAAAAACCTGAAAGTAAGCTTTGATGCGCCCGGGTCAACTGCCGCCAAACCTACTCGTTTTGGCCGATGTAGCTTTGCTCCTCACTTCCAAATGCCAAAGCTCGCCTCGTCCGCCGCCTCTAGTACCTGTTTGAAGGAAAAACAAAAAGCAAACTGGACCGAAAGCCAAATAAATAGGAGATGCTACGAATTGGAGCCCAACTTCAACGAAAATCAGCAGCTTAGATGAGAAAAAAAACTGAAGCTCTTTGATCTACAGAGCAATGTCATTTGAAGAGGACGAAGAGTCGTTTGAGCACACGCTCCTGGTGGTACGTGAGGTGTCCGTTTACAAAATCCCACCACGTCCGACGAGTGGTGGTTACAAGTGCGGCGAATGGCTACAATCCGACAAGATCTGGACGGGTCGGCTCCGGGACGTATCGTGCAAGGAACGATGCGAGATCTGACTGGAGGATCTAAATTCCGGCGAGCTGTTCGCGGCGTGTTTCCTGTGACTGAGCTATTTGGCCGGAGCTCTGTGATAAATACGTGCAGCGAGTGGCCGCTGCGGCAACGGAGACGGCGGCGATAGTGTGGTGGTTGAGACTTGAGAGCAGTAGTTGAGAAGTTATTAAAATACAGACGGCGGCGATTCTACTTATGCCGTTAGACAAATTGTTACAAATTGTGGCCGCTGGGGCAACGGAGACGGCGGCGATAGTGTGGCATTCTCACCGCAGTGGAACATCCACTAGATAATCTTTCCTATTTTCTTGTGCTTCGCGTCAACTGAAGTTTCTCAGTCCAGCGATGGACTATGTGAGTCAAATAATGCTGGTACGAACCATGTTGGATGACGGGTGAGGGTGAGAAGGAAGTCTTGCTCTACTGCCCTATGTCAAGCAAAGTGAGTTTACTTCGTTTCAGGCCATGTTATTCAGTCTCATGGAACTAAACTCTTAGATAAAACAAGCAACTGCCTCCATCCATCGGCACATTCGCCCTAGATGCACGCTTAGCCGCATTGTTCATCTTGAAAGGGAGCCGCGAGGTGCTGTCATGTCAAGACCAAGGTTCATTCTACTGCTGTAAAATTTCTGCCATTTACACGTCTTGGCAGGGCGTCTTCTTGCAACGATCTTCATTTCTTCAGGAATGGTGCCGGTTAATTGGTGTATAGGCCATCTTGGTGCAGTTTAGAATTTACCTCTATTTTGAATCCCGCTTCTTTGTTAGCTGGGAACCCCCTCCTCTATGAAGCAGAGAATGATCGATCGAAGACTGAGAAGATAGAAGAATGTCTTTTAAGAATCGAATGAGACTTATCCAGGGAGCAAAGACTCCAATTGTCTTTCATCTTTGAAGAAGTCAAATGCAGCCTAGAAAGAGGCTACGAAGCGGTCGACGGTTGAGTGAGGGCCAATGGTTGCATTGCGAATATTGAATTCCATGTGCTAGATATCCCTACTTCTTTGAATATGTTACTAGGTAGGCCATGTAACCTTGCCTTTGGGTGCTCTTCCTTCTTCGTTACAACAACAGATCTAGATGCCAAGAGATGGGGGAATTCTTACTATCCATGGAGATGCTGATAGGGAGATAGCTTTCTTCGAGGTGAAGGATGACAATTCAAGATTTAATCTAACCGGGTTCCAGTTTTTTAATGTTATAGAAAGGGTGCCCCTTTCTTTTTATCCTATGCAAATCATTACGTGGCTCATATAGAGATGGGACATTTCCCTGGACTTAGCTTGGGGAAGAAAGAGCAAGGGGTCACCAAACTTTGTGAATCACAAGGAAACTTATAGGCTGGGTTATGTTCCAACTAAAGTAGACAAGGCAGCCGAGGTAGATGGGCGAAAGAGAGAAGAGGGTTTGGCCCCATATCCCAAAACTCTCATTCAAAGGCGTAAATGGGTTTCTCAAAATCAGCTCGAGGTGGGTTAGTTATCAGGATATCCTGAGTAGTTTATCCCCATTCTCTGAGCCTTTTGGATATCCTCTCTTTCTTCAATCTATTGTATTTAAGTGGGATATTCGCCGAAAATGCCATTCCTTTTTCGTTGGGGGTCACAATCTACCTTATTTTGTCAATTCCTGCATAAAGGTATGGCTGGGCAATAGCTTTACCCGTTGTCAGAATCGAATGTAGCCTTTCATTTAAAAAGGCAATGCCCCTAGCGATAGGGGAAAGAAGAGAGGGATTGCGGGCTTTTTTAACTCACTTGAGTTTTTTTTTGGAGAGAGCATTGTCGAGCAACAAAAGGCATAAGGGGAGTCGGAATGGAATATCGTATGTAGTGTTGAATCCAATCTAAAGCTCTTTCGAACAAGCGAGGAACGGAGTGACCACAAGCTCCGCTTAAGCGCTCGACATGCAGTTAGCTTAAAACATGTTCATCATGTGGTCGAGCGAAGCGCACCTCTGCGAAGCAGCCTAGCATCACTTTAGATAGGAGAAGAATGGATGACTTAAATTGAAAGTAAGTTCTCCGTATCGATATATCGTACGACGTTATGGAGATCCTGATCCAGATCCGGTGCTTCACAGAATTCGGGACCTAACGATGTTCGGTTCGTCACATGAACTGAACGGTAATAGTCTATTACCCCTCTCACTTCGTTCGAGCTGAATCATCCACCCTCTCACGGCCGAAGGCTTCGCAACACGTTGGAGAGCTTTTAGATCCCGACCTAAAATGCCCATTCCCATAGAGTTCCGAAGTGAATCTCTTTCTCACCGCAGCCTTCCTAAGCCGAAAGAAAGCTGGGCAAGAATCTCATGGTAGTACGAAGGGGGAGAAGAATCGTATCTGGGAGTAGTTCTTCGGATCGATCACAGATTCTCGGCCCCATCCTTTAGCTTCCACTCCAGCTGACCTCTATTGTTTCCATCCCACCGTGAGAAGGTAGAGAGCTAAACCAACCTAGCAAACAACAATTACTATGCCCCTATTAGTAAAGCATGTACTTCTTGCAAGGCTTGCTGAGCTTCTTCATGTGATAGCCATCGCAAAAGTAGTCCGTTGAACAATCGCCGATCCAGGGCATCGTAATAGTATACTATTTGTGAACCCTGATGGGTTTCACAGTCGACCATTTGATAGCCCTGTTCCTCAATATACACAGAATAGGGCTTCCATAAGCCCTAGACCTAAAGCGGTTCTTGAACCCTTCTAAACAAATAGAAGAGCGCGGAATTGGACCTCCCTCAAATAGATGGATCTGAGATTGATTTTGGAACCAAGCATAGACAACCAGGGGCGGGTAGGAAGATAGGCTAGGCGGAGTAGTCGCTCTGGAGCAGGTTCTTCGACTGGATCAATGCATGTATGAACCCTAAAAAGATCCCGAAGTTCTAGTCCAGAAAAAACTCAAATTTTATTGGGTTAGCTTTTTGGTAGGAAAGGCGGTCATAGGAAGAAATGCCCTACCAATGAATAGATTAGTCTAGTAATGTCAACAATATCTTTCTTTATATACAAGACCGCCTGCTTTTCTATCCTAAACTATAGATATGAAAGAAAAAAGAAAGATAGATATTCACATGGTAGGAATAGGGCAGTTGCACTAAAGATGAGAGCTAGGGATTTGATAAAGGTGATAGGACAGAGTTCCAAACCTGCCTTAGTCTCAAATTGGGCGCAAGCTAGGGACATTACTATATGAATGAGAATTCATCCTTATTAAATTACAAGTGATACCTCAAATTCCAAAAATGCTCCTCTATTACCGAGCTTGGTAAATAAGGCCGTGGGAAATTCTTTTCTTCCGGCCTTTAAGTGATAAGGGGGAGCTACTCTTGCGTTCTCTCTCTTGGGTAGGTCAGTCTCACTCTCTCTCCTTGGTAAGTATATCTGTTATGGTATTGCTGTCATGCCATTCCCGTAGTGTTTGTTAATTTGTAGTTTTGAGGAGGGGGGGGGGGGAATGAAAAAGGTAAATAAAGACCTTAGCCAAAAGCAAGGGATTCCCGAGGCCCGAACGAGAACAGAGGCAGCAGGGCAAGTATTCTTAAAAAAAGAAAGAAACGAAAACAGGAAGGGATGTAACAGCGAGTAAGACTAGGTTATAGCAAGACAACAGAGGTTAGATAGCTCTTACTGGAGGAAGAGGGTTCAGGTCACCCGTCCCCTTGACCTAGACACGAACTAATCCTTCTCCCTCTCGAATGTATGCCCGGTTTTTGTTGAATCTTTTTGATCACCATAAAAAAACAAACCGGAATTCCATCTTGACATGATAAATAGTGATGCCCACCTGCAGAGCGTAGTCCTCCCTACAGCCTTGAAGTAGACTATTTCTCGAGTCTGATCTTATCCGCAAAAGCCTTTTTGCAGAAGGAGTAGGTAGCGAGATAGATGACTAAAAGCTGATGATCTTTGCCCCTTACTAGTAAAGGGAAAAGCCCTATATATCTTATTAGTCAAGCCTAAAGGCCCTTTACTAATATAATAGAAGGTAAGATCGATTTTTGCGCAGCATCTGTGCCCTCGCTTCTCATCCATAGAGAGTTAGGATATTTTGTGAGCTCCTTCGCCTAGCGGAAACCTCTGCTTTTCTGCCATAATCCTATGCTTTACCAACGCATTCAATGGATTCTGCCATGAACCGGGAGCGGGCGAAGACATGTAGCTTCCATTTTTGGGGTACACAATCATGTGCTGAGCAAAGAGGTATGTATCACACTCATTCACAAGCGCCAGGTGCGGCATTCTCCTGAACGGGGAGAGGATTTCTCTAAAACAAAGATAGGCGTGTCTGGAAACAATGTGAAGTCACCCCTATTTCACTGTCCAGGGAGCTGTTGATTAATGAACTAAAAAGGCGTGACATTTGGGAAGCATGAGCAACCCTTCGTGCACGAGATAGCAATGACAGGAGATTGACCGGTCGGGGTCGAGTGATTTGATGACACAGAAGGAGTTGAACCTTCGCCAGGATGGCACACTACTACTTTGGGGACGAGTATGTTTTCTGATTCACGTCCAAGCAACGGTCGCAGTCAATATAACATGGTCTAATAAGTCCAAGATCAATCCCACAGAGAATTAACCTAGCAATCACAACTTTCACAACCCAAGAGTACTTCCGAATCAAGTTCCCAAAATTTAGAGTGTATTTGTGTATGATTTTCGACTAACTACTTGCAAGAATTAAGTATGCTTAAAAGAAAGAATTGAATGTTGAGTAAAAATAATATGGACAAAGACTAAGGTATTGATTTCCCCTATTGATGGAATCCCTTATCGTTATGCTAATACAAATTGTTAATATAATCTATCAATCATGAACGCTATATGTATCGTAACCCTCTCCCGAGCAATTACAATAATTTACTAGTGCACTCTCCCGAGCTACCCTAGCTAGCTTTAATTTGAATAGTTCACTTAAGATTGCACCCAAGACTTCGTTATTCCTAACCCCGTCTTTACGCCTAAAGTTATAGATTTCTCCAATAACCTAGGTGTGGTGTTGTTCAACAATAAACCTAAATATGCACTCTTTTCCAAGTTATGCACACTAAATAGGCATAGCTAATTGGGGATCCTACCAATTAACTACAATAAGAATGAAGTTGAACAAATAGAAATCTAGCTAACAATTAGTAATCACATAAACGATAATTTCATGACCCAATAGGTTCCATCAAACCATAGAAAAGGATTTAGCTACTCATGCTCAAAGAAACAAGAATAATAATTGAAATCATAAAGAAATACTTGATATAAAATAAAAAGGAGTTGAGAGGATTCTCTCTTACTAAATATCTTGCAAAAGTAGTGAAATAAAGACAACATGCCTCTATTGGGCAAACTAGGAGTTTATATAGAGGTTTTAGGGCTAAAAAAAACTAAGTTTGAGTCCAATTGGGATTGCTGCTGCGGAGCCTTCTGCGGTTGGTTCGCGGCCGCGAGCTGACCGCGAACAGTAAAACATCAGAAAGCCTATTTTTCCGCGGTTCATCCGCGGTCGCGAATGAAACGCGATTTTGAACCCTGTTCCTTTGCGAATTTGGAACAACTCAAACATGAAAGTTGTAGCCCTTTGAGTTAAATTTCTAACCATACATTATGGAGCCAAAATGAAGTTCGGAGCGAAGAGTTATGTCCAATTTACTAGACAGTGCGCAATATGCCTCATCCATTCTTCGCTTGTACTTATACTATCAAATTTGACCCCCGAACTCGATCTCGACTTAATTACTTGAGCTTTTACCCAGAATTCAAAGCTCCAAATCACTTAAATTCATTCCATAACATCCATATAGCTTGGAATCGCACGTTCCCGGCTATTTTCAACATATGTTCTTGACTTGTACCACACTTTGGCCTTTTTTACCATCTTTTGACTCCAAAACTTGCTCTTTTAGTCTTCATTAGCTCATGTGTACCTATAACACACTAAGAACACTAATAAAAGCATTTGTAATCGTAAACAATATCAAAACAATAATAAAGCGTGATTATTTAGGGCATAAATATAGTCAAATTCACCTATTATCAATACCCCACACTTAAACCATTGCTCGTCCTCGAGCAACCTTAATCACACTTTAGGCAAATTTTATTTATGTTTCCCCCAAATTATGTCACAAAAGCTATTTTTTATGATTAACCTAAGATATGCACAATCCTTACCTAACCGTAAACTCTCATGCCAACACATTATTGCTTACTCTAATTATTACCAAAAACTTGCAAATTTACCTTCTTCCTCTTGAGTTACACACCCTCACATAGTTTATTGAGAGAAGTTCCCACACATAAATAATTCAGAACATGGAACTTATAAATATTGGAAAAATTCACTCAATCTCAACAAAGAACATTCATATGCATACAGACACACCATAGGCGTGTCCCTAGTGTAATACTCCACTAATCGAGTTATTCAATCATAGATCAAGAGGACCTTAAGGGTTGTAATGTTGGCTACGGGACGGGTAGGATACTTTTGGTTATAGTGACTAACCTCCCTAAGCACTTTGCTTTTCATTTTTACAACTTCCCTTTTTCGTTTTCCTCCTTATGTCTCCCCTAAACATTCCTTCACCTTTATTTACTTTGAATCCCCTACTTGTCTTTTGTTGGTGTAACCAACCTTTCTAATTTTCATATATACATTGATATTGCTCTTTTTCTCAGAATATCTCATTGCTCTGCAACACATTTACATTATTTTGGTCAGTTCACTATTTCCTACCATTCATTCTTGATTTTCCCTTTTTCAATTTCCCTTCACCCCACACTTAGACTTTTGCATATTAATTACAATACAAGTGCTTGTAAGAGGTAAAGTATAACAATATATGATTTTGATTTTACATGAACATTCAAGGGTTAACAAAGAATAGGCTTTAAGCTGAAAGGGTTTAACTAGGATATTATGTACGGGTGAATTCATGTCTATTGGTTTATGGGGTTACGCAAAAAAAATGCCTCTATCCTTTCTACAATCAAACAACTTCTATTTCGCTTTGAAAACACACAGGGCAAGTTCTAGGCATCATGTAAAGCATACAATGTAAGTAAAACCTCGCACACACATAGCATGCAACTCATTTAGAATCCGGTTTATCTACAAAGTCCTATCAATGTTCAAGCAAGCTGTATTGTGCAATTTAAGGCATATTTAGAATCTACAGTCAAGCTTAGATAATACATTCTCAAGTTCAATTAAGCTTTGCTAATGTGCATACTTGGGGTTACATGTTACCCTTTGTCCTCTAATCCTAAAAAAAGAAAAATCTACCAAACCCGGTTCAATAAAAACCCTTGGAAAGGAACCGTGGTCAAAAGAAAAACCAAGGGGGAGGTGATACACTACCTAGAAAAAGAAAATAAAAGAAAGAAAAATTCCTACGTGGACTACTTCCCTCAAGAGTACTTGTCCTAAATAGTCCGTAATAAGGAAGAGTCCTCTACTCATATTTTTGTATTTTTTAAAATTTTCAAATTTTTTTTTGTGTTTTTATTCCGACTTAGACCCATAAGAATCCCGTCGCCAAGTGTCCATCATCTGGCCAAGCCAGCTAATATAATTTACGGCTACATCTACTATATACAATATACAATACAAGATAAGTCTCTCAACCACACTTAAAATCATGCCATGTCCTCATGGCATAATAATACTTGTATAACACAGAAGGGTGAGAAAAATTATCTCGGATCTACCCCGTGTCTAGCCACTTTATCACTTTCTTTTTCACCCTATCATTCATATTCGGGTTCAGCCTTCTTTTGCGTTTCCTGGAAGGTTTGTGCCCCTCTTCCCAGAGAATCTTGTGCATGCAGTATGCAAGGCTGGTCAACTTTATGTCCGCCATGGTCCAACCATTGGCAGCTTTACATTCCTTAAGTACCTGTAATAGCTTTTGAGCCTGCACATCTAGGAAACCAGATGAAGTAATTACAGGTAGCGTGGAGTTAGGACCTAGATATTTATACCTGAGATGTGATGGTAATGGTTTAAGTTCGAGCTTTGGTGGCTCTTCTATGGATGGCTTTGCTGGCGGGCCCTCTCTTTTCTCTAAGTGTAGAGGTTCGAAGTCAAGCTCTCTCTACCAAAATCCCTTGCCTTCCAGAGATAGTACCCATTCGGCTAAACTTTAACCATTTACCTCTGCTATGTTCATCAGGCATGCTTGAATTGGATCTTCAATGGTCAACTCTACATCGTCGGTCTCCACTATCACATCAACCACATCAATGAGAGAGCAATTTGCGAACTCACTAGGGCGCCTCATGGATTTTTGCACATTGAAAATGATCTACTCATCATTCAACCTCATCTTGAGTTCCCCAGTTTCACAATCAATTATGGCTCTCCCGGTGTCTAGGAATGGTCTTCCTAGGATTATGCGAATTTCTTCGTCGACCTTGCAATCAAGAATAACAAAATCGGCAGGAAACACGAACTTCCCAACCTGGATAAGCACTTCATCTATAATACCAAATGGACGCTTAACCGTCCTGTCAGCAAGCTGTAAAAGCATAGAGGTGGGTCTGGCTCTCCCAATACCTAACCTCTTATAAATTACTAAGGGCATGGGATTAATGCTTGCCCCCAAATCGCATAAGGCCTTAGTAAAGGCGTAATTCCCTATAGTGCATGGGATGGTGAAACTACCTGGATCAGATAGCTTCTCAGCAATGGGTCTAGAGACCACTGCACTACAAGTCTGGGTAACTGTTACTGTGGCCAAGTCTTGGAAGTCAAATTTCCGCGACATCAAATCCTTCATCATCTTAGCATAACCAGGCATTTCTTTTAAAGATTTAATTAATGGAATGTTTACCTGGATTTGGTTGAGCATCTCGAAGAACTTTTTGTATTGCTCATCTTTCTGGTGTTTGGCCAACCTTTGGGGAAATGGTGGTGGAGGCCTCTTCTTCCCAGTGACTTGGGACTTTTCTTTTTCTATCACTTTCTCATCAATCTGCTTCTCTACCTGTTCAGCTACTTTCTCCATTCCCTGCTGCATCTCTTTATTTTCAGTAACTAGCTGGACTGTAATTTATGTCAACCCGGTGGACTCATCTAGTTCAAAGGGAAATGGAGTGAGTGTCTAAACCTGTGTGTCAATTTTCTCACTTTCTTTCTCAGCATCAAGATCTCTACCACTTGTCAGAGTCACTGCCATCATCTGCTTTGGGACTTGGTATTTTGGGTTTGTTTGTGTGTCTTCAGGCAATTTCCCTTGATGATGATTGTTGAGAGACATAGCAATCTAGCCCACCTATACTTCAATATTTTTGATGGCAGCATCATGGGCATCTATCCTCTCATTAGTTTTGGCATTCGACCCGATTACCTGTTGCATCATAGCTTTCAATTCTGCGAACCCATCGTCATGTCAACCCCCATGTTGTGGTGGAGGTCGATGATATCCCTGCGGCTGATTGGCGAAATTCTGAGGTCTAGGATATAGAGCCATATTGTGTGGTGGCCTCATACCTGCTGCATTATACTGTAGTTGTGGAGGCCTGTATTGTTGTGGAGCCTGCTGACCCCAACTCGGATTACCCTGTTGCTGCCCTCCATAAATAGCCACATAATTCATGTCTTTATGCTGGTGATGATTTTCTTCGTCTGCAGACCATGGATTACCTATGCGTTGGCTAATGCAAGATGTGCACAAACCACCATTGGTAGTGTCTACAATGTGAACCTGCTGCTTGACTCCTGATTCTTCCACTTTCTTTGTTAGGATGCTCATTTGTGTCAGTAAGGTTGCCATGTTATCCACCATAGTGCTGGATGGATTCAAAGGTACAGAGTGTACCACTGGAGTTATAGGAGCATTCCTGGTCGTCCACCCGGAGTTTTGAGCCATCTTGTCAAGCAAATTTTGGCCTTCTCTCCAAGTCTTGCTCAGAAAAGCCCCACCTGCTGAAGCATCTACAATATTCTTCATACTATCAGAAAGCCCCATGTAGAACCTTTGACCCAACATCTGCTTCAGGAATCCCATGATGAGGACACATAACAAGCATGCCCTTGAATCTGCCCCAAGTTTCATGTAATGTTTCCATTGGTTTCTGCTTGAAGCTCACAATCTCATCAATTTGTTGATCTGTCTTGTTAGGTGGATGAAACTTGTTGTGGAATTGTTTGACTAACTCATCCCAAGTTGCAATGGAGTTTATTGGGAGTGAGTTTAGCCATATATGTGCTGCTCCTGTAAATGAGAACGGAAAGAGTAATAATCTGATAGCTTCCAGAATTACATTCGGTTGCCTTTGTGTCTTGCATATTGATAGAAAGTTCTTTAGGTGCTGCTGTGGATCTTCAACCTGAGACCCAGAGAATAATCCCTTGTTTTGCAACAAGTGAAGCATGTTGTTAGTGATCTGGAAAGACTTAGCTTGGATTGCTGGCACAACGATGGCAGTTGCCAAATTATCCGCTGGGGGTTGTGCCTAGTCGAACAATGCACCTTCATGTGCCTCCTGTGCCTCTTGCATATTTAGCTCGGCTTGCTGGTTTTGTTCGTTTGCGTCACCCATGTCGAAGTCTAATTTGATTGGTTATTAAGATTGTTCAATTTGTTTGATGGCTTTGTTACGCGCTCGGAAAGTTTGCTCGGGGTTTGAGAGTCCTTCAATTAGTTCTCCAGTCCTTGCAGATTTTCTAGGCATGCACCTGAATACCCAATTCAACAACCGTCAAAATATTCAATGTTGAGTGTAGAAAGAACCTGAATACACAAGAATCTTGAAGTTCTGTCAATGACAATTGATAATTCCGTTAAGTCCCCGGCAACGACGCCAAAATTGATTCACGTCCAAGCAACGGTCGTAGTCAATATAACTTGGTCTAATAAGTCCACCATCGATCCCAAAGAGAATTAACCTATCAATCACAACTTTCACAACCCAAGAGTACTTCCGAATCAAGTTCCCAAAATTTAGAGTGTATTTGTGTATGATTTTCGACTAACTACTTGCAAGAATTAAGAATGCTTAAAAGAAAGAATTGAATGTTAAGTAAAAATAATATGGAGAACGACTAACGTATTGGTTTCCCCTATTGATGGAATCCCTTATCGTTATGCTTATACAAATTGTTAATATAATCTATCAATCATGAACGCTATGCATATCGTAACCCTCTCCCGAGCAATTACAATAATTTACTAGTGCACTCTCCCGAGCTACCCTAGCTAGCTTTAATTTGAATAGTTCACTTAAGATTGCACCCAAGACTTCGTTATTCCTAACCCCGTCTTTACGCCTAAAGTTATAGATTCCTCTAATAACCTAGGTGTGGTGTTGTTCAACAATAAACCTAAATATGCACTATTTTCCAAGTTATGCACAATAAATAGGCACAGCTAATTGAGGATCCTACCAATTAACTACAATAAGAATGAAGTTGAACAAATAGAAATCTAGCTAAGAATTTGTAATCACTTAAACGATAATTTCACCACCCAATAGGTTCCATCAAAACCTTAGAAAAGGATTTAGCTACTCATGCTCAAAGAAACAAGAATAATAATTGAAATCATAAAGAAATAATTGATATAAAATAAAAAGGAGTTGAGAGGATTCTCTCTTACTAAATATCTTGCAAAAGTAGTGAAATAAAGACAACATGCCTCTATTGGGCAAACTAGGAGTTTATATAGAGGTTTTAGGGCTAAGAAAAACTATGTTTGAGTCCGATTGGGATTGCTGCTGCGGAGCCTTCCTCTGTTGGTTCGCGGCCGCGAGCTGACCGCGAACAGTAAAACTTCAGAAAGCCTATTTTTCCGCGGTTCATCCGCTGTCGCGAATGTAATGCGATGTTTCACCCTTTTCCCTTGCGAATTGGAATAAACGCAAAACATAAACGTTGTAGCCCATTGAGTTAGCTTTTCAACCATATATTATGGAGCCAAAATGGAGTTTTGAGCGAAACGTTATGTCCAGTTTACTAGATAGTACGCAATATGCCTCATCCATTCTTCGCTTGTACTTACACTATCAAATTTGACCCCCGAACTCGATCTCGGCTTAATTCCTTGAGCTTTTACCCAGACTACAAAGCTTAAAATCACTTAAATTCATTCCATAACATTCATATAGCTTGGAATCACACCTTCCCGGCTATTTTCAACATATGTTCTTGACTTGTACCACACTTTGGCCTTTTTCACCATCTTTTGACTCCAAAACTAGCTTTTTTAGTCTTCACTAGCTCATGTGTACCTATAACACACTAAGAACACTAATAAAAGCATTTTTCATCATAAACAATATCAAAACAATAATAAATCATGATTATTTAGGGCATAAATATAGTCAAATTCACCTATTATCATGTTCCTCAGGACAGTGACCTGTGCCATGATATCTTGGAGGAGGCGCATAGCTCACCTTTTTTCTAGCACCCAGGGAACACGAAGATGTACAGGACGATCCGCCCACACTATTGGTGGAAAGGTATGAAGAAGGATGTTGCTGAGTATGTGGCTAAATGCTTAGTGTGCCAGCTGGTTAAGGCTGAGCACCAGAGACCAGCAGGACCCTTACAGCCAGTTCAGATACCACAGTGGAAGTGGAACGAGATAGCCATGGACTTTGTCTCTGGATTGCCAAAGACTGCGAGGCAACATGATGCCATTTGGGTGATTATTGATCGCCTGACCCTCTTCTTCCCATTTGGGTTGGTTTGACCCTCTTAGTGAAGATCGATCTGGCAGAGAAGAAGTAGATCCATTCAAGTCCAAAGCAAGGTGGAAAGTCTCAATTCAATGTTGCGGTTGATGACCATAGCAATAGTCAAAGGCACTGGAGGGAAGCCGCTTGGAAGGTGGCTTATGTTGTTGAAAGCCTAGCTCATCCTAGCATGGCATATCTGTATCCCTTGATAATGATCAGTCCTATTCGATATCATGAATAGGTATGCCTGTCAACCATTTCTATATGCGAGATGGAGGGCTGCTTTTTTTGGAGCTATTCCCATTAGACTGCTTTCTCCTCACATTGTCGATATGGGGCATCTTACAGGGCGCCTTTCATCAAGTAATGGCTCGTGATAAGGCTCTTGCGGAATTAGGCTCTCTTAAGATCGTGCGAAAGAGTTCTTCTTTACCGAGAAGATTGGCATGACTATTTTTGTATGTAATAGAATGTTTGAAGTCGGCCCGAGAAAAAGAAAAAAATTGACTTTTTGAAATCAATAAAAGATCATATAATAAAGTGGCGGGTTAGATAGCAAGAGCAACTAGATAAGTAATGGAAAGGGTGGCTAAAATAGATAAATCCCTTTTACCCGGGGGTCTAACTGGATACCTTGAAAAGCTCTCATCTTTTTGTCTAGAACAACAGAATCAAGAGGAGCAGAGCGAACAAAATCTTCTTTGGGGTGAATTCCCTCCCCTGAAGTTGGCGCTAATTGAACCCTAGATTATGAGCTTACTAATTCAAAGCTCTCATAAGATCTCATTTGCATGCCCTACCAATTGAAAAGGAAGTCGCAGGAGAACTCTAATTTTTGAATCTACTGTCTCGCGATATACGAACACATGGCCAAAACTCAGCCTATAAAAATAGAATACTCGGTGGATGATAATGAATTTGATTTGCACTGTGAAGTCCCTATAGCGCGGTTGAGGGCAGCTGAACGAAAGGAAAGCGGGTAGGCCTCCTGGGTGCGAAAAAGCAGAATCATCTAACTTGAGGAGTGAAAGCAAGGATGGCTTGGTAAGGAAGCAATCTGTTATGTGGGCGCCACCTCCAAGTTCCCTCTCTTCTTTCTCTTTTTTGTCACAATCAAAATGAAAGGTTGTTCTCTGGGCCTCTCTTTTGCTCCCAGAGATGCTGGTTCGAGTCCAGCTCATGAAAGAGTTTGTGAGTATAACTCGGGATGACTTTCTATCCACCACTCATCCTCGAAATCTAGTCTAATTCAGCCATAGAGGACTTGATACTTATCTTCGACAAACATCAAGTGGGACGAGTCAATAGTAGATGCAGATTTTATTTAATAACTGCACTTACGCCTTCAACACCGAAAAGGCCGGATTCGTGCAAAAAGGTAATATCCAAGATTTGTGAACAGACCGGCTTGGGACAGAGAAATCTGGATGAATACCACAAGGGGGGCATAGGGATGTGTGAATGCGGCATTCACTAAGAGAAATATGTGCCTACAATGGAACTGCTTGACCTTTGTTGATGCACATGAATTATCTCTGCAGCCGGTGAAGCTAAGAAAAGAAGCCCTTAGAAAGCAGAGCTAGACCCACACAAATGCTTAATCGAAAGCTCTGTCCTCCTTCACCTCCTACCGGATCGAAAAGAAGAAGCTTGCTCTTCCGACCCAAAAGGCTTTTTTCGCGATATTACTTCCCCCTATTCGACGATTCACTCTTCCTGGACTTGCTGGATTCGTCCGAAAAAAGAGGGAAAGTGCTAAGACCGCTAATGCTGCTTGGGGAGTTTAAGGACTCATTTCCAAGGCTAGAATCCTAGACTAGACTAGAAAGGAGATTGCTTTGGTTTTCAGTCATCTCAACTAGATGCAGTTGCCCAGGAATCCACTGCACTAACTCCTGGAAGCTCCATTCATGCCCACCTACCTACCGAGGAAGACGCTACCGATCACTGAATCTAGGGACTATGCGATTTCAATCCCTTACAGATGCCTTCCAAGCCCTTTCACTGCCTGAACTACCAATCGCCCCACTATCTGCTAGTCTTGTTCGACTCAAACTTCTGTCATGTCAAGCTTCCTGACCTGCTTTGTACCAGCGGGTATTTTGTGTACTTCGGGACGCTGACTAGCCCTGCTCAACGCCCTACACCCTTCTCTTGAGCGCTTCATTGAGCATTTCTCTTTCCTATCCCGTCCTTACGCTACGCTATCTATAAGGTTGACCTAGACCTCTCTTTTCTCTCTTTGTCCACGCGAAGATTCCATTCCTTTCCTTTCCTAGCCTATTCAATGTGGTTATGTATGTAATAGAATTCAACGGGAAGACCTCTTAGTTTCCCCAGACTGCGATGGTAGTGAATGTGGCCTCAGCTCCCACAAATGCAGGCTCCCAAAGCCTTAGACTGAGATAGTACCACAAATCAGGGGTTAACATAAATGACTCTATGGGTGTCATCTCCCACTTGAAAACTAAATAAGGAGAAGAAGTGCCCCAAATCAATGCATTTCATTCTTAGCAGAGGTTCCTTCCATATAATACCTCGAAGTACTTCGCTCACCTTGGAAGAGTTAAAAGATCATTCAAAGCAGACTAAAGGCATAGGGCAAAGGAGCTTAGAAGGGTGACAGAGGGGAGTAGTAAGGTATGAAATCGCTTAGATAGAAGCATGTTGGATGACAAAAACGATGACTTCATGTTTAAATTCGAAATTTGAGATTTCTGACCTTGAGAAATGACGTAAGTGATAGATGGAATCGTTCAGTAGGATAGTTTCCATTTTCAATTGAGAAAGCGGCGGGCCCAGTGAGCTCTCCATTAGTGCACCAAAACGGTGCCGGAGAGATGGTAAACCTTATATCAGCTAAGATCGAATTAAACTGTCTTTGATTGAGCAAATCCTGCCCTATTTTTATTTCCGTCCCCGCGGGAGACATCATAAATAGTTAAATGTTTGATTCCCCTATTGAATTAGGAATCGATTGAATGGGACTTGCCTATCCCTTATTCATATCCGATTTCTCTCTCTTTCTTTTTGATACTTGGTTGGCAGGGTGAGGGCCTTTCTCACTGGGTGAGCTAATCCGTATTATTATATGTCAATGTGACCTTAACGGCCTTTATTTTAAGCAATTATACGCTCCAAGATGCACGACAAGACCTTCAATCTCTCTCTCTCTCCATTATTGATATGGAAGTTGGAAAAAATCAACCACTCAAATCTGACCTCAAAATGTTCCAAACACGCATAAGTGTGAAGATTGAAGATCTTTTTTCTATATTTCATATAGTTGATTAGTATAAAAGAAAAGGGGACTGGTTCACGCATTACGGTAGATTCCTCTTACCTAAGAAATGGAAGGGGGCACTTCACCGAATGATAGGTAAAGTATGGGATGTTCAGTAAACAATCCCTTAGCTCAAGTCCTCGGAGATACCCAAGGCAGCTCCCCGTGTCCTTTATACCCAACAGGACAAGAGTATACATGTCCGCCATGGGTGAATAAGAGCTCGTAGAACCGTCATTCTTTACTTCCGGGGTCAATCAATCGGTAGTCCTCCAATTTCTTGTCGAAAGCTTATTTATAAGAAATAGATTATGCCACTCGTATTGCCCCGGATTGACAAAAGAGGCTTGGATTGGAGATTCTTGTGTAAACATTCAAGTTGACAATCGGCTTTCTAGACAGCCAGTGGACTCTGAAACCACTTCCAATGATTTTGCTGGACCTAAGAATAACGTAGCACAGAAAATCAGACTCACCAAGGATGGCGAATAGGCAATACGTAGAGGTTACTCCGCTTCCTATGGATTGTTTTATAGCGGTACGATTACGATGCTTGCTCCGAATGGAAGGGAGACGGCTTTCCTTTCAGATGTTGCAAACACACAAATTAAACACCTTAGTCAGCGGAAGAAGTCACTCTCAATCCGATCTAGCAAGAAATGCTTTACCGGTAAAGTAAAGCGAGCGACAGTCGATCCTTTCTTAGGGTTCCAAGTAATTCAAACAGTGCCAAGAAAAGTATTCGATGGTAGAGCGTGGCAGCAGAGTGGAGTTGGCACAATATGTAATCCCTAGGGTATCGATGTCGGAGAAGGGGATCACCCAATGCTGCTACATGCACTCATTTGTTCGGATTGGGTAGCGTGAAGGAGATAATAAAAGGACCCGCCGAAAGTAGTTCCGTCATTCCAAGTCTTCCGGAGTAAAAATTTCCTCATCCAATAGCATTCTTAGTTAGTACCATTCAACTAAGCCTGTTTTTGACGAGTGAAGCGGCTAGGCTACATGCTTAGCCTAGTATTCCTGGATTAGTATTGGATAAGAAAGATTTTGCTTTCTTACCACTCATGAAGAAAAATAAAGTGAGGGGAGGGCTTCCGTGGAAAAAGGGTAAGTTTGGGATGAGAGGGTGAACACTAATATAGTAGTCACCAAATTTGATTTTTTTGTTGTGAAGGCGAATTGGTAAGAAAAGGTACTTCTATGTGTATATAAGCACAAGGGAAAGAGGCCCCTAGTCTAAGCATAATAGCATAGGGGTGCAAGGGTGAAGATACAAGAATGGTTTTGCACTCCTAGTCAGCTTTCTTTCGTTCGGGCTTTCTTTCTTCTGCCTTTACACGAGCCAATAATGCATGGCGCTGAAGAGGAAGGCGTCATTTACTGTACTACTATCGGCCATACAATGATGGCATTGTGGATCTCATTCGTATTCCAGTTTTTTTTTTTGGATAAATATAGAGTAGTCATTTAGGGAATAAGTCTTTTTTAATTATTCTATTAGCATAGCATTAAGTGGTAAACATTTTACACTTTTGGTTTTACCATACTATACATGCAAACATAACAAATAAAACCAAACAAAGATAGTTAGCATAGATAGGAGTCTATCTCCAGTAGGCGCCGGAGTAGATCTACACTAAAAAAAAAGAACACAAGACATGAAATCAAATCTCTCAAGACACTTATTGATACCTTCTAAAACAAAAAAGAGTCGACAAACTCTTTTAGTTTTCTCGGGAACCAAGGAAGATTGCCTCCACGATCAGTGCCTGGTGATCCAGGCGTAGTCCTTGGAGTCTTTCCTCTAGTTCAGAATTCTTTGACGGCTTGCTTCCATTCAGGCTTCGATAGTAGCTGGGTTCATGGAGTGAAGATGCCTCAAGAAACCATTTAACATTATTCGAGTCTTTCGAAGAAAATTTTATACATTTTGTATTTCAATGTTAATTTCAGCAAGTCACTGGGGAATGTCGAGAATTTGAGCAGGGAGGGCCATGGCTTCTCGATATACACTAGTATGAAATTTCTATTTTTTGTTTTGTTGTAGAGCACGAAGGCTTATCGAGCCTCTTTTTATAGAGTGTATAGCAATTATGCCAATGCAGTACGAATTGCATGGTTTGCACAATATGAGTACTATAACCACGCTGCCTGTATGCAAAATAAACTTTGTAGAACCCTTTCACCTAATCGATCGTGGTGAAGTCAGCAATGGATTCGGCGGATCATACACATTACGCTAGGATTTAAGAAGGACATTTCCGAGACTAAGGTGAGTTTTAAGAGAAAGACGGGAGTGGATTTTTTTGCTCTAACTCGCTATAAGCGTGGGAATTGCGATGCCGAGCAAAGGGCAGAGAGGAATTTGGTGTTGCAGGTTTGATGACTGTGAGAGGGGTTGAAAATTTATTGGTTTTTTTAGCAGGTATATTGGTATGAATGAAAATATTCTAGATTATTGAATGTAGAAGAGCCATACGGCACGAGCAATTGAGTATAGTACTATCATGCCTTTTTTTTGTTGTGTGAAGAAAGTAAAAAACTTGCGAAGCAAAAACCTCAATCACCTTGCATAAGTGAATTGAACGAACTTAGAAGTACAACTAGCTTAAGCTGGTTTTCCACCTATTTTTTAGTGTTAGGCCATTTCTAGCAACGTTTAAAGGACATATTCGTTGCCAATTTGGGGTTCTGATGGAAGATACTGCTGAGATTATACACCAAGTACACACATGATTCTGCTCTGGCAGAAGTGCACGCGCAATTCTACTCTGGAAAAACTCCCTGAGGTCTAGAGAGAGATGAACTTTATAGTCAACCTCTGCCGCTCAGATAGCTTTCTTTTCCAACACTTCTCTGTGGAGATGGATGTAATATTAATATGATTGATAGTTTAATTTTACTATTTGCAGTTTTCTAAAGTCTCAAATTTAGGGTTTGGTTCCGGCCTTCTTTTGTAGTGAATTTATGGATTTGAATACTTATAACACTGAATTCAATTTTGTAAATTCAACTTGACTTGTACCTGGAATCGAGAAAAAGGGTATCCAATTGAAATCCAGTTTTTTCTATTTTTTGCTTAGATGTGCTCGGTAGATGATAAAGCCAGAGCGTGATGGCAAGAATTGATCGAGCGAAGAATCACATTTCTCAGCTATCACATTCAGAAAGACTACTGGCCTCATTTCACTCAATTAAATAAACTATACCCTTACAAAATGTATTAGTACTCCTAGTCAGTTGTTCAATTTTAATGTTATTCTCAACTCTATCCCTGACTGGGTCTTTGATTTTAGGCCCTTTCGAGGAGGGTATCTTTTTGGTTAATATCAGCCCGACTCGCATGGACTTCTGATCTTTCTTAGTTGACAACTTTATTGCAATTTTCAGTTCTATAGTTACTCCTGCACAAGCAACAACAGTTATGGATCTTATTGAGGAGCGCTGGGAAGAATGGATCGGGGAGATGCCTTTGAAGATCACTTACCCAGCTCTGGAAGGACATAAGTGGAGAATTGTCACCGGATGTGATCCAAATAACACAGGACAGAGTTACCTTATTGGTGACTCTTGGTCGGGTTAGTGTTTAAGGATGAAAATATTATTATAGGTTATTTTTTATTTAAATAGTGCCAAATTCAAAAACAAAAGTAAAAAGATGCTTGTACGCACATTAGATTTGCTAACTCAATTGATCCTACTTTGTCTAGATCACGGTTCCCGCTTGTTAGCTTTGTATTGGCTCCCATCTTACTTAACGGGGCCCTTAGTTGAATACCGATCAAAATTGTGAGAAATTTTTAAACTTTTCCAATATTGAATTATTAGTTATGTTAAATACCCCAAAAAGTCGAAAACTATTATTCCAGTCCTTAGAAAAACTATGACTAGTCAGGAATTGCGTAAGAGAAGAGACGTCGTAAGTAACAATGGCACAAAAGCAGGCGGCGAAGATCCGCAAAGGTAACCGGATGCCTTGGGCTTAGGACAAGGAGAGTCTAGAGTTTCTTAAGAAAGGACAAAGACTAATTAATCTCATGTTTACACCGATCGGAATTAAAAAAGTCCTTCGCCCCTTATCTCTTCATCTATCTTCTTTATCTTCTGATCGGATCGCCTCACTTCTTTCAAGCCCTACTTGAATTACTCTCTTCAAAAAATCTTTCTTTATTAAGAATACTTTAAGAAGCTAAGCTCCTTCAGATAGTAAGATTCGCTTAACTTCATACCTCTAAGCGCTCGTGACTATTCGATGATAGTCACTTCGCTTTCCTTTTAGACTAAAATGGAAAACGGAAAGATTGAGCATAAAAGAAAATATAGAGAATGAGCTATTACGTGCAAACAATGGAAATTCAATAATAAGAGTCTGATCTTCTCGCTTAAGAATATGCGATTCCTCTGGAGTGAAGTTGTTGGGGGGGAGAGAAGATGAGGAAGCTAGTTTAATTGAGGAAGCCACTTTCTTTAATGTATACTAGCTGGTCTACAAAAGCATGATGCATGACGCTTCTCCTTTTTTTAGTCCACTCTCCCTTATAAAACGGAGCTGCTTGAAAGCAGATTTCTAAATTACATAGGTGAATGTAGAGATCACCAGTGTCCTACTCAAGACGAAGTACTTGTCGTCATGAAACTAAAAGGGATGAGGGAAAAAGGCTCGAGAAAGCGTCCTTGGAAGGGGGAATATCTGAAAAAGTGTTAGCGGGGAGCCCATCCCTCTCGTTAATACAGAAGACATAAGGGGAATACACGACGGACGGAAAGCAGGGAAACATCCTTTTTGTGTCTTCTCTCCACAGAGGAAGGAAATCACTGCCAAGCCAACAAGAAAGCAGAAACTGCATGAGGTAATACTAAGGGCCTTGTGTGCCCTACAAGAGATTACCGGGGGTCTCGGTACCAGGGGGCGCGGGAACAAGAAACTCCAGTAAATAAAAGAAAGACAATAGGAGTCCTCTCATTAGCCGAGAGCCCACTTCCCTATATGCGCTTACGGAAGGGGAAAAGCTTGATTTTCATAGATTGGACAATACACATGTGCAAACAAGAAAATCAAACTATCTGCTTATTGATACTATATATTTATCCTTTCCCCTATAGATCAACCTTTCTTCAAAAAAAAGATATAGCAACTAAAAGAAAGCTAAATCGAATCGGAATAGGAGAAATAACGCACGAAGGATCAGAGAGAAAGAGGATTCTAAAAGCGAAAAGCCTAGAAGACTAGATTGTCAGACTCGGAGGTAGCAGTAAGATCTCTATCTCCGGAGAAGGCATGAGTGTTTTGTAAAAGTCTCCTCTCATTACTTATGGATAAAGCTCTTAAGCTTAAGATTTTATGAACTGAAATATCTTCCCATTCTAAATAAGAATGAGAGTCTTTCAACTAGACGTGATCCTTTGGCTGGGTTTGAGAGAGAGAGCATGAGATAGTTTGTCTAATAAATAGTCCAACTTCCTTGTATCTGAAAGCGATGACAGGATGTTAGGTCTAGTAAGGAGACTTTTTGAATAATTTACTTCCACGAATAGACTGTTAGGCTAAGAAGAATAGGTTGGGATTGATCCCACCTTTGAAAGAGTGGTTTTGTTCTGTCAATACAGCTTATCG
Organism: Nicotiana noctiflora; assembly: GCA_032618575.1. Taxonomy (NCBI): domain Eukaryota; kingdom Viridiplantae; phylum Streptophyta; class Magnoliopsida; order Solanales; family Solanaceae; genus Nicotiana; species Nicotiana noctiflora. The sequence goes on from JASVEL010000652.1 coordinate 104,200, forward strand.
AGTTATCAAGCTGAACTGCCTTCTGTAAGGGGCTTGAATCGTTCGTTTACTCTAAGTCTTATTACCAACGCGATGGATTGCTACTTGAAAAACTTTCAATACAAAAAGAGCTCCTTCCGGCTATACTGTAGTTGGAAAGTCTTAGTTCAGTTTGAGAAGTCAAGGAGGCACGAAGAGCTAACAAAGAGTCTTTATATTTGACTGTCCAAAATCAAGTGGGAGATTGAATTGAAAAGGCCCCTTACTATAGATAGGGTGTTAGCGTTGTTTTTTGAAATAAGGACGTTTAGGTTTGACTAATATGATAGAAAGGGGCAAGCCAAAACCCACTCTGCTGAGTTTGGATTTCGGGGCTACCTACTTTAGGGCTTATGTAATATATAAAGAAGAACCCTCTTAGGCCTTTTTGTTTAAGGGCTGCTCGCCTTTTGAAAAGAAGGAAGTGGGAGCCCAAAGGTTATTTCGGTAAACCGATGCATGAGGTGAGGCTCCCATGTCCCGCCAACCCCCCGAAAAAGTAAGGGCTTATACGGAGTCAGAAGCAAGCAGAGTAAAAGGCGGGTAAAACTCACATAAGCAGAGGGGGAGACACATTCATGAAAAGCGAGAAGCCCTGCCGTGGGGGACTGACCAACTATGAATAGATCTTACTTATGCATACGGATAAAAACATATATTAGTCCGTATCATGGGTCTCTTTGTTACAAAAGGCGGACATCCCCTTTCCAAAACATTAACATAGGTCCTCAGGCAGACATTGAAAAAGGAGAGAAAAGAGTATATTTACCTTTACAATATTTCAGAATGTATCATGGCTCCATCTATTCATTAAAAAAAAGAGTTCTGCATCTCGAGTGAACAAATAGGCGTGGGAAGAGTGAGAGGGGGGGCTACGAGCCCTCTCTCGTTGTTGTTCCTGGACCACCCATCTCTTCCTTCCCCTTCGCCCGACCTGGTGAGATCAGATTTCTAGAACGAAGTGAAGTGATAGGAAGAGAAGACTGCTGGCAGGAAATCCCTATTCATGAGAGCCCCTTGTAAAGGGGAAAACGAAAGTATGCTCCTGCGCACCACCTGAAGAAAGGATATTATATTAAAAAGGGAAAGGGTGGAAAACCTATCTAACCAATAAGAAGAAAGGGGCAAGCCAAAACCTACTCCTAACAAGTTGCTGGATCGAAGTAGTACATTATTCATCCTTTTCGAGAAAAGCTCCTATCAAGTCGGTTCGCTAACGCCTTATCTTCCTATTTATAAGCCACAACTTACTTCGACGTTTTCAATTTCCCATAGAGGAACTACTTCCTGCGTCTGCGGCCGTTGCAGCTAAACTAACAGAGGAAGGAGGAGGGGAGGGGGGGACATCAAATAGATTTTTGTAAACACAGAACTGGAAGAGGTTCGATTCCTCTTTGATGTTGTTAAGCCAAGAGCGCAAAGCGCATGCGCGAAATGAGAGCTAGGGGAATGGGAAGACAAGAAAATGCCCGGGTACTCCATCTACCAAAAGAAATGATTGAAATAGAGCGAAGAATGGAAAGGCAGGCTGCGAAGGCGCTGACTCAAAGGCTGATAGGATTGAAATTAAAGGCAAAAGGAAATAGGCTAAGCAAGAGGATTTACCATCGATCGTGAAAGACGAAGTGACTCACCAAAAGCATTGCCCACCAGGGGCTGCAGAGACAAGAGCTAGAAGAACTAAACCAAAAGAAAATGGCCGTAGAAGGCTATCTTTAAGAATAAAAAAGGCACCTTATTAGCACGATAGGGGGATGCTTAGACAAGAAAAAACATTCAACAAAACTTAAAAAATTCTTTCTTAGTAAGGAATGGAAAGATAGGAAGCTTGGAGAGCTAATGGAATGAAATAGAAATAACAGATTTGCGATAGAAGTCAAATACAATTAAGTAACTAGGGGCAAGATACAGACTTTACAGCGTCAATTCATACACAAATTGGAGTGACTTCACTACCTGAAGAAGGAAAGCTTCTTCGGCAGGGTCGAACAAGACGTGTAAGACACTGAGTGGCCGGGGCTTCTTTATTGTAAGGCGTCTAGAAGCCCAATTTTTGTCATGTCTTATGGGCACACAATGGTTCATAAAGGAAAAGGCTCTCCATGGGCAGTGTCTGCTTTGGCCCAAAGCGAGTAGGCTGGCAGTCTTGAAGCGACGGAGAATTATTTAATTGTTTGGTGTCGGCATCTTTTCCTACTTCTAACTGTTCTCCTAACCGGTCAAGGTAATCGGCTAACTGGGAATTCATCTTCAGACCTAAGTCCCAAGCAGACATGTTGAAATGTACGGGCGTAGGTTAGCGTCTCGTCCTACGAATAATAGCGTTTGAAGGTCGCCCATGGGATATGCTGTACGGTTGTAGTTTATGTTAGCTGCTTATCCGTTGCCTTCATTACGACTTTCGACCAAGACATTATTGAAGAAACTCTTGTTTAGTCACGACATCATTCCCGTCCTTTGTGGTGCTTTTTCAACCCCTTGCTTTGACTTGGTAAATTTCATCTTGATTTGCTCTAATTCCAAGAGATACCGCATTTTCTGCATCAACAGTTCTAGGCATATACTATGTTCTAGAGCCTTTAGTTTAGTTGCAGAGCTAGAAGCTACTATATATAGATAGTGCCCGATTTCTATATCCTGCCTACAAATCGAAGCTCTTATCTCTCTAGCTCATGAATAAATCACCCGCCAGAAAGGCATAGCCGGAATAGAATGAATGAATGATTAAATCTTCCATCATTTCATTGATGACGCCTCCCTTTCTGCCTTTCTATCTATACTTCCCATCCCAGTAAATTATGGAACAAGTAACGGCTTTCGTGAAAAAAAGTTTTTTTGCAGGGTCTCGCTTGCACATTTTTGGGTTTGACCTTTCGTCCCTTAGTCTCACTCTGTTCAACTAAGTCACTTCGTCCCTATTCTCGGATTTTCACGCCTTTCAAAACCACAAAGGCGCAAACCAGTTAGGGGTCGAACTGTGTTTTATCGCTGGCAAGATTCCGGTAGCGAGAGCATGACCACTTATCACCGACTTACTTGATAATGCCTCCACTCTTTCTGACCTCTACCGGCTGAGTGAGGAATTGGATAACCCATCCAGTCCTCTATCGCATCGAATTGACGAATTCATTCTATTGCGTAAAACTAGTGAATGTGGTGGTGCTCAAACACCAAGTGGGGCTGGGGAGCGAAATTGCTAGTTTTCTTTATATTCTCATTGAAGAAAAGCAAATTTACGAGGTTTCAAGAGCATGGTAGCTCGACCCTCGGTAGAGTGGTAAAGCTATGAACGAATGGGTTAGGCAAAAAGGGGAGGCGGGGATCACCTCTAACAAGCATATGGTTTCGAGTCTAGATTTTCACTCTCAACTTTCGCAATGTAAGGAAAACGATTTTGGTTCTATTATACAGTGTGCTTATTTTATCCCATAAATCAACGCCTGCTACACAGAAAGAAGAAAGAGGCTCAAGGTTCTAGTAGAGATAGGGAGTGAAAGTTCATAACATTACTTGGGATGGGAAAAAGTGGTTGATGCTAAAAAAGATGAGGTTTCATCAAGTTTTCACTTTTTCGATCGACCTTACCGACAGATGATCGAAGGCCTTAACTAGTAAAATATAAAGAAAGATCTTTAAGTCAATTAAATAAACTAGTCAATTTTTAGTCACTAAAAAGTGAACTTCCTTCCTTCGATAGTCGGAAAGTCTCTTAGATGATGCCCTATCGCACTCCCTTCGATCCGCTATCAATCCGCTTGATCAATCAAATAAAAACAGTCAAGTGATGCTTCTCTTTTATTGTAATGTTTTAGTAGGGATCTTGGGATGGGCCCAAGTAAAGACTAGCTAGTGTCCAACAGCGCGGGAAAGTATGAAATGCTCATTTGCTAGTTATGTAGATCCTTTGTAAAGTGTATTCCTTCCTTGGCAGTACGGAAAGTCTGTATCTATAAGGAAGTCTCGGGGCTCCCAAGTGCACGATTGTTTAGGTGTGTGCTAAAAGTGCTTCCTTTAATTCCAACCAGTATCTGAACCTCCTTTCCATTTCTCGGAGAAGGTATGCAAGTAAGTCATCTGTGCTAATAAGTTCCTGCCTTTTTTTTATAGGTAAGACATGGGGCAACAAGCCCGGTTTTACAAATTCCCGTCTTTCTTTGATCGAAAGCTAAGCGTGCCCAACCATTTAAGCAAAGTCCTATTTGTCAAGGAAGAGAGCCAAGTCAAGCTCAAGTCATCCGGGATAAGAGAAGGTACTATCCTAATAAGCCGGGGTAGGACCGGTCGAATAAGCAGTAATTCATCTTTGCTTAGATGAATTGAAGACTTTAATACCAAGAAAGATCCTTCTGCAACATAATATTTTACTACCTCAATAAATGCCCTAGAGCATTCAATAAATCTTCTCTTCCTCTATCTACACCAGCCTCGGTTCGATCGGTCATGGGGCTTCCCTCTGGCAAGAATTGAGAGAAGATGTTGCGCTTTTACTCAGTACATAGATTTGGATTAGTCAAAATAGAACTAGACATATCAAGGTGCGGAAGGCAAGTAGTAAATCCAATCCTTTTAAAAGAGAACCTGAATCCCTTCTTTCTACCCTACTTCATGCCAATCACTATCCATCCTTCCCCAAGAGCCAACCATGGCATGGCATTCGATGCATCAACAATTTCACTACCTTCCTCTAGAGCATTGAATTCAATAGCAAGGGTTATTCAACTAAGACGGTATTCTGTAGCAGAGGAGAGCAGGAAATAGACAACACCAATTATTCTAATTGAATGTCAACCCGCCTATTCCGATTCACTTTACCCAATAAAGGGCTATGTGAAATAGGGATTGTTGCTTCCACTGCGCTACCTTCCTAAGCCCTTACTCCTTTTCCATTTGCATATGCCTTGTCGAAGTAGAAGATATGGCATTAGTTCGAAAATACTTTCTTAAAGTGGCAAATCGGCTTCTCCTAACAGGGCATTCGATGCATCTTCAGCTAGTTTTCCCCCGCCGCCTACTATCTAGCTGCAATCCTTCCCTTAACCCTAATCATGCTTAAGACATGGAATTAGATGCTTCTTACCCCAAAATTCAATAAATAGAAGAGTGAGGAGGGATTTTTTAACAATGCAAGACTAATTAGCTCGCCTAAGCGTCGTAGCAGAAGAATTCCTCATCTACGAGCTATTGGTGATCTATTCTCAAGAAGGAATGAAATGACTGACTTTCCTTACCTAATAACATCTTAATCTACAATCTACGAATAATAAAGAGGAGCATCTTGTAAGGCCCCGTAAAATTTTTGTGCATAAAACCTAGTAGATGTGGTGTCATGGTCCGAATGATGTGTTAGGAATGCGTAGAAAGGGTTCGGACCCTTGGTAGTGATTTAAGTTTCAAAAATGTAGAGAAATAATTTTTCCGAAAAAGTGTCAAATATGCGGTCAAGAATGCGACCGCAGAATCAACATGCGGACCGCATTCTGACCGCAAATCGTTCCAGAGAGTTGCCCAAAATCGTGTCAAAAGTGCGGTCGATATGCGATCGCATGTCAAATCTGCGGTGCACTTTTGCGACCGCGGAATCAACATGCGGTCCGCATAGTGACCGCATTCCTTAACAGAACCTGTATAAAATTTGGGGCAATTCTGCGGTCACTATGCGGACCGCATGTTGATTCTGCGGTCGCATAGTGCACCGCATAATTGACCCCGGCCCAGATTTTGTAACATTTTGACCCGATCTCTTCTTTAATATAACACCATTCTTCTTCATTTTATCATATCACCTCACCAAAATTTGAGAGAGAAGAGAGGGTTTTTAGAGAGAGAAATCTTTCATCTTCAAAGATTGTTCCAACTATTTAATTCCAAGGGATCCTAGGGCAAGGATTCAACTTCCCCAATATTTTCAAGGTAAAAACCCTAACTATTTTCTTTGATTTTCACTTTTAATTGGGTAAAGAGAGGTTTGCATATAATAGCTTTTAAAAAATAGAATTTTTACACTCATGCATGATTATTGAACTTGATTTCTAGTAAAAAGAAGTGAGTAGAAGTAAGAGTCTTCAAGAACAAGGTTGGCAAGAGTAAGATAGCTTGGGTAAGCATAAAGTAGGAGGAAAAATCATCACCAGGTATGTATGGCTAATTTTGATTCTTGTGAAATCGCCTATATGTGTGAAGTTTGTTTGTTTCGTGTTAAATTAACAAATTGTGTGAAATTCTTGATGTTGTTGTTGGATATTCAAAGTTTGTTGTTGAGCTATGAGTGATGTAAAATGAGAGTTTAATTTGGCAAAAGAATTGTGAATAATGACTATGATGGCCTATATGGCACCTTGTGGAAAACAAACGAAACACTTGAGAATTGGTTTATTGTGGAAAGAGATGAAACACTTGAATTGTGGAAATATTGTAACATGGTTGTGATATTGAATTGAGAAGAAATTGAGAACATGAACCAATGTGTAAGTTGCTTATTTGAACTTGTTGAAATTGTGTGTAGTACCTTATCTGCTGCTGTTTGAAATTGTTGTGTTTTCAACTGTAAGGCGGGGTCGTGTTGCGCGCCGCAACGTGGTGAAATAAGGTGTGGGTTGGGGTGATAAGGGTGGCCGAGGTAATAAGGGTGGTCGGGGGCAATAAGGATGGAAAGCGATCGAAATCGCTATTGAAAATTGATACAAAAATCAATAATGTGAAATTGTGAAAGGAGACAGCAGGAGAGTTTGCAACCTGTGGGGCACTGATTGCCCCTTTGTTTGACTACTTGTGCTTTACGTGATTGATTGGTTATTGTTAAATTGGTTGATCGTAGAAAGTGCTTTGTGTGAGAATTATTTGAAATGAGGAAAATGTGGAAACATGGTTGGTGGCTTAATTAATTGTTGATGTAATTTAATGGCTTGAGTTTACTTGGGACAAAGTTTGTCCATACATACCAGTACAATTCAAGTGTACTGACGTCCCTTTTGCCGGGGGCGCTACATTCGTGTCATGATTGTAGGTGGATCAGTAGCAGGCACTTCAGCTCATCGGCAGTAGTATCTTTCATCCTCCATTGCCCGTTTTTGGTGAGCCCCTTTCTTCCTCGGGGCCTTGTGTGGTTCATGCCACTCGGTTTAGATTTCATTTTGGTTTTGTAAGGTATAGCCGGAGCCTTGTTACCGGCAAGTATTGTATTTCCCCTTTTTGTATCCTAGAGGCTCTGTAGACATGTAAACTGTGGGACTCCAGTCTTATGTATATGTATTGTGTTATGTCGGGCGTTGTAAAAATTGAAATCTTGTTAATGAATCACTCGTATCGTTTTATTTGTTTAATGTGAAATCAATTATGATTAGTAATATATTTGGTCAATGAGAAACAGTCATCACAGGGGTAACGCGTGGGAATGAAAGGCACCCAGGTCCGCTTGACTGGGGCAACCCGGTCAGGCGCCGGTCATGTTCCTCGATTTGGGGCGTGACAAACTTGGTATCAGAGCTTAGGGTTTTAAAGTGTCCTAGGATGTCTCGGAGCCGTGTCTAGTAGTGCCCTTCTTATAGGTGTGTTGTCGACCACATCATATAAGTAGGGGGCTACACGGGCATTTAGGAATTTACCTACTTCTTTGTTAATCTATATCGTGCGGTAAAGTGCAATATGGAGATATCTGTGTCTAATTCGTGCCTTGTTCCCAAATTTTCAGAATATGGCACCTAAGAAGAAGGCTAGACTCGGCCTTAGGGCCAATGCCGACCCAAGTGCAGCTGTTAATCATGTACCCGATGCCGTGGGAGAGAATGACCCACCGGTCCCGAATTTGCATGGCCCATCTGTTCAAAACCCAAGTGTCCCTATTCCAGCCGCGGCAGAGGATGCCACCATTCCTCCTGCCGGTGTTCCTGACTCAGATACAGTTCCCGCTTCGGGCTCTGGTATCTCTAAAGAAGAACTTAGGGGAGCCATCCATATGTTAACACAGCTAGTGGCCGCACAGGCCCAGAGATCCCATGATGCCCCTGCATCCTCCAGCGGACAGGGAGATTCCTTTGGCTCCAGAGTCCACCAGTTCTTGCGATTGGCCCCTCCAGAATTTTCAGGCACCGATCCAGAGGCTGACCCACAGGAATTCCTTGATGAGATATACAAGACCCTCAGAGTGATGAAGGCTACAGATATAGAGGGGGTAGAGTTGGCCTCTTACAGGCTGAAAGGAGCGGCACGTTCATGGTTCGAAATGTGGGAGGATTCCCGTGAGGAAGGGAGCCCTCCGGCCAGATGGGATGAGTTCGTGGATGCATTTATGGACCACTTCTTACCTGTCGAAGCTGGAGCATCATATGGAGTTCGTAAGGTTGTCCAAGTACGCTCCTCATTTAGTGTCAACATGGAGTTCGTAAGGTTGTCCAAGTATGCTCCTCATTTAGTGTCGACCATGGATGCCCGGGTTCGACGGTTTGTTCAGGGCCTTAGCCCTTTGGTGGTGAATGAGGCCGCCACAGCAGCTTTGCACTCAGACATGAACTATGGGAGGATTGTGGGATTTGCTCAGGCCACAGAGGCCAGGAAATTGAAGATTCATGCAGAAAGAGAAAGTAGCAGCAGGGCCCGGTCAATGGGTCGTTCAGGGAGATCACTTCCAGGGAAGGGGTCATCAGGGCCATCCCAGTCATATGCTCGGTCCTCCGCGAGTGCACCGCCATCCGTGCACAGTCATCAGCAGGGCAGTTACTCGAGACCTGGTTCAGACAGCAGGAGGTCTCGTCAGTCTGGTCATCCTGGGGTGAGATCCCAGCAGCAGGGGAGACCTACATGCCCCAAGTGTGGGAGATTTCATACAGAAACTTGCTACCTTGACCTTCCAGTGTGTTTCGGGTGCGGGGTGAGAGGTCACATTCAGCGGGACTGCCGTGCACCCCGTCGGGGTATAGGTAGGGGATCTGCTCAGTCATCCGGTTCTTCAGCTGCTACATCATCAGCGCGTACTCCAGCAGCAGCAGGGCGTGGTGCAGCTAGGGGTGGAGCTCGGGGTAGGGGTGGACCTAGCCGATTCTATGCATTGAGTGACCGCCAGAATGCCGAGGCTTCTCCAGATGTTGTTATCTGTATCCTGTCTGTTCAGACTATTGATTGCTATGCCCTTATTGATCCGGGGTCCTCCTTGTCTTATGTTACTCCATTTATTGCTTCAAGTTTTGGGATAGAACCCGAACAGCTTCACGAGTCGTTCTCTGTGTCGACACCTATTGGTGATTCTATTACAGCCTCACGAGTCTATAGGAATTGTGTTGTTACGGTGGGTGGTCGTGATACCGCAGCCGATCTTATTGAGCTTGGGATGGTAGATTTTGATGTAATTATGGGGATGGATTGGCTCTATTCGTGCTTTGCCAAACTTGACTGTCGAACGAGAGTTATGAGGCTCGAGTTCCCTAACGAGCCAATCATTGAATGGAGAGGAAATGGTGTAGTGCCAAGGGGTAGGTTTATTTCCTACCTTAAGGCTTCGAAGATGATTAAGAAGGGGTGTATCTATCACCTGGTTCGGGTAACGGACACCACCTCGGATGTGCCTATCCTCGAGTCCGTGCCAATTGTGAATGAATTTCCTGAAGTGTTTCCAGATGAGCTTCCAGGCATCCCGCCGGATAGGGAGATTGATTTCGGAATTGATGTATTGCCGGATACTCAGCCAATATCCATTCCACCTTACAGAATGGCGCCAGCAGAGTTAAGGGAGTTAAAGGAGCAGCTGAGGGATTTATTAGGGAAAGGTTTCATACGACCGAGTGTGTCGCCATGGGGTGCTCCGGTTCTCTTTGTCAGAAAGAAGGATGGGTCACTTCGAATGTGTATTGATTATCGGCAGCTCAACAAAGTCACCATCAAGAATAAATATCCATTGCCTCGAGTGGATGATCTGTTTGACCAATTGCAGGGAGCGAGGTTCTTCTCAAAGATTGATTTACGGTCTGGGTACCACCAGTTGAAAATCAGGGAGCAGGATGTTCCTAAAACCGCCTTCAGAACTCGTTATGGTCACTTTGAGTTTTTGGTTATGTCTTTTGGGCTAACCAACGCCCCAGCAGCTTTCATGGACCTTATGAATCGGGTTTTCAAGCCATTCCTAGATTCCTTTGTGATTGTATTCATTGACGATATTCTCATCTACTCTCGGAGCAGGGAAGATCATGCCGTTCACCTCAGAGCAGCATTGCAGACCCTTCTTCAGCATCAATTGTATGCCAAGTTCTCAAAATGTGAGTTTTGGTTGGAGTCCGTAGCTTTTCTAGGGCATGTTATTTCCAGTGAGGGAATTATGGTGGATCCTCAGAAGATTGCGGCAGTGAAAGATTGGCCTAGACCCACAACCCCGACAGAGATTCGTAGCTTTTTGGGTCTGGCAGGGTACTATCGGAGGTTTGTAGAGGGATTCTCAACCCTCGCCTCCCCATTGACTAAATTGACGCAGAAAGCAGTTAAGTTCCAGTGGTCCGAAGCATGTGAGAAAAGTTTCCAAGAATTGAAGTCAAGATTGACCTCGGCACCAGTATTGGCCTTGCCAGAAGGCACCGAGGGATTTGTAGTCTATTGTGATGCCTCCAGAGTCGGTTTGGGATGTGTATTGATGCAGCACGGAAAGGTTATAGCTTATGCTTCCAGACAACTCAAGAACCATGAGAAGAATTATCCGACGCATGATTTGGAACTTGCAGCTGTTGTGTTTGCCTTGAAAATATGGCGACACTATCTTTATGGGGTTCATGTAGATGTGTTTTCGGACCACAAGAGCCTCCAGTATTTGTTCAAGCAGAAAGAGCTGAATCTGAGACAGCGGCGGTGGTTAGAATTACTCAAGGACTATGATATGAACATATTGTACCATCCAGGAAAGGCAAATGTGGTAGCCGACGCTCTTAGTCGAAAATCCATGGGTAGTTTGGCTCATTTGGGTGTGGATCGGAGACCCCTGGCTCGAGAGGTTTACCAATTAGCCAGTTTGGGGGTTCGTATCTCGGCGTCAGCCGAGGGGGATATCTTGGTGCATAATGGAGCAGAATCATCATTGGTCGCGGAAATCAAGGAAAAACAGTTCATGGATCCAGCATTGGTTCGGGTGAAGGAAGCAGTCATGAATGACAAGACCTCAGCATTTGTACTCAGCAGCGAAGATGGTGTATTGCGGTGTCAAGATAGGCTATGTGTTCCGGATGTGGACGAGCTTCGGGAAAGAGTGATGGCAGAGGCTCATATTTCCAGGTATTCTGTGCACCCTGGTTCAACGAAAATGTATCATGATCTCAAGGAGATTTATTGGTGGAACGGTATGAAAAGGGATGTGGCAGGCTTTGTAGCTAAATGTCCGAACTGTCAACAAGTGAAGGCCGAGCATCAACGGCCCGGTGGATTAACTCAGCTTATAGAAATACCAAGGTGGAAATGGGAGATGATCAATATGGATTTCGTGGTGGGGTTACCTCGCACTCAGCGTAAGTTTGACTCAATATGGGTGATAGTGGATCGACTCACCAAATCAGCTCACTTCCTGCCTGTCAAGTCCACTGATACCGCGGAGCAATATGCAAGATTGTACATCAAAGAGATAGTAAGGCTTCATGGGACTCCACTTTCTATCATCTCAGATCGTGGGGCTCAGTTCACCGCTAACTTTTGGAAGAAGTTTCAGCAAGGTTTGGGAACTCAGGGTGAATCTCAGCACAGCTTTCCATCCACAGACCGATGGACAGGCCGAGCGGACCATTCGGACGCTTGAAGATATGTTGCGGGCTTGTGTCTTAGATTTTAAAGGTAATTGGGATGAACACTTGCCACTGATAGAATTTGCTTATAATAACAGCTATCATGCTAGCATTCAAATGGCCCCGTTAGAGGCATTGTACGGGAGAAGATGTAGATCGCCAATCGGGTGGTTTGAGGTAGGTGAAGCGGAATTGCTAGGGCCAGATATGGTGTACGAAGCTATGGAAAAGGTCAAAGTTATTCAGGAGAGAATGAAAACAGCACAGAGTCGTCAAAAGTCCTATGCGGACGTTCGTCGAAGGGATTTGGAGTTTCAAGTCGATGATTGGGTGTTCTTGAGGGTATCTCCTATGAAGGGAGTCATGCGGTTCGGAAAGAAAGGGAAATTGAGTCCTAGGTATGTCGGGCCATATCGGATCATTCAAAGGATTGGTCAAGTTGCTTATAGGCTTGAGTTGCCTCCTGAGATGTCATCAGTGCATCCGGTATTCCATGTGTCCATGTTGAAGAAAGTGATTGGAGATCCATCCACCATCATGCCAGTCGAAGCTATAGAGGTTAATGAAGATTTGTCATATGAAGAAGTTCCAATTGCCATTCTTGATAGGCAAGTCCGTAAGTTGAGAAATAAGGAAGTTGCCTCTGTTAAAGTATTGTGGCGAAGTCAACAAGTTGAGGAGGCCACATGGGAAGCGGAAAAAGAGATGAAGGAAAAGTACCCCCATTTGTTCGATCAAGCCTAGAAGAAATTAGGTGACCCTCCTACTCCTAGTAATTGTCATCTTGTCTAAGTTGTTTCCCTCTTAGTATTAGTAAAGTCCCCTTCATTTTGTAATGAGTTAAATGTGTTGTTACCTTGGGTCACTTGAACCGTTCTTGATAAATGAAAGCCTTATAAAGATTTACGTGTTTAATAAACAACTAATAGTAAGTGTAGATTGGTAATGGTTTGTTAAGTGTACATGGTGTGTTAAAATGGTTAAATAAGGTGATAATTCATTGAAGTGACTAGTTATGTGCAATTGTAACAATGTGATAGAATATGTGCATTCGTTGAGATAAGAAAGTGTATACCAGTTGTGAAAGGTGTTGTATTTGTGTATTGTTGTTTGGTAATGTGTTTCGGGGGCCCTCTGACAGGTGGATATGTCCATAATACAAAGGAAACTCTAGCGAAATTTTTCTAAAATATAAGAGTTAGTCAAAATTTTGATGGTTGCATATCATGTCTTTCAAAACCAACTCATTTATTTCAAAATCCTCATTCGAGGACGAATGATCTTAAGGGGGGAGGATGTAAGGCCCAGTAAAATTTTTGTGCATAAAACCTAGTAGCTATAGTGTCATGGTTCGAATAATGTGTTAGGAATGCGTAGAATTCTTCGCGGCGAGCTTGCTCGCCGCGGTTCGGACCCTTGGTAGTGATTTAAGTTTCAAAAATGTAGAGAAATAATTTTTCTGAAAAAGTGTCAAATATGCGGTCAAGAATGCGACCGCAGAATCAACATGCGGACCGCATTCTTGCCGCAAAACGTTCCAGTGAGTTGCCCAAAATTGTGTCAAAAGTGCGGTCGATATGCGATCGCATGTCAAATCTGCGGTGCACTTTGCGACCGCAGAATCAACATGCGGTCCGCATAGTGACCGCATTCCTTAACAGAACCTGTGTAAATTTGGGGCAATTCTGCGGTCACTATGCGGACCGCATGTTGATTCTGCGGTCGCATAGTGCACCGCATAATTGACCCGGCCCAGATTTTGTAACATTTTGACCCGATCTCTTCTTTAATATAACACCTTTCTTCTTCATTTTATCATATCACCTCACCAAAATTTGAGAGAGAAGAGAGGGTTTTTAGAGAGAGAAATCTTTCATCTTCAAAGATTGTTCCAACTATTTAATTCCAAGGGATCCTAGGGCAAGGATTAAACTTCCCCAATATTTTCAAGGTAAAAACCCTAACTATTTTCTTTGATTTTCAGTTTTAATTGGGTAAAGAGAGGTTTGCATATAATAGCTTTTAAAAAAATAGAATTTTTACACTAATGCATGATTATTGAACTTGATTTCTAGTAAAAAGAAGTGAGTAGAAGTAAGAGTCTTCAAGAACAAGGTTGGCAAGAGTAAGATAGCTTGGGTAAGCATAAAGTAGGAGGAAAAATCATCACCAGGTATGTATGGCTAATTTTGACTCTTGTGAAATCGCCTATATGTGTGAAGTTTGTTTGTTTCGTGTTAAATTAACAAATTGTGTGAAATTCTTGATGTTGTTGTTGGATATTCAAAGTTTGTTGTTGAGCTATGAGTGATGTAAAATGAGAGTTTAATTTGGCAAAAGAATTGTGAATAATGACTATGATGGCCTATATGGCACCTTGTGGAAAACAAACGAAACACTTGAGAATTGGTTTATTGTGGAAAGAGATGAAACACTTGAATTGTGGAAATATTGTAACATGGTTGTGATATTGAATTGAGAAGGAATTGAGAACATGAACCAATGTGTAAGTTGCTTATTTGAACTTGTTGAAATTTTGTGTAGTACCTTATATCTGCTGTTTGAAATTGTTGTGTTTTCAACTGTAAGGCGGGGTCGTGTTGCGCGCCGCAACGTGGTGAAATAAGGTGTGGGTTGGGGTGATAAGGGTGGCCGAGGTAATAAGGGTGGTCGGGGGCAATAAGGATGGAAAGCGATCGAAATCGCTATTGAAAATTGATACAAAAATCAATAATGTGAAATTGTGAAAGGAGACAGCAGGAGAGTTTGCAACCTGTGGGGCACTGATTGCCCCTTTGTTTGACTACTTGTGCTTTACGTAATTGATTGGTTATTGTTAAATTGGTTGATCGTAGAAAGTGCTTTGTGTGAGAATTATTTGAAATGAGGAAAATGTGGAAACATGGTTGGCTCTGGCTTAATTAATTGTTGATGTAATTTAATGGCTTGAGTTTACTTGGGACAAAGTTTGTCCATACATACCAGTACAATTCAAGTGTACTGACGTCCCTTTTGCCGGGGGCGCTACATTCGTGTCATGATTGTAGGTGGATCAGTAGCAGGCACTTCAGCTCATCGGCAGTAGTATCTTTCATCCTCCACTGCCCGTTTTTGGTGAGCCACTTTCTTCCTCGGGGCCTTGTGTGGTTCATGCCACTCGGTTTAGATTTCATTTTGGTTTTGTAAGGTATAGCCGGAGCCTTGTTACCGGCAAGTATTGTATTTCCCCTTTTTGTATCCTAGAGGCTCCGTAGACATGTAAACTGTGGGACTCCAGTCTTATGTATATGTATTGTGTTATGTCGGGCGTTGTAAAAATTGAAATCTTGTTAATGAATCACTCGTATCGTTTTATTTGTTTAATGTGAAATCAATTATGATTAGTAATATATTTGGTTAATGAGAAACGGTCATCACAGGGGTAACGCGTGGGAATGAAAGGCACCCAGGTCCGCTTGACTGGGGCAACCCGGTCAGGCGCCGGTCATGTTCCTCGATTTGGGGCGTGACACATCTAGCCGAGTAGCAGTCAATAGGCGGGGAAGAAGTCAAAGGCGAATATCTCTTTGCCCCCCTCTTAAGTCAATGCTTTGCCCTTCGTCTCTTTTGCCCTTTTTAATTTGTTTTTTGCATGTTTAGGGGCATTTTTTTAACCTAATCGATAGTTGTTAGGATGAATCACACGTGGGAGAGATATGAAATCTCTGAGCAGACTTAAATCCCTTTTGCCATTCTTTCCAAAATAGGATTTTGCTATTTAGATGGACTCAGATCCTTTCATGTAGGAGGGTCTTTGATGGGCTTTGTATTTGGATAGATCTAGTGGGCCTTCTTGCATGGACTTAGGCTTGCTTACTGGTTTCATTGAGGATGGGATTCCCTACCCGATGTGTCTGGCTAGGTTATTAGGCACCTTTGGTTTAGGCTTTCTCCGCCCTATCCAGAAGTCAGAAGTTCCGTCTACAGAAGGTCTAATTCTGAGCCGAAGCTCTATTTATTGCCCTATTCCCTTTCCTTACCAAAGTCATTAAGGAGGGGCCGGGGAAGACTGCAATTCGTCTGAGCTTAGTCTTCTCTTCTGAAATGATTGGAGGCTAGGGAAAGGGCACTCTTGAAGAAGGGCCTGCCGTACGTAGGGGTATAGAAAGTTCCTTCTCTTATGGGAGAGGCGCTATTGAATGAAAAATAAAGTCTTCAAGAAGTGAGAGAAGGAATCATAAAAGAAATAGCTTTCGACTAAAGACGCAGATGATGAGCAGAAGTCTGCTTTAATAAAGTAGCTTGGGGGAACCTTAAGACAGGACATCGCGGCGAAGGTATGAAGGTTCGGTAATGCAGCCCAGTCTGGTCTGAGGAGGAGTGTGACTGTTAAAGATGCAGCAAAGGGAAAGGACTTTCACCAGTTTCTTGAGTGAGAAGCGGATGTTGGTGAAAAAAGGAAGTTGAGTTCAAGTTTGGAGCACATGCCATAAGCCAAAGATCCCGGGATGACTCTAAAAGCTAACGGGATGATTCTGTTTAAACCGGGCATTCCATAGAGCAAGGAAAGATATTTCAAAAATAGAATCAGGAGAAAGCGCTAGAACCGATGTAAGTAAGATCCGCTACAAGTAGAAGTCGATCCGGTACCTTTCTTAGGGTACTCAACAACTAGAGTCATCTCCCTTTCTCCTTTTAGCTTTAGTCGGTCGAGTAGTTTATTCGAACGTTGTGAACTCATTCCTGCCTTTGCAATACCAGCGCATCTGGTGCCACAGAATCGGTTGTCTTCTGCCTCTTCCCCTCTATCAGAAGATCGCCTTGTGTGGAAGGTTGAGTCTGAACTTCAGTCAATGGGAGGAATCCCCTTATCTAAAGTTCTTTGTATGGCACTCTAAACTCTCTTTCTTACACGAGACAGAAAGTGTAACTACCGAAGCTCTTTCAACTTGTCATGTCTTTTGATAAGTATTGTGGTTAAGTCAGTTAAGAAGATGAGAGTCGGAAAATAGAAATAAGAACTGTCAAGTGATTCTTGAATGCTTCTACTTATGTAGATGGAGTACAGTATGCTGCTATATATACCTATAATTCCCAAGACAATATCGGGAGTACCCATCTTATCTGATATGTAACTAGATCGTCAAACTCTTTCCCGCTATACCTAGCTGATTCTCAAGGACAAAAAGGTATAGCATTACATTTTAATAGACAGATGAAAGCTAGGTCTCTACTCCTTCTTCATGAAAACGAAAGGCCTTGTTATCATCTAGATCGACGTAAGGTGCGTAGCGGTGTAGAGTCCAACTACGACTTCCATGAAAGATCTCATTCATCTTGATTGAGTAGTTTCTTAGTGACCACTAAACCTGGTCCTTCTGAGAATGGTTTTACCCCGCTCCTCAATCTTATTCTATTTCTCATCCTACTTAAGATTCTCTTTTAGTTATGGAAACAAGCCCCTATTCCTATCTGTTGAGTAGCCCAAGCTCCTTAAGTATTGTCCCCTCTCTTGTGAAAGAAAGAGGTTGATGCACCCGGCTACCCGAAGTAGAGCTTTCTTTGTCCTACCTTTCCTTACCTGACTTTCCTAGTTTAGATAGCGTATTAAGAATCATGCCAAAATACGCCAAAACCTGGGCCCGAGTTCTCTTTCTTCAAGAAAGGGTAGCTTCAAACAACCTGGTTCCATACACACCAATCAAGCAAGCGACTCCCCTTCCTTAGCGTACCCGTCCATTGAAGCATTCTTCCTTCTTGCGTATGTGTTATAGCTCATAGCTCTAAGCCCTAGTTCCTTGGTGAAAAGAGCTGTCGCCTTTAAATCATCAAAAAAATAAATGAAGGAACCGCTCGAAAGGGACCACATAACAATGGCTCATAACTGGAAAACATAACAACAATGTCTCCTAGCTACAAAAGAATGGCTCCCAACTGAAAATTTCTCTCGATCACTCTCTAACAGAAAGCCATTTTCCCTTTCGCAAAAAGTAAACTTGGACTTCTTTCCTAAGTAGAGATTTGGACTACATGTACCTAAGGAACCCGCCGACAGGGGCAGCCTTTCATTGTTGGAAACTTTGATTTAGATTGGTAGGATTCTGTCTAATCTTTCCTAATTTAGAAATTGCACTCAATCAACATAGATTCCACTCATTCATTCTCGACCGCCTCTTTTCTAGTCACTTTTGGTCAAATCTTTCTTGTGATTTTCTATTCTCTCATGAGAAATGGTTTGCTTCGTTTAAGCCATTGTCTCTTAATGCATGTAGGGAGGCTGGGGCTTTTCCACCACGACCCATTTTAAAGGAGAACCAGAAGAACAACAATGAACTCAAAGCTAATGAAGGAGATCCGCAACTTGAACAAGGTACACAGGATCTTTCCTACCCCTTTCTATTTTGACTTCTTTGAAAGGTGAAAGAGTAAGAAGCTAGACCGACTTGCTCTTAAATTAAAAGCAGCAAGAGCAAGTAAGTAGGCTTTTCTCCGCAAGATAAATCTTGAGTTTCTTTATACATTATAATATAAGGACTTTTAAACGATCGTAAATGGCCTGAAATGTAATGACCTACGATAGAAGGGTTTTTAGAAAAGAAAGCATACCAATCCGGCAAACAAAGCAAAAACAACTGCTCCTACATAAATACAATAGCATTGAAATGTTGTCACTACAATGGACCACATAAATAACATCTTTCTAGCCACCTAAAGGAAGTATTCAAAGATAAGATAACGCTATGCGCACACAAGCTAACTTCAGGTGTGTAGTTAGTTCTCAAGCGATTCCTTTGGATCTTAGGTGCGACCTTAGAGAGCTTGTTTTGGCACCTACTCTATTATAGTTATGTGTCCTGGTTTCCGAGTTCTAGTTCAAGGCAAGGCAGGACGAGACTCACGGGGGTTGGGGGGAGCCTTCCCCCAGGGAAAACCTAATAAGACTCATTCTAAAACTTGAGTTCAAGCTCCTACTTTGAAGTAATCCTATGGGTTGTAACAAAGCATAGTAGCTAAAGCGTACTTGCATGTTAAAGGGGCGGATTTGGGCTACTAAGTGGAACCAGACCATTCAACTTGCAATTTTCACTCTCCTAGGGTGCGATCGTAGAAATCTTTATTAGTGAATGCAATTCCCTACCCGATAAGACCGATCATGCCCTGCTGCTTGGCTTGGAATTAAACCAGCCTATCATGCCCTTTCTTCATTCCTATATGTACCCATATTCCTATGTTCTTCCAATGTTTACTGTATTACACGGTTTCCTATTTAATAAACTATATCAAAGAAGCTGCTTTATTTCTGGCTTTTATACCCAGGTATAAAGGGATAGATAGTCTAAGTGAGTCCCAAGAAGCAACACATACCTATCACTTTTGGAAGGTTTGGAACCCTCGATTCATCCGACTCAAGGAGAAAAAGAGAACAAGATGGGGGGGCTTGCCTCCTCGTTCCCTTTTACCTATGCCATGATGCTCATGGGCAGCTTATCTCTAATTGGATTTCCTTATCTTTCTTCTTCAAATTACGAGTAGAGATTTGGGAAGAGTGGATAGGACAGGGTGGTGGATGACGTAAAGGAAGGGAAGGCCCATCACGTACTTTTGAGCGATTCTTCCCGTAAAAGGCAGATTTTTTTGTTTCCGTCCCAAATAGAACAATATAATAGGGACTTAAATGTGACCAAGGTGCTTGTAATCTTAGGGTTAGCAGGTTGTTAGCTGGGAGAGCTGGTAAAATAATGAAACCTTCATGAGACCATGGTTAACAAGCCAGCTGAGGAAGAACAATCTACCTCGGCAATACCAATCCTCCCCAGTTCAATCTTAATCAAGAACTGCGGAGAGGTTCTAACCGGCCTAGCCTAACCAACTGCTACAAGCAGGCAATAAATTGATATGGTGGAGACTCAAGTCAAGGCGATGGATCACTATTACTATAGATAGATGCTTTCCCTGGACTATGTTCAATGGCACGTGATATGCCAACAAGGGCTTACTAAGAGATCTTGCATGTTTTATAGGGTCCTTGTTATGTCTTTCCATAAGCAGAAGTATGAGTAGAGCTGCACTTCCCCTATTCTTAATCCCACTTCTTTTGTCTGTCTACAAGAGCCCAGCACCTGGTTCAATCGATAGATAGGCCGAAAACATATTTCTGGACAAATGAAAAGACCTTTCCTTATTTGACTTGCGTACAAAACGGTCAAACCAGTAACGAAGTTCATGCGTCAGTACCACGTCCAGGATCTTAGGAAAGGGGAAGCTCAAATGATATCTAATTTGATGGGCATGCTCCCCACTGCTTTGTGATTTATTATAGTCATACTCTGTTTTGTACCTGGTAGCTAGCCTTTCGCTTCCTCCTTGTAGTAGATATTGACTTGAATTCCCCCTGAAAGCGAGAACGCACTATATTCCTTTAAAATAAAAAGAAGGCTTGAAAAAAGAGAGAGCTCCTTTCTTTTCTAGATTTGGCGGGAGGAATGAAAATCCTATTCTATATGTAGGCCTATATACAAAAAAAAGCACTTTGCCTAGAATCCCAAGTTGCCTCCCCTCTCATTTGAGGCCGATCACATCCATTATTGGAGCCCCTCTCCTCTGAGGCCAATCGCATCCGCTTTTGGAGCCCCTCGCCTTTGAGTACGGCAGCAGCCCAGACATAGACCGAATTAGGGGCCTAAACTCTTGAGTAGATTGCCCATGGAAAGGAGCTTACTCCATGATCTGACTCCGCCCGTGTAGGAGTTCGGGAAGGCCAGAAGTAAATAAGGAGCGGTAGAAAAAATAAAGTGTTGCGCCCATTCTTTTGTTTCATAGCTGGAGAAAATGGAAGGTTACATCGTGCAAGCCGAAGACTTTGACAGGTGTCGGTAGGCACGCCTCTTATAAGGGGTCGATCTTGAGAATCAGTCTCAATTGAATCTTTGGAAGGGATAACCTCTATCCTCTTAATCTTTAGAGTAGATATTATATATAGGATAATCAGTCCACTGCGGTGCCCAAGACAAGGTAAGATGAATAGGAATGATGAAGGGACATAAGGCTCAGCTAAGGCAAGGAAAGACCCTGACCATCTAGGTCACCAAGTACTCTTATTTTTTAGGGCGTCAGAGATGATCAAAGAGGCAGTAAAATAGGAACTTTCGATCAGGCAGAGCTCAACAAGGTTGAGACCAAGATGATGGATATTCCAAGGAAGAACGAAGAAGATGAATGAAGGTTTATACCTACCCCTAACTAGCACTATAAATCCAATCCCATCTACATAGATGTTCCTAGCCACGACATGAGGGGGTTCTCTCTTACTGTTAAGCCATCTTCAACTCTTCTTTCTTTACTCCTTTCTGCATCGGGGCTGATAATTGGATAGAATCTCCTTAAATAAAGAAAGGGGGCGTATAAATTGTGTTTTTGGCTCGCAATAAAGCTAGGGTCATGATCGAGCAACTAGTAGTCCTATCTATCCACCTCTCCAGACACAATATCTTAAGTACCTATGACGGTCACCCCATCCGCTGGCATGTGATGTTTGGACATAGAATTGAGTCCTTGTGAATGGGCAAAGCCAGGTGCTCTTGGTATCTTGGTAGGGACGATTGCTTCCATTACTGACCAGAAAGACACCAAATTCTCCTTTAGGTGCTTCAACTACGGTATAGGTAGAAGGAGATGGTACAGAAAAACCTTCTGTATAAGGTTCAAAATGCTGAATTGAGGTAGAGTAGGCCGATGATGCTGTAGTCATTTGGCCGGCTATTGAAAGAAAAAGGTAGCATTTGTTTCCCTTATTATATAACCTGTCCCATCTCTCTCCCAACCTAACGTGGTAGTTTTCCATTATAGGGCTTTCTATATATAGATTAAGCCATTACGAGGGAGCTAATTCAATCAGAACTCAGTTGACTGCTTCTATATAGAAGGTGCAGCGTCCTTGGCTTAGCATTATAGCACATAGGGTTTCAGCACTACTACAGCGCTTCGCTAACTCGAAGCGCTTCGCTAACTCGAAGCGCTTCGCTATGAGAATCTAGCTTCGCTAACGCTCGGCTAAGTCTTGAACCTTCACGCTGACCGTTCGCTTTCTCAGTAGCAAAAGCGCTTCTCTTTGCTCCTTAACCTTAAGTATAATGACAAGAAAGAGATTGTTGGTTTTCTTGCTCCCGCTTCCTTATTTGCGCTCATCAAGCCAACTTTGCTCTTTGGGAGGTGAAACAGCGGTTGAAGCGGACATTTCGAAATGAGAGCATTGAAGATATATTTCTATATATACATCGTTATGGTTATCTCGGACTGCGTTCCTGAAAAAGCAGCCTACTTGTGGGGCACTATGTACTTATAGCCTCTACGATAAGCAAGTGAATGTGGCCGTTGCGTGGCGAATGGTTCATCAAGCCATTTTTCGCCTCAACTCCCTAAATAGGAAGAGTGGTAGATTACAAATATGGGTAATCAATTCACACCTGAGGATAATAGCCCTCTCGATACCTTATTGGAGCTTCGTAACTAGTGGCCGGTTTCCCGTCTCGTCAGCTTTTTCCCAGTGCGCGGAAGCTCCAATGATGAAGGTGTCAGTGCTTTATCATTGGGTCAATAATGCTAATCCTTCATTTTGTGTTACTCCTCGGGCGGGAAGAAGATAAGAAAACATGAAGCGTTCACTTGCTTTCCCAACCTGTTGTTTTTAAAGACTGTCGTCTCTCCACTGGATCTTGGTCCAGCCTACTACGAGCATCCCGTATCCAGCAACCCAACATATACAAAGGCTTTCAAAGCCCATTGACTAGGTTGGAGCTATAAAGCATACCTTATATTATTAAAAAAGGTGAAGGTTCTTTTTAGCTGGTGCGTAGGAGTGAACATCCATTTTCCCTTTACTAGTAGGGGGTCCAGTGGTTCCTATGACGCCGCGTTTCCCGGTTCTTTTCTTTTAGTTCTTGGACCCGTAGCGATATCTTCTAGCTAGTTCAGTGGATAAGATGGTTGCGCTCTAGCTCACTCAAGAATGGGACGGCAGTGGTCCGCCGGCATCTGATCTTGGACGCAGTACATTGGAATCCTGAAGCACCACCACGAATGCTACTGCGTGTCCGTATGCGGTGCGGTAAGGCACCACCCTATTGTCCCAGCAGCCAACTCCAGCACGTCCGCTTAGTTATCCTCATCAAACCACTTACTTGATTTCTAGCTTCCTCACTGGTAGACAGTTCATTTTCCCCAAATCAATGAAGAAGGGAGACGTAAGTTGATTCTTCCGAAGAACCGGAAGCGAAGAGCTATGCCGGGGCGAGGGGACAGAATAAGAAACGACTTCGAAGAAAAAAATTGGTTTTCCCTAATGCTTCTCCACGCTTAACGAGATGCACCAACCTCGTGATGCTTTACTCCTAACCTCACAAGGTTCGAGACGGAGCCTAATCTGAGTCTCGGTTAAGAACGGCGATGATATACGTTTCACACGGTGCACAATTCCATGGATAGTTTCATTCAAGATCGTGATGGAGGACATAGCTTACGATCATCGGCTTTGATCATACTACTAGGCATTTGATTAAGACATTGCACAATGATCTGAACACTTTGTCGTATCTCTTCGATACGAATACAGTAACGATCATAGCGATCTCCTCTGGTACCTACTGGTATGTCGGGATCCAATTGGTCGTGAACATCTTAAGGTGGTGCTTTTCACAAATCCCAGCATACCCCAGATCCTCTTAGCATTACACCACTGAATCCCCAATCCTTTGCTTGCTTTGCAGTGACAGTACCAATATCCACTAATCGTTGTTTCCAGATACGGTTGCCGGTTAACATTTCTTCTAATTCGTCCATACGAGAAGCAAATTGTTGTATGAATGAATCAATATCTATACATAAGCCAAGAAGCAGATGTTGTGCCACTCCACCTGGTCGTATGAAACTGGCATGCATCCTGGCTCCTGAGACTCTTTCATAGAACTCCAACAATTTCTCCCGTTCCTCAAAAGCCCACAGGAATGGAGTTGATGCTCCTACATCCATATCATGAGTAGTTAAAGCAAGTGAATGATTTGAAATCCGAGTTATTTCACGGAATAACACTCGTATATATTAAGCTCGTAATGGTACCTCGTAATTCAAAAGTCTCTCTATGGCTGAAGAATGAGCGTGTTCTTGGGCCATCATAGAAGCATAGATAGGGCGACGACAGAACGAAGAGCGAAACTTTACAACATCTTTTTTGTGGACGTTCACTTACATCACATACACAAGTGCTCTCTGAACCGTGCAATAAGGTCACTTATATAACACGGCTCTCCCACTTGAGTTATCTTAGCCCCAGGCCATACTATTTAATTATATTGGAAAAATGGCAGCATAAGGTAACAACTAGTATGGAAAGCTAGTCGCCTTTGGAAGCCTTCGCCGGTAACCAAAGCGTATCATTCCCGCAACCACTTTGGTACTTTGTTTATAGCTTTTTTAAGTTATGCAATAGAAGGGGTGACTTGTGGTTGAATTGAAGTAGCACCTTTGGAATATGAGTAGGGCTCCTAAGTGGCGCGTTCGTGGAGGCAAACTAAAGAAATAGCAAAAGGAAGGTTAGGTGCTTGTGGAGCGAGGAAAAACTTCGAATAGCAGGGGGCAACACTCTGGATCCTCCCTGCTTGCAGAAATGAATGGATCAGAAAGGGGCTTGGTTCACTATTTCCGGGCGGGGGGTGAAGGCCATATGACAAAATTGGCCTACCGGTAAGGATTATGGGAAAAAGGTGTTGTCATCTATCTCGACCAGTTTCCCGAGGCGTTGGAAATCCAGACCGACTCAGAGAATCACTCTCGCTATTTAGCCCTTCGTTCTTCCAACAAAGAAGTCATCCATAATGATTTCCCATTCCTTCCCTTCCGAGCCACCTCTCTTCGCCATTCGATGCTTCCGTCTTCCCTTTCTATATCATACCCAGGCGCCCTCCTTTCCAATCACTAAGAAAAAAAATACCAATCAAAACACTATCTAATTAAAGCTTCGTCTTTTATTTTTCTAGCCCCAGGGGAGTTTATTCGACCCATTCCCCAGTCTCCGGCACTGCTCAAGTAAGTGTGCGACACCGTTTAAGGACCTCCTTCTCTTCTGCCCATTCTCCATTCACACGGTTCTCAAAGCAGAGGAGGAAGGGTGGGTAGCAGGTACCATGAGCCCTCTATCCCACACATCTATCCAGAAGCAAGTGTAGTTCACCTGTTCCATCGAATGCTCCTATCTCTCGGCAAAGATCGTGTTAGTGTACAGTTATGCTTCAGATGATTCACCATAGAATAGATCGATCTAGTTCCTGTTCTTTTCTCGTGCACTCGCTTTATATCTAGGACACACAAAGAAGGACGTGGTAGGAAGGAAGCAGCCCTAGTCTCTATTCGGCCGATCATTCCGCTGGCATCTCGCATTCATGCCCCCGTTTGACTGTCGCTCGGGGATGTAGTTGTAGATAGGTAAGTCTTAGTGGGTCGTTGTCTCCACCTGTTATCTCCTTCTACGACATGTTGTTGTCATCACCATATTCCATATGTCACTAAGTCATCTCTGCCTCGCTGCGGGTCAGCACCTCCGAAAGAATTGGAGGACTTCATTTAGTGACTCCGCGATCGCCCTCTTGACGATCAGAATAAGGTAAATCTTGAAGATAAGTTTTGTAGTCAATTAATTTTTCAGTCCCTCTAGTCAGGTGGGTGCCGACAGTTTTTCAACTTGATCCCCCTAAAAACAATACGTATGGTTCTCCCCGCATGCGGGTCATGCCTTTCGAGGTGGCCTAGCCCAGCATTCATTCGCAAATCCTATTATAAAATTAAGACTGCTCAACCACGGAAGCTAATTCGCGTGTAGGCAGCACTGTCTGTCGTACCATTGACTCTATCTATTCATCGAATTTGCTTTATTTCATTTTCTATTGTATATAGGCTCGCTCCCTCTTTTTCCAAGAATTCATCCACTTCCCTTTACTCCATAGGGCCTTCTCTAATAGGGAAAAGCCTTCCATTTCCGTCAAATGACCCGATCTCCCCTGGCTCTTCCACTGTCCAGGCTCCCTTTCCTCTCTATTATAAGCTCCCCCGACGCATGCCTACCACGCTTCACGCCTGCAGCGTTTTCGCCAGACGGTGTTTGCTAGTAGTGCCATCCTCTCTACTGGCTGTATGGGCAGGTGGTTCCTCGCAGCTGCGTTCTTTTAAGATATGGATTAAAGGAAAAAATGTAGTGGAATGGAACAGCAGGCGGGTTACACGTTCCACTGTGCGAGATGTGAGGTGCAGGTGGTGATGATCATCCCGGGGTACGCGCTAGCACCCTTGACAGGCACTCCAGAACCTGCCAACGCTCGTGAAAACCTGGGTCAGTCTGTCCTCTATTCATCCGAGCGTAGGTATGGATAACGAGGCCACCTTAAAAACCTTCTCCCTTCTGTCCCTTTGTTGGAATAAGGTAAGGCGGTTCCCTTGAGTTGCTCAACCGCCCCTTAGCCCGGTGCTCATGACAATCTACGGAACCTCCACCGTGCCGGGGGAGGGGTACCAAGCAGGGCATAGCTAGCAGCATAGGATACGACTCGTCATCAGCGGCTTCGTTTCGCACTAGAGTAATCCGATATGTGGTTTCGCATGTTCCACCACTTCTCCGTTGATTTCCAATACTGATCGTGAAACACCATGAGCAGTAATATATTGAGGTCCGAAATTCGAAGTGAAATTTTTGATTTGCCTATTCTTAGTCGTCTTGGGAAAGAAATACAGAAAAAAGAAAGACATTATTCCCTTAGAGCTTGTCCAATACCTCCAGTGCTAGAAATGTATCTCCTTCGCCCGCGCGAGAGACTTCTATGCCAGCTGGGAATAACAGCTCTGTTATGAAAGAAAACGGCAGATAGACTAATTTGGTCGGTATTCCCTAATGAGTAGCTTTAGGAGATAAAGGTCCCCCTTATGTTCTCCACCCATCTGCGGAGGGTTTCCGTATCCGTCTCCGCGCAGATCGTAAGATCGTAAGACATTATCGCCTTCGCGGCACTGGACTATATTTCCGCCATTTTCGGAAAGTGCACGAAAATCCGCCATTTCCACCTTTCACAATGTTCTCGTGAAGTTTCTCGCGAATCAAAGTGTGAATGTCCTTTCGAAGTCTCGCATACTCTTTTGATCAGGAGCGGGGTGGGCAATTTATGTTGGTGCTGGCGCCTGCGGCAGCACCTCAGGAGCCCCTCCCACCCGTTCTGGAGCCAGCGGGTTCTTAATTACCTCCCTCTCACTTCATTCGAGCTGAATACATCAACCCTCTCACGGTTAAAAAAGTGGTTAATTATCTCGAAAAAATTCATATCGTCCATCCGAAAAACATGTCTCAATAACAGCCAACTCCCCCTACCCTATTTCTTTCCCTATCAAAAAATTAGCCCTACTTATTTTGTTCTACAAATGCTAACCATGTGACTCACTAGGCCATGGGTCATGAAAGAGGTTGACGCCCATCCTCCTTAACTATGTATGGCTAATGAACTCCTCGCTTTAGTTCGTTATTTTTCTTCTTTGGGCTCGGGTGGAAAGTAGCCGTTGTAGCACTGCCCTGGAGCCTAGCTATCGACCCGAGGCGCTGATCGGGAAAGTCATAAAGGGATGTTAAACGTAATTCTAGAAGGGACTTCCCGCAAAAAAACCGAGTTAGTGAATGTTTTTTAGACAAGTGCCACAAAGATGGCGAGGAAACTGACTTTCGAGAGAGCAGCTTTCGCCTCGGCAATTACCTAACGAGAGGGAGCCGATGCAAAAGTAGTACTTTACGCGAGGAAACGTCAGACAAAATGACCTCTAC
This sequence comes from Nicotiana noctiflora, assembly GCA_032618575.1. Classification (NCBI taxonomy): domain Eukaryota; kingdom Viridiplantae; phylum Streptophyta; class Magnoliopsida; order Solanales; family Solanaceae; genus Nicotiana; species Nicotiana noctiflora. The sequence continues at coordinate 131,782 of JASVEL010000652.1, forward strand.
TAATTACGTTTTATATAGACTGGAAGCTAGAGAGATACTAAGGTGTAGTGCTCCTACCAAAGAAGGCTCTTTCATGCTAGGTGTCCAGACCTACTATACCCGAGCCGCATCCCCAGAGCACTTGCTATATCTACTAAAGCTTCATCCTAACCAACTATACCTGATATGAAGCCATTCTATAACAATTCAAAATAACATAAAAGCAAGAAAAGGATAGCGATCGCTTTGGGAACGTCATGGGGGAGGAAGATAGAAATGTAACCTATGACACCAGGGAATTACGCTTTTTCTCCAGCATCAGCTTCGCGGATGGAAGGATAGCGAGAGCGTAGCATGTATGCTATTTGCTTTTCGCCAGCTTTCCCTCTAGTAAAAGATTAACTCTTACCTCTCTATGTCTCTAGGGATTCCTAGGGCATGAGTTAAGCATATAGTTGATTGCTCTTTCGTTCGATTGAGCTTCGGTACTTTTGTAGTCTCTCTCTGTAGGCATGCAAAACAGCAAAGCCACTGCTCTTCGGGGTGATGAGGTGACAATTCTTTACTCCAGCTTCAAAGGAGCATCTTTGCATGAATCAATACTAACTCCTCAGTCAGCTGACCTTCGATTTTGTAGATTAGAGCAGAAGAACTCCGTAATGGCGGAGAGGGGCGTTCAGCCACTTGACTGTAATGAGAGGGGTTTCGCCTCGAATCCAAATGATTTCTCTTCTTTTCTTAAGATATTTCTAAATAGGACTGGATCGAGGGATTAATTGACTTTGAAACATAAAGTAACAAGACCATAACCTCACGCGCTCGCCTTAAAGGATCCCAACTCATCACCCTCATCTCCAACTTATTCATGGTTTTAAGGTGCTTTTGACTATTATAAAAAACTTATTTGGAGACCAAGGCGAGGGGTCATCTTCGGCAACCAACCAGTGGAGCCGGCCTCCCTGCCGTCCCCCCTGCCCGCATCCTACATAACGGAAGTATGTGGATACCTTGATCTGTTTACTTCCTCCTTTAATAAGATCGGGATGAGGAGTGACCTTTTACTGGACCTCACGGATCGACTTAAACTTGAAACTACCTCAGAAGCAAAGAGACGCAAAATAATAGAATTCATGGAGATCTTGGCCTTTGATGAAGATTAACTGATATACTGGCATTCTCTTCCAACTCCGTATCCTAACTCAGGGCAAACTATCTCTAGATTGCAAAGTGAAAAGTAGAATTGATCAGCACATCCCTCTATTAAAATAGAAAACGTTAGCCCTCATCTTTGAGATCGGGGTATCACTACCAGTAGGTGCCCGCTTTGATAATAGACTTTGAAACCTCGCCTTCCCTTTCAATGTCCGATCTCAGATACCATGACTTGCCTTCAAACGAGATTCACCTTCAAAGTAGAGTAATCGATCTGCGGATAGCAAGGTCAATGAAGATCAAATTTACCGGGGTCTGAGTCGTGTCTTGTCCTTGAGTCCTCTCTATGGCCCTCATGTCCTTCTTTCCTTCGCTTGGGACTCACTAGCACACTCATTGTTGCTTTCGTGCTTGATGGCTTCTGATGAACCAATGATAGAGATCCTTCCCTTACAACTGATGTACAATCCGTCCCTGAGAGTGAGAGGAGTCGTATGAATTCACATTGCCTTTTACGGATTGGAATTCCTATTGTATAAAATAAATGTATTGGGAAATGCCTTTCTTTTCTTGAATTTAAAACTTCTCCGCCTTTTCTCAGCTTGACACCTACTTTAGAACCATCCTTTTCTAAGTACGACAAGGCTTCCTTGTAAACTAAGGCTAAGGCACGCTCGATAGCAAGAAGCTAGTAACTTCTTTCATGTCATTAACTAGAACTTGCACGAGGTATCACAGTGGGGCCTGTCTTCTGTCTGGTTCTTGTGTCCGGTCGAGCAACTTTTAAATTACATCCCTGCCTCTCGTCTAACTCGAGTTGCCCCGCTCCTTTGGCAGTTAAAGTAGCTCTCTTCAAGAAGTAAGATTATATCCCTAGGGGTATGTTACGAGACAAAGTTCTCTTGCTAGTTGAAGTAAGAGTAGCAAGGTTAGGACCGCATATAAATATAATAGAGGGTTCAAAAGAAATTAGATTCCCTGGAAGTTTTGTATGGTTGGGATAGCCAGAAATCTTGTAAACCAGCTTGATAAAGGGTAGTGGTAGGGACAGTCTCAGTACCACTGAAAGTGCGATAGTCCTTCAAGCAAGGGACATAGGCAAACAAAGTCATTACTCGTATTGCACCAACAACTCGTATATCGTATAGAGCTTTTTCATATCATTTCCGCATAGACTTGTTTTGCACTTGTGTTAAAAGCCAGTTTAGTTTTACTCAAGAGTAAGAATGATAAAGCATTTCGCAAGATTGAATTCCTATTAAAAGTCCGTCCCAACAATTTAGCCTTAAAAGAAAAAAAGTGGGGTAGAAGTTAAGTTTCTATTGAATTGAGTAAGATCCTTTTGAATAGAAGATGCCCATGAAAAAGAATTTTTTAGAGGAAGATAAAAAAAATGCGGATTTCCCTATTGATTAACGTCTGAAGTGGATAAGATCCAAAGAAGTATATGCCTGCAGCTGGAAGAGGAGCTTCTACGTGAACATTTCGAACAGTGGTTTCTCCCCCAACAGTCAAGTAACCAGCACTGGTTATTCTAGAAACAACTCTTACTGTAACAGAACTAGGACCGTCAACTCCAATTGTAGCAGCGGGAATGTGTTCACCACCAGATATTGCATTAAGAGCTTCATTTGTATCAACGATGGAAATTGAGAGCAGGCTCGGAATATAATAGCTTGATCGCTTAACCTATTTGCACCTAAATAAATAGTAGACACGCAAAAAAATAATATGCAAAACTTATAGAGTCATAGCCTTCTAAGACTTTCTTCTCCAACTCACTCAATCGATAGGTTGAGGCAATCAACTGGATATCGACCAAAAGGACCTGTCAAGCCTTAGAAGTCAAAGCATGCATAACATATCATCATGCATAGCTTATTAGCTGTAGTCGCTGCATAGGAAAGATAAAGCATATAGTACTATTCTCCATTGTCATGCATCAAATGGATACATACTTTTAAAAAATGGTAAAGCCAACATACATATAAAAACTAGTGCTATTGCGGCTACACCTCCCGCTTTGTCAGGTATACTATGAAGAATGGCACGGATCATTAGGAAATACCATTTTGGCACAATATGAGGCGGGGTGGACATCGGATTAGCTGATATATAATTGTCAGGATGCCCTAAAACATTAGGAGCATAAAAAATACAAACGGAAAAAAAGATAGCAAAAGCTACCCGACCTACTAGATCCTTTACATAAAAATAAGGGAGAAGCAATTTTATCCATCTTTGAATGTACACCAAATGGATTATTGGATCCATATTGATGCAATGCGGCTAGATGAAAAAGACTGGCGCCTAATAAAATAAAGTGGAGTAAATGATGAAGACTAAGAAAATGATTTAAGGTAGCATTGTCCTCGGAGAACCCACCCCAAAGCCAAGTCACTATTGTATCTCCTACTACAGGTATAGCGCTAGCTAAACTTGTAATTACTGTAGCTCCCAAAAGCTCATCTGACCCCAAGGTAGTACATATCCTATAAAAGCTGTCACAATCATTAATAGGAGGATTACAACTCCGAGACGCCGAACAAATTCCCTAGGACTTCTATAACTGGCATGATATAGACCACGAAAAATATGTAGGTGAACCACAATGAATAACATACTTGCCCCATTAGGATGCATATAATGGAGCAACCAGCCCCCTTTAACATCTCTCATATGTGTTCTACGCTATTGAAAGTTAGATCCACATGAGGTGTGTAATGCATAGCTAAAAAAACGCCAGTCACTAACTGAATGACTAAAAAAATACCAGCTAACGAACCGAACCCCCACCAATAACAAAGATTGCTCGGGGTTGGATAATCCATCAAATGCCAATTAAGTGCGGAGGATATAGGTTGTTTAAGAAGAGAGAGTCATTAGTTGTTGATAGTCATTTATTTATTTATCTTTTCTATCGTGACAACTGTAGTTTCCCCACCTTTTAGCATTCTGGGGCCCAACTATGTATTCAAATTAGAGTACCCTTTCTTCCATTTCCGAAGGATGGAGGGGGTACATAGCGAAAAAAGCGTCGAAGGGGTCGGATCACCCTGGTTTACTGAAGGGTCGTCCGACTTCTTCGTGACCGAATAAGAGAGGCTTTTACCGCTTTCTCTTCTCTCCAGACTCTCGGACTGATCATCTTCCTACAACAAAGCAAGCTTAGGAATTAATCTAATGGAAATTTAGGTCTCTGTCCGCTTGGAAGATTATTCTTTCCTCCTCGGTGAAAGAGGGCAAAAAAGGTGTGTGGGAGAAAGAATTCTAAAAGGAGAGAAGATTTCGTCCACCAAGCGGGACAGAGTGCGACCCCTAAGCATGGATTGGATCGAAACGACTTTCCTGTTGAAGCCCTTTGTGTCTGTATTAATTTCTGACCACATGGAATCTCCATAGCCAATTTTCCATTTTTGATAGAAGGTGTTGTCTTTGGTACTACTATTATTTTGGACAATCCAAGAACTTCCATAACGTTGGTATGATTTGATTGAGCAGCAGATCTTGACGTGAGATATTTTCGTAATGACAATAGAGTGGAAACATGAGTTGATCCACAAAGAGTATTAGATTGAAGTTCTCTTAAAGAAGACCACCAACTCCTATCCCGAAGATACAAAGTGCCCGGCCCTCTTCTCTTATGTCGAAGTGTAGTGTAGTGTGGTGAGGTTTTGCCTCACAGGAAGAGTGGGAAACTGGGAGAAAAAAATGAAGTATTTCAAATCTAAAAAAAGAGATCTTTTTTCCCCAACGACAAAGGAACTTGTGGGCGGGGCATTTTTCGGGGACTAGCCCGCTTCCCATTACTCAATAGGGAAATTCCTCGCGCATAATTAAGGGAGCCATTGAAAGGTGACTAAGACACCAGAAGCGGGGACTACCCGAGCTAATGATAGAGGCAAGAACACTTTCCGGCCAAGTCTCATTAATTGATCATAACTATATCGTGGAAATGCTGCACGGACCCATATATATAGGAACAAAAAACGAATCACCTTGATACTAAACCAAATCGAGGCCTAGATCTTCTTGGAAATGGGAAGATCTAGGATAGGCGGCCAACCTCCTGCAGAGAGCGATGTGCATAGACCAGGTGAGTAGGGATGCAACTCCATGGACTGCTCGTCGGGCCTGATAGGTGGTGGTATCACTGTGAGCACGTGATTTTTGCCCTAAGGAAATAAATTCCAATATTAAAAATGAATAAATATTTTGATGTGCAATTAAGTGTTTAATTGAAATAAATTGGGTGATGGTGATTGAAACAATTTGAAATTAGAAACTACAAAAAGAGTTAATTAGAAAATGTCACAAAAATAAGGAAATTAAAGAAAATTAATAATATATACAAAATACCGGAAAACTAAAGAAAATAACAACAATGTCATAAAAATACCATAAAAATTTAGAAAAATATGAAAATAAAAGAGAATTACCAATTGAAAATTAATACAAAAAGAAAAAAAAGGAAAATACAAATAAAATAATTAAATACATAAGAAAATACATAAAAATATAATAAAATTGGGCCAAAATCAGGCCCAAAGTGTAACAGCCCAACGAATTGGTAGTTACAGTCCAAAGATCAAATGAAACGACAGCGTAATTGGGCAACTGAATCTCAACCGTTGAGATATTGATTCAATAGACCAAGTGAGGCGGTTTAAGTGTTAAAGAAACGACGCCGACTTGGCCGACCAAATAATTGATCATACGGATGATATTGAGTCTCTTTAAATAATTAAACGACGTAGTATACTAAATAGATCCCGTCCGTCCATATTCAGAGATCCAACGGAGGCCAGGCATTCTTTCATTAAACCAAACGACGGCGTCTAAAGGAACTTAATCATGGCCATTGATAAAAAATGATCCAAAGGCTAGGATCGTCCAAGCCCCAAGAGGTATAAAAGCCTAGTCTCTCAGTTGAGAGACCAAACATTACACATTCATCCCTAGCCGTCTTCTCTCTCGTCTTCTTCATCTTCTTCATCGCCTCTAATGGAGACTGGCTAGAATCCATGGCCGTCTCCGGCCACCATCAACCTCAAACCTTCTTTCTTTCTCTCTTTCGCACTTAGACCACCCTATAAACCTAGGAAACCAAAAGAAAACCCTACCTTCTTGAATGTCCGGTCAACGGAGGCTTTGCCGGTGACCTTCAACTTATGATCCAGCCTCCCAAATTAACACCCTAGGACCACTACGAGGGGATCTTTCACCCCGTGTAGTTGGTTTCTTTGGAATCATTCTGGAAATGCTCGAATCTTCCAAAGAAGTTCGCCGGAACCCTACCTCCAGCACACACCCAAACACAACCGACCCCCCAAATACACCCCTTAACACCCAGAACATTCTTCTAACACCCAGAAACACAAAAATAGACTCATTTAATAAAAAATTGAAAAAATTAGACTTCATGTCATTGAAGTCTTGAAGCCTGGAAGAAAAAAGAAAATATAAAGAAAAGAAAGAAAGAAATAAAGAAAAAGGAAGAAGAACAGGAGATAAATTCTTCAATTTTAAGTGCCTTTGCCTTTTGTTTTCTGTATTTTGACTCATTTCTGAAGTACAAAATTAAGAGTTATATACCATAAATAGAGAGTAAAATTCTAAGTTAAGTCGAGTGCAATTTCTGGAATTCAACTAGAGTCTTCTGCTATTCTATACTATTGGATTCTATTGGATTTCCTTCAATTTCGTTCCATGGTTTGCTTATCTGCTGGATCTGAGGATTATACTCGACTGTGTTATTGCTGTTCTGTTGTGATTTGCTATCTATTGTTCTGCTGCTGTGATCACTGACTATCCTTCATCTCATTTGCATCCTAGACTCATAAGTTTCCTTTTGCTAAATCAGGTACATATTTTTGTACAGATATGTAACTGTTAGCTAATTGAAGAAATGAAAATGCCATGAATTGTTCAGAAGAAGTTTCCTGCAGTATTTCATAAATTCTTATGTTTATTGTGTGTTAGATCCCTTGTAATTTGATAGGAATGTTTGTAATATCCAAATGTATGATACTGAGATAATATAACTCACAGTATAATAGATAGAATAGGATAGAATACACGTAGACATAATCACCTCTAAACATAGGGAAAAAACAGGTTAATTCGTGATCTTAACTCGTCTAATTAAAATAGTTTCGTAATCTGAATAATAATCACATTAACTTTCATGAATTAGAATTTGATATTTAAAAATGATCAACTTCGTTATAGTCTGTTTCTTCACTTCAACTGGTCTAATAACAATTTGAAATAGTGTAAGCTAGAATCTGTAACTAATTTACGCAGTTAAGTATTATATCACTATTCGAAATAGTTGAACAAGTAATTTACTGTTAGGTTCTATTAGTAATTGATAGTTAGAATTCCGAATTAATATTAATTCATTTGTATTCCAGTTCCTTACAAAATAAAATATTTTGGTTGATTTACTTTATCATTTGACGAGCATTTACTTGTTAGTTATGAAATCCCGATTCTGCTTTCTATTCCTCTCATATGATCTGGGCTCGATAGACAGTACAGGCCCAGATCCAATTGGACTCATATTGGGGTCATTGAATAATAACTTTAACATATACTGGGTTTCTGAAACCAAGTTGTGTAGACTGGGCTATTAGATTCAGTTTATAAACATCCAGGCCTGGAAATGGAAATAATAGGCCTGAACACAGTTCTGAAAAAAATATGAAACAAGTAAAACAATTAGGGTAAAACCAAAGATAGAGAATATAGCATTATTAGGATTGAACTTCTAAAATAACAGGACGAGCCTCGAATAAGAACAAAATACACGGGGCCCCCATATGAACTTTAATAAGTGATAGACCCGCAAATGCCGTTTAGAAAAGTTCACGGTCTTTCCTAAAGTATAATGAGCTGTTACTCGTTGTAGGCACGATTTTAAATATACATTCCTTAATACGAGTGCACATCTAATGTGACTCAAATCTTAAATCCCGACAAAGCTGAAGCTTGTTAAAGTCAAAGGTGTACTGGTTGCGATGTGACACGAAATATGTTTTTGCGACGTTGCAATTATTAAAATATCAAAAACAAAACATTAATATGTTGTAAAAAGCATATAACGAAATCAAATAAAGTCAAAAACGACAGTTGAGCGACCGTGCTAAAACCACAGAATCCGGGAGTGCCTCACACCTTCTCCCAGGTTAACAGAATTCCTTATCCGGATTTCTAGTTTCGCGGACTGTTTAAATAGAGTCAATTTCCTCGGATTTGGGATTAACCGATGACTTGGGACACCATTATTTTCCCAAGTGGTGACTCTAAAACTCTAAATAAAATCCCGTTCTGATTGTCCTTAAAGTGGAAAAACGCCTTCCTCGTTATTATTATTATATCCTTTCACGTGTGTATTAGTAATTAATGAGGTATACCTTATTTCCCTATTTTGGGAAAAAGAGGTAGTAAAAAATGAGGTGTGACAATCACACCATCCTCAAAGGAACCGTAAGTGACACTCTCGCGTCATACGGCTCCGTCTCGGAAGCAGGACTTTCCCTTTCCTTTGACCAATGGGTCCTCAAACCTTTATGATTTCGTGCCAAACCTGGTCTCCATCTTTGTACTTCTTGTTCGATGAGAACCCATGTCTCGTTGTTTTCGTTTTCTAGGTCCCGCCTTAAATTCATTAGAAAGCGGAGTTGGCTAGCTTCCGGCATATCTTTTACGCCACCGGCCACACAGTCCGCAACGTCTTTCACAACATCACATTTTTCAGGGCTAAATCCCCTTTCTTGAGCGATCGCCTTCACCCATTGGCAGAATGCCTTGATGCATGCGTCTAGTTTGTTGGGGTGACACTCCGCTTCATTATACTCTTTGGAGGCGAGAAACTCTAGTTCCTGTAAGGCCCCGTAAAATTTTTGTGCATAAAACCTAGTAGCTATAGTGTCATGGTCCGAATAATGTGTTAGGAATGCGTAGAATTCTTTGCGGCGAGCTTGCGAGCCGCGGTTCGGACCCTTGGTAGTGATTTAAGTTTCAAAAATGTAGAGAAATAATTTCTCCGAAAAAGTGTCAAATATGCGGTCAAGAATGCGACCGCAAACCTGACATGCGGACCGCATTCTTGCCGCAAAACGTTCCAGAGAGTTTCCCAAATATCGTGTCAAATGTGCGGTCGATATGCGATCGCATGTCAAATCTGCGGTGCATTTTGCGACCGCAGATCAAGCATGCGGACCGCATTCTGGCCGCATTCCTTAACAGAACCTGTGTAAAATTTGGGGCAATTTTGCGGTCACTATGCGGACCGCATGTTGATTCTGCGGTCGCATAGTGCACCGCATAATTGACCCCGGCCCAGATTTTTGTAACATTTTGACCCGATCTCTTCTTTAATATAACACACTTCTTCTTCATTTTATCATATCATCTCACCAAAATTAGAGAGAGAAGAGAGGGTTTTTAGAGAGAGAAGTTCTTCATCTTCGAAGATTGTTCCAACTACTTAATTCCAAGGGATTCTAGGGCAAGGATTCAACTTCCCCAATATTTTCAAGGTAAAAACCCTAACTATTTTCTTTGATTTTCAGTTTTAATTGGGTAAAGAGAGGTTTGCATAGAATAGCTTTTAAAAATAGAATTTTTACACTCATGCATGATTATTGAACTTGATTTCTAGTAAAAAGAAGTGAGTAGAAGTAAGAGTCTTCAAGAACAAGGTTGGCAAGAGTAGGATATCTTGGGTAAGCATAAAGTAGGAAGAAAAATCATCACTAGGTATGTATGGCTAATTTTGATTCTTGTGAAATCGCCTATATGTGTGAAGTTTGTTTGTTTCGTGTTAAATTGACAAATTGTGTGAAATTCTTGATGTTGTTGTTGGATATTCAAAGTTTGTTGTTGAGTTATGAGTGATGTAAAATGAGAGTTTAATTTGGCAAAAGAATTGTGAATAATGACTATGATGGCCTATATGGCACCTTGTGGAAAACAAACGAAACACTTGAGAATTGGTTTATTGTGGAAAGAGATGAAACACTTGAATTGTGGAAATATTGTAACATGGTTGTGATATTGAATTGTGAAGAAATTGAGAACATGAACCAATGTGTAAGATGCCTATTTGAGCTTGTTGAAATTGTGTGTAGTACCTTATCTGCTGTTTGAAATTGTTGTGTTTTCAACTGTAAGGCGGGGTCGTGTTGCGCGCCGCAACGTGGTGAAATAAGGTGTGGGTTGGGGTGATAAGGGTGGCCGAGGTAATAAGGGTGGTCGGGGGCAATAAGGATGGAAAGCGATCGAAATCGCTATTGAAAATTGATACAAAAATCAATAAATGTGAAATTGTGAAAGGAGACAGCAGGAGAGTTTGCAACCTGTGGGGCACCGATTGCCCCTTTGTTTGACTACTTGTGCTTTACGTGATTGATTGGTTATTGTTAAATTGGTTGATCGTAGAAAGTGCTTTGTGTGAGAATTATTTGAAATGAGGAAAATGTGGAAACATGGTTGGCTTGGCTTAATTAATTGTTGATGTAATTTAATGGCTTGAGTTTACTTGGGACAAAGTTTGTCCATACATACCAGTACAATTCAAGTGTACTGACGTCCCTTTTGCCGGGGCGCTACATTCGTGTTATGATTGTAGGTGGATCAGTAGCAGGCACTTCAGCTCATCGGCAGTAGTATCCTTCTCCTTCCACTGCCCGTTTTGGTGAGCCCCTTTCTTCCTTGGGGCCCTGTGTGGTTCATGCCACCTTTGTTAAGATTTCATTTTGGTTTTGTAAGGTATAGCTGGAGCCTTGTTACCGGCAAGTATTGTATTTCCCTTTTGTATTCTAGAGGCTCTGTAGACATGTAAACTGTGGGACTCCAGTCTTATGTATATATATATATATTGTGTTATGTCGGGCGTTGTAAAAATTGAAATCCTGTTAATGAATCACTCGTATCGTTTTATTTGTTTAATGTGAAATCATTTATGATTAGTAATATATTTGGTTAATGAGAAACAGTCAACACAGGGGTAACGCGTGGGAATGAAAGGCACCCAGGTCCGCTTGACTGGGGCAACCCGGTCAGGCGCCGGTCATGTCCCTCAATTTGGGGCGTGACAGTTCCCTTCTCCTTTCTTACGCTTCCTAGGATGGTTTAGGGGAAGCCGGTTCTGCCTCCGGCTGAGGAGGGAAATTTCAATCGATACGAGGTAGCTTCGATGAGCTGGGACGTAGAAGCGAAAACCCTAAACTTTAAACCCTACCCTTCTTTGCTACTCACTATCTGAGGAGCAAATCCGAAGTTGGTTCTCAAGGCCCAGAAGCTCGGGGATTGAATACCCCTATGTTCCAAGTGACTAGCTTGGCTAGTGATGCGTTCCCCCACTTGCACGCTTCCTTGCAAGCACAAAATCCTTAGTTCACGAGCTACCACACGGGCCGGTGTACTCTTATTGCTAACCCCGAGAGAGGCTATACTCTAACAGGCAACCAGCATATTATCCCATGCCACAAGGATTAAGAAATAGCAATATATCGGAGGCTGAGCGTACTTTCCGCTCAGGAACAAGAAATGGAGCTATTAAGTTAAGGTGCCGCTTTCCTTTTTCTAGCACTTCTTTGGGTTCCCTATCGATGCGTGTGTGCCTTCGTCTAAGAAAGAAAGGGAATCACAACAAATTTTAATAGACCTAGGCCTAATTCCATCGATGAATCATTCGAAAACGGAATTAGCGAGACTAATCTAATCTTATTCAACCTTAGATGGGAATTAGGGCGAAGCCTGGGGCGGTCTCTGCCTTCTTAAGACACGGCACACCAACTTGAAGTCTGATTTTAAAATATCTCTCTCTACCTTCACAAAACTTATCGCGCCCTTCTCGTAGTTTTGACTTGCTCTTAGGCTACCATTGACCGGCTTCACGAGACCATTTCGGTCTACACACACATGGCTAAGCTCTATTGGGCGGAGCTTTCTCAATCCAAGCTAACTAATAGAATAAAAGAGAAGAAAGGAAGATCTTATAAGAGACTCAATCGATCTTTACATAAGCAATTTCTTGAACGAAATAAATAGATGCTTTCATGGACTACTTTGACTTTAGGGATTTGCTTCATTATTAGATAAAGAAGAGAGAGAAGGGGGGAAGCTTAGTCTAATTGTATGAAGTGATTATTTCTTGATTGGATGCTAGCTTTCTCTTAGTTCCTATCGTGCACTTACATAAAAATCTATAGGTAGTTCATCTCCTTCTAAGAAAAATATCCAAAGTTTTCATTTTTGATCTAATTCCGTCTAGTAAGTCTCGAGATATTATAGATGCTATTGAGAATCGTCATTAACCAATCATGTATCGGATGCACCATCCTTGAAGTACGTAAAAGGCGCAAAGATGTGGATTTGACCCGCACCCTCTTTCTTTTTCTTTAAATAAAGAAAGTGGTGGCTAGATTCGCATTCCCTTTCCAGACTATCAAGGATTTCAATGATCTTTCATACTGTGCCAAATCCCGTAATTGGTTCTACACATATGACCAACAACGAGAAAAATAAATGCAATAGCTAAATGGCGATGGGCAATATCAGTCAGCCACAGACCCTCAGTTACATGATCTAATCCTCCACGAAAAGTAAGAAATTCCGCATATTTTGACCAATTCAAGGTGAAAAATGGGGTTGCTCCCTCGGCAAACTGTGATAAAGTTGAGCCAAAAGATCTCGATTCAAGATAAATTCATGAGGAAGTGGTTTCTCTTTAGGATCTACTTCAATGTTTAGAAATTGGTTAATCGGTAAAGATAGATGTACTTGATGCCCCGCCCAAGAGAGAGACCCAAGTCCTAGTAGCCCTGCCAAATGGTGATTCTAGTACTTAAAGAAAGCCCATACCTAACTCGCTATGCTCGACGCGGTCCCGTGCTATGCTATTTGATTGAGATTTGAAATACCCTTTCTCGCCGCCACCTTCCTTCAGAGGTAGCCCGATTGGAATCTTGTACACTTTCCTTATCTTTCTTTTATTGATCTAGCCTATACCTATTTCCTCTTGCTTCACGCGGACGGGCCTCTACCTCATAGATAATCCTGTTTAGGAAGCTAGCGCCCGATCTCGCTCCAATATACATGTAGGGAGAAGCACCAATGAAAGTGAACTTTTATTGTTTCCTTTTCTCTTCAAACCAATTAGAAGGAAGGCAGTAGCTCTTCCTACATAATAAACTGAAATTTACTTATATGGCAGAGATTGCCATAATACCTTATACCTCAAAGTTATCCTTATATTAATAAGTCTAATTGACTAATTCTTTTAAGAAAAGCTTAAGATTAAGCATAGAAGTCGTTCTGTTCGTGCAATACGCCCTGTTTTGTCATACCTTAAGGTTGTTAGAGCATACTAATGTTCACTTTCTTTAAGTTAGCTCCTAAGCAGCTTTTGCCTATCATTCCATGTATGATAATCGCTAATTAATCGATTAGAAAGTGGAAATTTCAGACTGAGTTAACATGAGGTCGACGCTATGAGACTTTATTATGAAATTACTTAAGTCATGTTCTTGTGTTATATCTCGTTCGTGATCCCCACATGTGAATCACATCACTCCCTTTTGACTGAAGAGGCAATGCTTAAGAATTAGACTAGGGGCCTTATGCCAATCAACATCGTTCGTTCTCCCCGCCCGGGAAGAACTTCACTCCCAAGACGTTGATCTACCAAGACTAATAGGTTTAGGCTAGGGCGCCAGCCCTCACTAGAAGTCAGTTTTCCCCCTCTTTCCTATTCAAGAGTTCTCCTCCCCAATGGCACATTATATATAATCTCTCTAGATGGCCAATGTGAACAGTTCAATCAAACTTGTATGTGTGAAGCATATTGAAAGTGACATTGACAAAGCAAAGCACAGATTCCCTAGAATGTTAGAACTCAGACATGACACAGAAGGTAGTAAAAAATTGTACGTTAAGCTCATTACTTCGTCACTTCTGTTTTCAGTTATTCAAAGAATGATGTTTTAAGCATCTCTATATGCCAGTCATCTATCTGACCTGACAAGGAGGTTGACTTTGATATCTCACCCCTGATCTCTAAGGTTGGTTGAAGGTGTCTTGGAAGACGGGTCAAAATCAGATTTGGATAGAAGATTCATCTGCGCTGGCAAAAGGGTTGTCAGAAAGAGTCCAATCCCGAGGAGAGTTCATATGTGAAATTTCTTTGTGAATGGAGGTGAGTTCAAGGGCTTCTTTGATCGGGAAATGCACGCACTTCTTTTGTTGTCATTAAGGTCCCTTCCCCCTAAGTTCAAGATGTCCCTTCTGCTTCTCTTTCACTACTTCCCTCATTGGGATTGGTCAAGCTCCTTCACTTATTTCTCGATCCGATCCAGAACCTATTGGGATAGCAGCATTTCCTCTTATTTATTAGGTTTTCTTGCCCGTTCAGTTCCTCTACTGGTAGTCTACTTGTAGTTTTGAGCGGGTGAACCCATGTTCTATCACGTATTCACCGAAGTGACAGAGTCTCTAAACTCAAATGGTCTGAGAATTGCCTTTGGCTTCTGAACCTCTGAAACTGGACTTACGCAAGCTACCAAGCTCCTATTCCCCCTTCATCACTCTCTATCTCCGGCCCTTGCCATTAGTTAGCTTGCACTTCCCTTGCTTGCCCTTTAAGTTTTCAAAGTCAAGGTGCCTTTCCCTTTTCCCATTTTCTGCCTTACCTCTTACTGAAGTGAAACAACTGACTATTATCTACCTTTGATTTTGTCTTCCGGGTGAAGGTCCTGCAGAGGTCTTTTTTAGTGATCAAAATTGATTAGGGACTGTGAACCATGATGAAAGGAGCTATTGGCCTGAGTGGTTTTCTATTTATATTTTAAAAGCAAGGTAGGTTAGTTAACGAAAGGGTAAGGCAATGCTGGAATGGGATATAGTAAGTGTGCAACGAGTGCTCCCTCCTAAGGCTTTTGCTTCTCTCTAATAACGAGAAAATGACTCTTTCAGAAAGCAAAGCTACAACTCTTCAATCTAAGCTATCTAAGTTAGAACTTAAGGCCGACCCCTTTTCATTTCCCTATTTGACTTAGTAAGGGGGAAAGGTAGTCCGCTTACCATATAGCGAAGATCGATATCGTACAGAAGGCTTGATATCGCCCTAATTGAGATATTGATTCAAGTCTTAGTACTAACAAATGATCAAAGTCAACAGTCAGTCTTTCAGGTACGCCACCTTCTACAATAGCAAGATCCTTCTTATTAGAGCAATCCTTACTTTTCTTCTGTCGCTTTCCTAAAAGGGTCCTAGGGCCCAATCAATCTCAATACTCTTGATGCAACGGACTGACAGAGAGTGAAAGCCTAGAAGACGCCTGCCTCAAAACCAGTCATCCGAGTGGGGCCCTACGACATGTGCCATATTTTGGTTGCTTGCTTAATTACACTAAGACCACTATCAGGCTTAGAGCCAAGGGGCCGCTAGTTGCACGGACATAGGGGCATACGAACATAAGGGTAGAGTAGAGGTTTTTCCAACGCAAGATGGAATGGACTAGATGGACATCTAGGACTGCCCCCTAACTTCTCACTTGCAAGAGAGGACTCGAAGACTTAGACGGAAACCCATATATATCTCTCCTGCAACAGAAAGACACAATTGACAGCCGTATAATCAAGCAAAAAACAAAGATAAATATTCGAGGGAGGAAGATGCTCTTTCTTACGGTCGAGTTACTTTGTTCCTTCCTCTCACTTCGCTCAAGCATCTTCAAACCTCACTCTGGCGAATGGGTAGCTAGGCTTCTCTTGCCAATGTATACGAATAGACAAACATGGAAAACTATCTTTCCAAAGCCCCTTTCTTGCTGCAAGTATAATGATTAGACGAAGAAGAGGCCGTCAGAGCAGAAAGAAAGATACCCTTTGAAGTTAGATTGAGATTTAGGTAATGGGCCGTCAGACAGAGACTGAGCGCAGACACACTCGAGGAGTTTGATTTCTACACTTCTTCTTCCTTTCTGAAGGCACTTTCTTTCTTTTCAATTGCTGGCACCGACTCCACCTTTCAAAGTAAGATAGTTTCGAACAACATAAATGATATTGTAACTTTACTCTTTGCATCCAACTCAAAATATCATAAGAGAAGCACTTTTATGCCCAAAAATTCCCATGTCTTACCGGACCAACCACCGGCGATTTCCGACAAGTCTTTTCCCGGTGGTGCGGAAAAAGAAAAGAAAATGAATCAAAGCAATGGACTTGCTAATTTCAGAATACATCACATCTCTAGGGTTAACCTTGTCTATCGCCCTTCTTGTAGCTTTTAGGGCTGGACAGGCTAGAAATATAAATTCCATTAATATGGGGAATAAGCTCAATCAATTGACTATAGATACACCAAAAGAAATAATCGTATCCAAAGTAGAAATGCTTTTATGGTTTTATAAAGAAACTACTCCAGGTTTCGACTCTAAGATGCCTCCCATAGAACCTATTGCTCAGCAGATCCTTTTTACAGCGGAAAGTATTCCCTATCTTAATTCCCTTTATACGAGTCTCATTGGGAACGGGACCCAAGGGGAATACTTTATCCAAGTTATAAAATTTATTCTAGGATAGTCTTTCTTTTTCTGATGGTTCCTGACGTACTGGAGTTATAACATTTGAATTTCTCTTACATTCTACGTTCACTTTCACACTGAAGCTTGAAAGGAAAAGTCAATTAAGAGAAATTCATAGCTATCTCCCTTATGCTATTCTTTAGATCATTCCACTCATTTAAGAATACTCACATAGTCTAATAAAATAATAAAAAACCCCAAAGAAAAGAAGCGAGGCTCGCTGAACTATTGATTAACGTCCTTCAAAGAAAATAGCATATTCTATTTCTTGTATGAAGAGTTTGATCGAGGCTCAGGATGAAAACCTGGCGGCATGCTTCACACATCCAATTAAGATTGTGTTTTCGATCAATCTCATTCGCTCTCTCAAATTTCTTATAATAAGAAATGAAATGTCTGATTTACTATTTCACCTAGTTAAAGAAAGGTAATTGTCTGCCCAATAGAGCTTAACCGTGAATAGGCCGAAATGGTCTCGCGAAGCCGGTCCCCGGAATCCTAGCGACAAGTCAAATTTAGACTGGCCTGCTTAAAGCTAGCTTTCTAACTCTTTGATAGATAGAACTAGATCTCGATCTGGCTTTCTCACACTAAGAGGAAATGCAGACTTTCTGGCTTGAAGACTAACTTGGAAACAAGGCTTTCGCCCTCTAACCCTGCTTTCAAAGAAAACTATTTGGAACAGCTGCTTTCAAGCATCATGAATTGATTATGGCCCCCTTAGGAAAACAACTGGGCCCCCGGTAAATGGAACAGGCAAGAAAGAAACAACAATAGCAACTCCTTCTAAAACCCAGGGAAATGGGAGATAGAAAGACTATTCAGTACAACACAGAGAGCCTATTTGATGGTAAGAGCTATAGGACACCTACTTAAGGCTTTTACAGTATAGTAAAAATATATGATATTCGAGAAGAACGGGGAAGCAAGGGAAGGAGAAGCTGTTGTGAATGAATCCGGTCTTGGGAGTAAAGGCGTGCCTTAAGGCAGCGAGGGATGAAAGGATAGAATGATTCTTTGAATGCGTGAGCTGAAATATAGTTAGTTTCATTAGAGTCATTTTCTCACTTAGTTACCAATTTCCAATTCAAGTGGTACCGAGTAAATGGTAGATTCAGATGAGATAAACCCCTGAGTCCAACAACGGATCGTAAAGTAATGGTCTCCAATGACCCAAAGGTTTTTTACATGCTGATAATCATTCTTATTCCCTTTCTCCGAGTTGAGGACATTCATTGGCTGCGGTGCCAGTTACACGATCGAACATCAAGCAGTCACTTCACTAACAAGTAGAATGATAGCAGAATGGCTTAATGAAACTGCCAAGACTAGAGGGATTGGAATGATTGAAAAACCCTAACTTCCAAGACTTTACGGTTAGCTTACCACAATAGGATGAGAGGGAGATGCATACTAAGAAGAAAGGGCGAAGGAAATGGCCCCGAAAGAAGGAAAGCTAGGACATGACATACATTCCCCCATCAAAGGGGTGTAGCTAGTTAGACCATTACCGAAAGATTACATTCCAATCCTTAAAAAAAGAAAAAGAATGTAAAAAGCTCGTGACACAAGAAGGTTAGGAACCTGAATACCTAAGGAAAGAGGTATAAATGGATTACTTGCTTCTCCAAATGCCCCATGCGGTAAAGAAGTTGAAAGAGAAGCTACTGGGACTAGGCATGGGCATCCTCATTGATGCTATTTAGTTATTCGGTATCAGAATTCCCACTAGAGAAGAAGGGAATTGCGTTATGATTGATGAAAGTCTGCTATGTATTAAGTAGTAAAAAGAGTCTCAATTGACTGGCATCACACTTCACTCAAATATTCCTCAAACAAAGCAAGTAGCAAGTCAGTATGCACATAGCATAATATATCGGTTATTCTCCTTTCCTTTTACGATCGGTCGAAGGGGAATAGAAAATGTTAGACAAGGAGTGAAAGTCGCTTGACTGTAAGGAGAGGAGCTTAAAACCAATATCTTGGGGAAAGGCCTCTACTCTACGAACCAAGTCGTTCTGACGAGGCACCAACTTTCTTTTTTTATCCCTGAGTAGCATTTCCTTTCACTGAGGAATGGGTGGATGCTTTATCATAGGCGGATGTGGGACACAGAAAGAACAGATTGAGGTGCTCCTGAGTCAAGAGATTCTTCTCCCTGAGTAGCATTCTTGTAAGTACAGAAGAAATTCTCTTGTCTGTGAAAAGATAATTCTAAGAGAAAACTCTTGTATGGATATTGATATTGACCCACCTTTACAGGAGGTGGGTGGGGATCAAGAGAAGCAAGGTCGGGCATATCATACTCTTCGGGATTGTGTCATGTCAATTTTCATAGTGAATATCCTGCGTATCCACCCTGAAAGCGAGAGCTCGAGGCGGTGGGAAAGGAGAATCAACAAGATAGGATGCTCTGTCCCAACTAATAACAATAGGAAGATTCCAGCTTTGAATCTTGTGCTTGACGGTGATCATTGCTGCCACATCGAAACAGTCTTTAGTGCTATCTATTTCAATGGTTTGTAACCCTTCTTACTTTCTTTATTATATTGGGTAATTTTTTTTCTTGGTCCGCTAACTCCATAAAGGGCTGGTGGGTGGGGGTAGAGCCTCTAGCTCCAATGTCGATAAATCAAAGGTGTCTATTTATGGTATGGAATAGGAAGAGCAAGAATGGAACCGCTATCTCTTATCCTATCATCCGCGATGAGCTTCTTTCATTCGTCAGTATAGGGTAGGTAGAGTCCTTTGCTCGTACGCTTGGCATTACTGTAGTCGCACCAGTCTTCCTTCGATTTTAGTGCACATGAAACGGAAACCCTAATAGGGACTACCTACACAGACATCATAATTTTTCCTTCTCTGCTTCACTATGAATTGAGTGGCGCATGAACGAAGCTGTAACGGAGCATGTACGTGACAATCAAACACGGCTTTGCCAGCTGCCTGTGATTGGAAAAAGAAAACTTGATCAGATATTTAATGCGGGCCATTTCCCACCTCGCCTTTGATCTTTCCCTTGCTGTGTAAGTAAAGCTAGAAGAGCCCCATTGGCCCGACAACTGACAAGCAAACCTTCCATTCTTATGTTTACATCACTTCTCTCTTTCTCGCATTAACCGGACAAATGTTTCAAATGAGCATCCCATGGGGCAGCCATAGCTTGAACCTTCCTTCTTGTAGTTAGCTATATAACTCAAGCAGCAAAGGTTCGAGCAGGATGACGGTTAGTCTTCCTCGTCTCTTTCGGGTGGGCGGCGGGAATAGCTCTTCTAGCATCATCATGGATTGACCAGAGACTGGGAGAAGTCGTCATCTTTTTCCATAGTAGTCATCCAGCAAGAAAGGGAAAGACCACTTAGCACAGTGGAATAGGAAAGAGAGCATCGAGCACAACTTTCGTGTCACCAGAAATACCTTTTTCTTTTATTGGGAGACTGAATGAAAAAGGCTTTTTCAAGCAAACATGATTGACACGTCGATCGACAGTTGAGAATCACTATCTCCAGGGCCCTCACTTTAGGGCTATCTTTCACCGTTGAGAGACATGGTTCAACGTGCCAGCTACGCTTCCTCTTCTAGAACAATGACAGCCTAGTCTGATTCCCCCTTCCGAAAGTGCCACAACTCCTTCTACCACAACACCTGAAAACTGGGCATTGGAAGCATCAATCTCATTCCATGCTCTATGCCATCTTCCTTATACTTTGACTATTAATTCATGTGCACAAACATCCCTCACAAAGGAAAGCAGCAAAGTCATATTTGCAAACAAAGTCCTTCTTCTTATACTATGGCATCTTGTCCAAAGCGAGCGGTCATGTAAACCGTTTGTCTATTCGGCTCCTTCCTTTAATAATAACAATCTAAATGTGACACTTTCACAATGAAATACCGGGAATCTTTTATACTAGAGTCCCCCAGGAATTTAAGCCAATGATCAACCGTCCCTGCCCATTCTAACGGGGCATTCAATTCCTTTAAATCCCACAGTTCTAAATGTGCCTATTACTTCGACACCTTTCCTTGGAAACAAGGGAAAAATTGCTTATTCCGCATCAACCTAAGCCCGCTTATTCCAAATAAGTGATCCATTGGCGAAAAGAGGGTCTTCCCCCTTCTTGCTTGAAGCTCTGTCAAATAAGCATTCTATTCTGAACAGGCTTAGGGCTAGGCTAAACCTCCCTCAAAGCCATGAAGTCCATAGCTCTTATTCCAAGAACTGGTGATATTCCCTTTACTGCAGATTCAATAGCACCAGTTATGAACCCCAAAAACAAGAGGAAAGAGAGCACCATCTACTCAAATTGTCACACCGGCAGCGAGAGCAGTAAAAGCAGATAGTGGAACAGAACTAGCAACAGATAGGCATTAAGTTAGCTTGAAAACAGACTCGTAGTTAGAAATCAGATGCTTCCTCAACAACTGTCTTTAGAATGTCCTATCTCTCACTTCAACGTTTTAAAACGAGCTAGAAGGCTTCTCTTAAAGCAGAATAATATGAGTTATAGTAGTTTCAGCTATTCGATTCGAATGAGTGCCCTCACTTCCTTTCCTTACCACGATATGCCCAAGAAAAAGAAAAAGAAAGTGCAACATATCAAAGAGCGATGACACAGATTATCAGTGACATCCTACATAACATATGCGAGCCTTATGTGGAAGATTTGGTAGTCTTTTCAAAAGAAAGAACCGACCACATCAAAAATTTATGCAAGGTCTTCGAAAGGTTAGAAAACATCAATTGAAGATGAACCCGAAAAAATGTGCATTCGGGATCGGGCGAGGCCTTAAATCAGTAGGGCAATAGCATAGATATTATTGACCTGACCCCTATTACATTACATAAGCCTACTCTTTCTTCAAGATATGAAATGAGCAGCCGAAAATGGTTGTCCCTATTGTATTTTAGATGGAGTCATCTACAGGGCTAAGAATCTTACCTTTACTTAGAGAGGGGTAGCGGTACCATGATCTCCCGTGCTTGTAGGTTGACTCACCTATGCATCCCGACTAAGGTCTCACAAATGTGCACTTCCCTTATGCATCCAACCGCTTCACAAATGTGAATAGGTTATACAGAAGTGTAGACTGGTTATATACTCTTATGCGTCTTCCTTCTTCAAACCTTTTGGTATGTATTGCCCCCTAACTATAGATCAGATCCACCAGACAAGAAACTCAATTCCGCACAGCTGCTGAGTTGTCGGACTTATCCACCAAGGGATTCGTGGAATTTCTGTGGATTGCATTGGGGGAAATCTACCAAAGCTAGGCAGATAGATAGACTCCTTTCCCGCTACTAAGGGAGAGCAAGAAAGAAAATCAAATGATTGTTTTTTAACCAGCGCCTTCTTTTGGGTATGCAGGTACTAAGAGTCCTCTCACTACAAACCAGCAGACATCATCTGGCTGGGTCTTACCGATATCAACAACGAGGAAGAAACAACCAAATGGAAACAGCAACTAACTATGGCTCTTGGCCCAGACAACGTCCTAGGCATAGGGAAGATCGTAGCAACAGGGAACGCCTAGATGACGTTTTTCTTCCTGGGCTGCAGTAAGTAGATCGAGAGGTCGTTCCTTCCCTTGTCCCAGAATATGGGGAATATGTTCTCTTAAAATCTTGCTCCGATCTGACCTAGCTGGCGAGCAATCCCAGTTTGCTACAGAGAACAAGACATCAAGCGAGCGTACTTTTGTTCGCATATTCTCCACCAATCACGGAAGTTTAAGGATAACTGTAGGTCGGTGGCTATCTAAGGAAACTCTAATTCGATCCGCCCTCCGGCTGGAAGGTATCTACCTCATCCCGATCGTAAGAAGAGGTTCACTATGATGGGGGTACTGTTTTTTCCCTTAAGGAAAAAATAAAATGCATAGGGGACCATCCTTTTATTGCGGCATGCTCCTCAGATTTACGGATTCGCAGGGGGCCTCAGGCCCTACTTTGTTTCGCAAGCCTTTGTCATTGTCAGTCAACTAAGTAGGGCCTTTCCCTTTTTGTTTGAATAACACATTCTCATTATCTTTAATAAGTAAAGTAGGCAAACCTGTAGGTCCTTAGTAGCGTTGACACAGAAGAGGCAGCCGGTTAAAAGAAAGCGCATATTTCCATTTTTCTTATTAATTGGAAGAGTTAGTGGCTATCCTGCACAGGAAGAAGTCAACTCTTTCCAATGCAAGGGGCATCGCTCTAATCACTTATGTAATTTTTTTATCTAATAACCCTCCTTTTGAATGCCTAGGTTGTGACATTTATAGCGATAGTGCGTCAAAAAAGATCTTTCGATAAGAAAAAGGGAAAGAAAGACCAGCCACATAAAGACAAAACAGACAAGAAAAGTGGCAGACTCCGTATGGTAAGACATAAGATGACAATTTGTAAAGTAAAAATCAGCGGGAACATCTGCCTGAGCGAGCTCAAAATGGGCATTTTCGGCCAGTTTTGAGTTTAGGAGTCAGAGTTTAAGACTCGGCAAAGGCATCAGCCTAGCTAGGAACTTAAGTAGAAGAGTAAACCCCTAAAGAGTAAGGTAAGGCCTAAAGCCTATCATTTACCGAATAGGGAACTTAACTTCAAAGCTTGAAGTGAAGGTTATACCTTTCCTTTAATCAAATCAATGCCATAGAATTCATTCGAAGCTAATTAGCGTGTAGGCAGTGTTGCGCCATCTGTTGTACCATTTTAGAGGGAATCTGAGTTAAGTGACTAATCCAAAAAAAAAGTGACCAATCTTTCTGTTGAGGCGGCGAAGGGATGGTAAGGATTTGAAGCCAAACAAGCAGCTATTAGAAAGAAGTTTAAACTATAACAGTAGAAGGGGAGAAAAGAAATGACCTAGGAGGTATCCTATTTTTAACACAAATGGTATCAAACCTCAATTTCTTCTTTTGAATACTACTTATTGATAGTCTTCAGAAGAAGGGTTGGTTGTATACCTGCTATAAGGGGGGTGCACCACTGAATCTGTCACCAACTAATTTCATTTTAGTTTCGTTGCGGGCTAGAGATCATTTTGATTATGTTTTATCTCTGTCAAACTCTATTTGCTAAATAGAAGCACATTTAACGCTTTATCGGCGAGCTCCATGCGTGAGCAGCGACTAAGCAACATCCAATCTTTCTTAACACTTTGTACGCTTAAAGGCCCCTCATTTATGAAAGGGTACTGAGACGAGGCCTTTGATCCAACTCTTTTTTACAAAGAAATGAAAATCCAAAAACAGGGGAATCCATCAGTCAGATAACAATTTTTTTCTAGTAGCACCCATGACAAAATGTCCGGAATATACATCTTTTTCTGGGTTGGAGGCACGCGTGCTAAAAAAAATATCAACTTGGAAACGCCATACATAAAATAATGAATATGCCAGTAGAGGACCCTGCTAGAAATAAGTTTTTAAGGTTTTCCCTTAAGAGAAGTCTCGGATCAGGACTTGTTTCAATAGCCTTTTGTAGGAGTAAAACATCAGGCATAATGGATACCGATTTCTGGCGGCAGGTTATAGCTTTCGAGCGAGACAACTCATCAACGATTGGTGTAGGATTTACCACTCAGCTATCCAAGTTACGTAAAAGACACATTTTGAATTTTTTCCCTGCCTCGTGAGGGCACACTTTGAGTCCCAAACTTTCTGTCTGAAGCAAATGCTGGAAGTCCAAGATGGTGGTTTGGAACATCCAAGAGGACACCTGATCCACGATCTCTTCCCTTGGTAAAGAGCAATTTCAAATCTAAATCAATCATTTGATAGAACAAAAAAAGTACTTGGGCCTTAGAGGTAGTGGCTGGGAAAGCGAATGGGATTAGGAAGACTAGGAAAGAAGTCACTCGACCAAAAGAAGGTCTTATTTGAGTTCAAAGTGAGGAGCCAGACAGAGACAGATTGCAATTGCAAAAGCCAACTCTAAGAAGCAGCTTTACTTTAAAGAGGGGCAAAAGAAAAGCCAAGAAGAGAATAAAAGGGGTCTTAACATATATAAATCGGTTACACACTAAAGGAAAGTTATATTCTAGTTATCCTACCCGACTACACAAGATATTCTACATGTGGTTGACAAAAGTGTCACTAGTTATTGGCCTCAAGACAGAGATGAGCTCACTAGGATCATAAGGTTAAGATAGCGCTAGGCTTTCTCTCATGGCCTTTTTTATATTATTTTATGATATACGACCGATCGCCTTTTCATCACTTTGCCCTGGAGCAAGTCTAGGGTGTAGGCTTGCTTCGTATAGGCTCGAGTCGGTGGTTACTAAATATAGAGAAAAGAAAATCCTTAGGTTGACCAAGGAGAGGAAATCCACTCTGTCTACTGATGCGGGAAAGGTTGTTGAGAAGGGGACATGTGATCAATTTGTTCTCCTTTCTAACCGATCCATTGCATGTCACATCGCCCTATCCATATAGGAAGAAGGCGTATGATCAAGTCTAAAATATTCCCTACCAATCGTATAGTCAAGCTTGAGTGCCTCCTTTTTCTTATGATCTTGTCACTTCTCTTAAACTATAGCTTCAAGCTACTATTGATGCCGGAGAAAACCACTATAAATAGGTATCTCTATGCGTAAGAATGAATATATGATTATTCAAATACATTAACTCGGCAAGAGTTGACCATGCATGGTAAGTGACTAATGATCGGGTTACCTTAGCTTATGCTAGGTTGAAACCTTCCATTAATAAGTCCCCCGCAAAAAAGCAAAAGAAGAAAGAAAAGAATTTCCTAGTTCTTTGACCCAATACCTGCTGAATGGGAATTGTTTGACGACTTGATGAAGATGCGCTTGTGCTCGAAATTCTTCCACCATGGAAGATGTACTTTGATGGTGCTACTCATCAAGATGGAGTTGGAGTCATGTTTCTTTCTTCTGAAGGAGAAGTGTTGCCGCACTCCTTCACTTTGTCGAAACCTTTTTCCAATAATCTCGCAGAGTACCAAGCCCTCATACTTGTCTTGAGATGGCTGTGGATTTGAAAGAGTTGCAACTCTTATGAAAATTTTAAATTGGTGATCAATCAACTACTTCAATTGGAGCGTTATGGTAAGCTTGATCCTCGGAATAAGGTAGCTCCCAAGGAATGAATCAAAGACCTAAGGACGTTTTCAATGCCACTGCTCCCGCTGAAAGAATTGTAGCTGTTACGCAAGCTATTTCTTTTGCACTTGAAGACATTAATAGTAAATTTTTTTTTATCTTAACGCTTGTCCTTCGCTCTGGATTCTTTGCCCCCGCCCTTACTTAAGGATTCCGGCCCTTCTTAGCTCTCTTCTTCCATCGGCTCTTCTTTCATCTGGAAGAATGGGCCCTCTCCTATTGGCGAATGTCCTTGCTTTTGTTGTTTCAAATATATATATATATATATATATATATATATATATATATATATATATATCCCATCCCTGCCTGTCCTGCGGCACATGCTGTATCAGCTCATGTTCTTTTTGCGGCAGTTGTGGATGCGCTTTACTTCTTAGTATCCCAGTGCAGTGGTCTTGTTTAATCTATAGATCTTATATAGAGAAGGAGTGCGAAAGCTAGCTCTTGAAATCAGTGCGTGTTCGGCCCGAAATCAATAAATTAAATTTGTTATCACACAGTCCAAGAGGCAAGAAATTAAATACAAGAATTCTATACCCACTGCACCCTCTCTTTCAATTGAGATGATCGCCGCATATGGTTCGAGGAGGTATATAAATCCTCTATTTAGCTAGAGTAAGTCTTCTGGCCATCGTCTTACCTCCTGCAAGATATCTTCCAATCCATCTTTGCTTCAAGCCCAATAGTGCAAAGACAGATTCAATCTAGAGCGCCACCGGGTCCATTAAGAAAATAAAGAGAACAAGTAGTCTGGATTTCTCGAATAGCAGTGACAAAGGAGGACGAAAGCAAAAAAATGGAAGACTGCGCAACGTTGTTCCGTCCGGCTGGCGGTAGATCATTGAAGAATGTAAAGGAAACCCTCCAGATCATTGTGGAATCCTCGAATTCAGAGACAGCAAAAACTCAACACCTTATTTATTTATTAAGTAGCAAGTAAGAGAGAGAGTTATGTGTGTCTTGGTATTGGATCCGCTTCAGTCGTAATACTTGCCTGACCTAGACTAGTGGTTTACGAAAATATCTGTTAGTAGCAATCAGATACTTTTTCTATTTTCATTAGTCCCATAGAACTTTTAGAACTTCGAAGATCATGACCCAGAAATCACTTTCGGAGTCACCTACATTTCTTTCTTTGTCCTAGAATCTGATTGTCCGTAGGCGACAATCCACATTCATCTCATCCAGGTGTGTTTCCACGATGAATCGGACATCCTTTTGTTGTTCCGCCAGGGTTCCTGTCAACCCCACCTCGGAGCTCATTACCCTTTTGGACTGCTTTACAAGCCAGGTCTTCCATTTCCTTGGAAATCTAGTTTATACGTTTTTCCATGCTCCGAAGGTCCCTTTCGTAGGGCTCCCCTGACCAACAATCCTTAGGGCCAGCTGCTTTGGATGGCTTGGCCTTGCCTACCACAAGCAATCCTAGGAATATTATACTTCCTAAACCTGGGAAAAAGGAATTTGCTGCTTGCTTCAGCAAAATATTCAAAAGTGAGTCTTTCCCTTTTGAATAAATTTATTTTTCAATTGGTAGTGGTGTATATTGTGGTTGTTTCGGTACTTTTTTCAGCCTTGCACCTGTATTGAGTAATGCCTGAGTCCCAGCATCAAGGTCTGAGCCAAATTAAGCAAGGGTTGCCACTTCGCGATATTGTGCCAATTCCAGTTTTGAACTACCGCAGAATTGTTTCATAGTTTTCAACTGAGCGGCAGACCCGACGCGACTGACAGATAAGCTGACGTTAGTCGCATGTCTAATTCTGTGATAAAAGAGCTCTATTTTCAAACTGATTTGTCCATCAATAATGAGGATCACATTGGTGAGAATATAGGCCGATATGTCTCCATCTTGTGTTTCAATAACGGGTAAGGCGGTCAAGCTACATGCGTCTGTCTCGTCCGATCGTTTAGCCGCTATTTCTAAGAGACGGGAATGTAAATAGAAAACATCCCCTGGGAAACCCTCACGACCTGGTGGTCGGCATAACAATAATGACATTTGTTGATATGCTACCGCCTGTTTACTAAGATCATCATAGATTATTAATGTGTGCATTCCATTATCGCGGAAATATTCCCCCATGGCACACCCAAAATATGGGGTCAAATATTGTACAGGAGTAGGATCTAAAGCGGTGGCTTCTACAATAATAGAATATTCCAAAGCATTCGCTTCTAAGAGAATTTGAACTAATTGTGCCACAGTTGAGCGTTTTTGTCCAATCGCTACATAGACACAATACAATGTCTCACTCTCAGAGGTGGCCCTTGAGTTCAGTTGCTTTTGGTTTAATATGGTATCGATAGCAATAGCAGTTTTTCTAGTTTGTCGGTCCCCGATTATAAGTTCTAGTTGACCACGACCTATATGAACTAGGCTATCTACCGCTTTTAACCTTGTTTTCATAGGCTCGTGCACAGATTTACATTCAATAGTACCAGGGGCTTTCACTTCGACACGTCTTCGCTCGTGATTGCTTAGTCCCCCCTTCCATCAATAGGTACTCCCAAGCCATCGACCACACGCCCTAGCATAGCCTTTCCCGCAAGAACATCCACAATAGATCTAGTGCGCTTGACAAGATCTCCTTCTTTAATAGTAGTATCACTACCAAAGACAAAAATCCCTACATTCTCATTCTCAAGATTCAAGGCTATTCCTTTCACACCGCTGGTAAATTGAACCATTTCCCCAGTTTGAATCACGTTCAATCCATAAACACATGCAATTCCATCTCGAACTGAGACCACTGGACTGATCTCATCCACTTGAAAATTGGTGTAAAAGTTGCTAATTTGGCTTTCTAATAGACTTGTTAGTTCCGGAGCTCGGGGAGAAACTTCCATAATTCAATTAAAGATAGATAGAAGGGAGAATGCCGCTTTAGAAAAAAAGAAAAATCATAAGGAAACATTATGAAAAGCAAAATCTATCTGAAGAGAGAAGTCTATTAGATAATTAATAAAGAAAAGAGAGCGAAAGAAGGACGAGAGATTCCAAAGATGGAATTCGAATTAGAACAGAAAAAAATTGAAATGATAATGATAAAAAGTAAAAAGAGGAGTGGATAGCTAGAGCAAGGAAATGGCAAACGGATATCCTTTTCCCTGAGGAAAAAGAGAAACCTCCTAATTAAATACTAAATAAAGTACATATACTTTAAAAAATAAATAAATAAATATATACAATAATCACAGTATATACGATATTCCTCACTTTATGGGTGTTGACACAATTAGTCCTCGGCCAAGATAAGACACCTTCCTTCACTCTGAAATGGCCCGACGACTCTTCTCTTTACAACTAGGCTTGGCAGAACGCTTAGTTGATTTTCAAAGCTAGAAAATGTACAAGAAGACTGACGAGGCACAGGAGTGAAGTGATTCCTGGGTGGGAATGGCGAACGGAGATGGACTACTATGCACATTCTATCCGCTTGGAATAGGTATAAGAGAAAAGAGGTATGAATCAAGTCAAAGCATAAGTTCTAGCCTTTTCTCTCTGGCATCTTTTTATGCTTATGCAGTGCAGCCTTTTTTGAAAGTATTCGATAGCAAATCTTTTTGAGTTAGCAGCCTGCATCCTGTTGTTAGAGGCTTTCTTTGCGCAGGATCCCATTTCTTCTAAGAAGAGTTAGGGAAGGCAAAGGAAGAAAGCCGGGCAGTTGCTTTAAGAAGGCACTAGTTGACTCCACATAGGCAGAAGATTCCTATCCAGTTGGGGTCCCTTAGAGAGAGTTCAATTCTTTCAGCCCTGAATGTCTTTCCTTCTGCCTCCCTAGTTCAACAATAGGATTCTATCTTCTGGTTAAGCAAGATCGTAGTCATTTCGCCTTTGTGTGATAACTCTATCTTTTTGCAAGCTACCTCCCCTCTCTCTTAGACTATTGAATTCCAACTTAGAGCTCCTCTCCTTACAGTCAAGTGATTTTCACTCCTTCTACTCTAAACTACTGTGTGCCTATTTTCCGCTTTTCACAATCAAAGTCAAAGGTTTGTTGGTGGCAAGATCGGCATGCCTTCTAGTTGTAGTTGACTTTAAGCGCACCTGAACTACCCATAGTCATCTATTTACGGGCTTGCACTCAATAGTCAATCAATACATTTTTCCGCTTTCTATCACATGCTTCAACTATTTATTTATATAGTGTGTGAAGTCTAACTAATGGAAAGTGCCTGTGAATTAGTTCCAAGAAAGCGGCCGCTCATGTCATGAATAGAGGCCGTTAAGGAAGTACTTGCTTTTCCTTTTTTTCGTCGACATTGGGTTGGTATTCAGTGTACCGCTTGTGATGCCTATGCTTTGCAAGCTTACATAGGGTACAAGATCAAAAAGATTGCATTGGATGGCTGACCGGGCATTGAGAAGGAAAGACGCTTTCATAGGCAAAAGGCCATGGGGAGATACCATTTGTGATCCATGGATCTCCGATCGGGAAACCGTATCCAAGCTCCGTGGCTAGTCTGCACTCTTTGGACTTTTCATACTTAGTGAACTGAAACATCTTAGTAGCTAAAGGAAGGAAAATCAACCCAGACCTTGTTAGTAGCGGCGAGCGGGAGCGTATTGGGGGTTTGAAGAAAAACAAACACGAAGCTTCGTGCCTGAGCAAAGTGTTCACTTCTTTTTTGCCAGGTTTCATTCGATTTGTAGTGGATTGGATGATGGAAAAACCAGCAAGCTACGGCTTCAAAGCTTACCTTATTTAGAAAAGGAGAAAGGGATTTTTTATAGATGTTAAGGTTGAGTAAGGGGGGCGGAGCTTGAAGAGCGAAGCGAGCCGCGCTAGCTTAGCAACGTTTTTCAGCAGCAAACTACGGTCTAACGATCCTCTAACCTAGGTTGGGGCGAAAACTTCAAAATCCAAAATGTTGGTTAGGGTTCCAAACCTTTCTCTAATAATAAGGTAATCTTTCAAGTCACCGCCCATTAAAGGAGCGGGCGTAGTGAACTGTAATTGTGAAATAATTGGAAGATATAGCCAAAGAAGGTGATAGCTCTATAGATTTGTTCCCATGGTTCGATCCTTCCGAGTAAATGCGGCGTGTTTGAATTCTGATCGCTTTTATGTGAGAAAGGAGGCTGCCCTCTAAGCCTAAGTATTCCTCAATGACCGATAGCGTACAAGTACCGTGAAGGAAAGGTTAAAAGAACCATATTTAGGGATTGCAATAGAGAACCTGAGATCCAATGCGAACAATCAGTCGAAGGAGTGGAGCTTAGAGTCTTTACATAATGTAAAGCCCAGTCACTCTAACGGTGTACCTTTTGAATGACGGGTCAGCGAGGAAATGGGAACAACGACTTAAGCCATTAGGTGTACGCGCTTTCTAGAGGTGGAATCTTCTAGTTCTTCCTATTTGACCCAAAATCGATCGATCTAGCCATGAGTAGGTTGAAGAGAGCTCTAACAGGTCTTGGAGGACCGAACCCACGTATGTGAAAAAATACAGGGATAACTTGTTGCTTGGGGTGAAAGGCCAACCAAGATCGTATATAGCTGGTTTTTGGCGAAATCTATTTCAGTAGAGCGTATGATGTCGATGGCCCGAGGTAGAGCACTCAATGGGCTAGGGTGGCCTCATTTTGCCTTACCAACCCCAGGGAAACTCTGAATACAGGCCTAGATCATTTGCACAGAAAGACTTTTTGGGTGCTAAGATCCAAAGTCGAGAGGGAAATAGCCCAGATCGTACGCTAAGGTCCCTAAGCAATCACTTAGTGGAAAAGGAAGTGATCGAGCGATGACAACCAGGAGGTGGGCTTGGAAGCAGCCATCCTTTGAAGAAAGCATAATAGCTCACTAGTCTAGCTCCATGGCACCGAAAATGTATCAGGGCTCGAGTGATTCACTGAAGCGATGAGACCTTGAAAGCTACTTTTTCAAGTATCAGTAGCGGAACATTCTGTCAATCGGGGAAGGTTTTTGGTGACAAGACCTGGAGATATCAGAAGTGAGAATGCTGACATGAGTAACGAAAAATACTACGAAAAACACGATTGCCTGCTAGTGGATGGTTTTCTACGTTCAGTCAATCTACGCGGAGTAAAGCGATCCCTAAGGAACCCCCGAAAGGGCTGCCGTCCGATGGGTAAACGAACGTGATGAAGTTTCTTTGACTACAGAACCATGCCTGTCTGTTGGAGCGAATTGGATGATCGGGCCGAGGGCTGCCTTCTCTTCCCCTCACTCTCCTTTCCCTAATATGAACCTTGAGTCATCAAAGCCTTTCTGACTCGGCCTGGCCCGGTCGCCCTAAGCGACTGGCGATTCAAAAGGCAAAACTCTCGGTCC
This sequence comes from Nicotiana noctiflora, assembly GCA_032618575.1. NCBI lineage: Eukaryota > Viridiplantae > Streptophyta > Magnoliopsida > Solanales > Solanaceae > Nicotiana > Nicotiana noctiflora. The sequence goes on from JASVEL010000652.1 coordinate 163,912, forward strand.
TATTTTGGTGACCTATCTTCAGTAGGGGCCTTTAGTCTTTTGATTAGAGTAGGGGTCGCGAAAGAGCAGAGCGTACCGACCTGCCATAGTCACGAGTCTGTTCATAGTCGCGACTGTGGTCATAGTCAATAAGGTTGAAACTTCTAGGAAAAGAACTTTAAATTGGGAGGGTGATCCTCCCGGTGACCTGACCGTACCCCAAACCGACACAGGTGAACAAGTATAGTATACTAGGGAGCTTGAGAGAAACATGTCGAAGAAACTCGACAAAATGACCCTGTAACTTCGGGAAAAGGGGTGCTCTCCTATCTTTTGATTAGGAAAGCGTCACATACCAGGGGGTAGCGACTATTTATTAAAAACACAGGACTCTACTATGTGGTAATACGATGTATAGAGTCTGACACATGCCCGGTGATGGATGGTCGGAAGGATAAGTGTTATAAGCTTTGAATGGAAGCCCCGGTAAATAGAGGCAGTAACTCTAACTGTCCTAAGGTAGCAAAATTCCTTATCCCATAAGTAGCTACCTGCACGAATGGTGTAACGACTGTCGTGCTATCTTCTACATGGACCAGGTGAAATTGAATTTGCCATGAAGATGTAAAGTACCAACGGCTAAATGATAAGACACCGTGCACATTAACTATAGCTTCACAGTGACAACCTCAATCGAATATGTAGGATAGGTGGGAGGTGGTGACACAAAACGACCAATCCTGAAAGACCACTCTATCGTCTAAGGATGCCTTACCGCCGCATCAATTATTCGGGGCGAGGCGGGACACTGTGAGGTGGATAGTTTATCTGGGGCGGATGCCTCCTAAAGAGTAACGGAGCTGTGCGAAGGTAGGCTAAAGCTAAGATTCTGCTCATAAGCGTAATGGTATAAGCCTACCAGATTGTGAGACCGATTGGTCGAACAAAGATGAAAGTCAGCCATAGTGATCCGGGAGTCCCGTGTGGAATGGCTCTCGCTCAACGGATCAAAGGTACGCCGGGGATAACAAGCAGATGACTCCTAAGAGCTCTTATCGACAGAGTCGTTTGGCACCTCGATGTCGACTCATCACATCCTGAGGTTGAAGAAGGTCCCAAGGGTTCGGTTGTTCCCCATTTCAAGTGGTACGTGAGTTGGGTTTAGAATATCGTGAGACAGTTTGGTTCCTATCTACCATTGGTGTTAAAGGGAGAACTGCGAGGAGCCAACCCTAGTACAAGAGGATTGGGTTGGGCTAACCTACATCGTAATGGTTGTTATGCCAATAGCAGCGCTGGGCAGCTAAGTTGGTATGGAAGAACTGCTGCGCCATGGGAAATCCTTCTCTATACAAGTTCTCGGACGAGGTTCTTGAACAGAACTTTGATAGGCGAGAGGTGTAATCACCGCGAGGTGTGAAGCAATCTCGTACTAAATGAAACGACTTTAACTTTCCATAACAAAAAAGAAAGAAAGTCAACTTATTCCTGAAATTGCGGTCAATTTTGCTACCTCATTAGTTGTCGCCCCCTACTTTCTCATACGCAATTACTACCATAAGAAAGTTTCCCCTATCTCTAAAGGGGCTTATGCACTCCACGACTTTCTTATGTTATGGGGTCTTGAAGACTGAATTTAGCTGCCAACACTAGTCAGCAAGCTAAAAAACATTCTCAAGAACGTGGAGAGCGGGGACTCTTTAACCTGGCAAAATATAGATAAAGAAATGAAACGGGGGGGGGGGGGGTCATTGTCTATGCTGAATTTTTTTTCTTAGATAGAATGAATGGAAAAGGGGTGCTTGTGTTGTGGTTTTTGTAGTTGCAAGAATTGTTTTTTTAGAAAACGTCCCCTCATTCAATATCATGATTGGGTCAACCAAACCAGATCATGAGTGAATTAAAAAAAAAAGTACATAGCTGTTCCAGCTTAAATACTTGGAATAATTTTACCACTTCTAGTAGGAGTAGCCTTTTTAGTGCTAGCTGAATGTAAGGTAATGGCTTTTGTGCAACGTCGAAAGGGTCCTCATATGGTGGGATCATTTGGATTGTTACAACCTCTAGAAGATAGTTTGAAATTGATTCTAAAAGAACCTATTTCACCAAGTAGTGCTAATTTCTCCCTTTTTAGAATGGCTCCAGTGGCTACATTTATGTTAAGTCTTGTCGCTCGGGCCGTTGTACCTTTTGATTATGGTATGGTATTGTCATATCCGAACATAGGGCTACTTTATTTGTTTGCCATATCATCGCTAGGTGTTTATGGAATTATTATAGCAGGTTGGTCTAGTAATTAAGGGGCAGCCATTCAGTCGCCTATGATATTAGGACCAATAGGTTCAAAATGGGTTTGTGCCGCAGGTGTTGAACGATCTACTCTACACAGGTGTGGGCTTACAGGGCTATGGCTCATAAACCCTTTCTTTCATTTATCAATAGGGCCCTACACTGCTTGGTAACTTTTCTGGGCCAGGATCTATAAGTGGAAGTCATAAAAAAGAAATATTTCTCTTCGCACCTTAGATCAAGAGGAATGGTTTCTTGTCAAGCTGGCCTATATATAATAATAAGAAATTTCTTTCTATTTTATATTATTATATAATTAAGATATAGGGACAGGCCAACCCGTCAAAGTAAAGTCAGGTTCAGCAATCGATGTAACTGGTTCAAATACCAGAAGCTAGGTCATAGAATGTAGATTAGATTTGACAATCTTAAGTAGTGGAGTCGGCACTTAGCTGAGATACGATACTGTCAGCTAATCACTAGCTTTTGCCAGAATAATATCGTAAAGTCAGAGAGGAAGAAGAATGCCATCATAGAGGGATAAGCGTGTAAAATTGAAGGGCTAGGGAACTCTTTTAGCTCAATAATGAAAGTTAGGGTTGATCAGAGGAGGCCTTACCTCTTAGATGACCTAAGCAAGTCATTAAGCGATTGGATGGATCCTCCTAACTATAGTTACTTAAGGTCGAGTAGTATACGGGTGAGGCCCACAGTTCTAATAGTTTTTCACTTGAGCTTTTCGCAGCAAAGCAAGTCTACAAGCCACTATAGTGAGGTTATAGGCCTGATTTCTTTCTCGTATTGAGATCTTAGAATGCTATACGCAGCCCCCCTACAAGGTTACTTTAGATAGCAGTATTTTTTTGTATAATATTGGCATCCCCATTCTAAGGTTACATAGTACTTAGGTTGTGAGTTCCGCTCTTAGTAGCCTTTATTCCCATCCCGCATAAGAACATAGGTTTTTCCCCTCAGTTTCTGCTCTCCTTGATTTAACTAAAGAACTACCTTTCACATTAAGAAGGACTCTAAGAGATCTACCTTAGAATGAGTTAGATTTCTTGTGTTAACAAGAAAGAATGGCGGGACGCTAAAGAGAGGGCTATGAGACTAGTGAAATCCGGTAATCGACCAAGTAATCCACATACATGATAAAAGAGCATTCCAGCCCTAGTGTACTTATCCACTAGCATTGCAGGAGAAGAATGACAAGGTCTGCTTCCACAGTAAGATTGCCACTTATTCCAATCCAAGAGCAAACAGGGGACTCCTCATTAAGCAAGAACCCGAGCTAAGAGCGGGGCAGTTCAATTAAGGTATAGAGAAAGCTCCAAGAAGCTACCATTGATCAACCTTCTTTAGGCACATCAATCAAAGATCTTACTTACCAAATAACTTTCCTGGTGAAGGAGAGAAAGTTTGACAAGCTAAGAAAGTCTCGTTGAAAGCAGGAACGCAGACTGTGATGACTATTTTCACTAGTTTCAAAAGCTTGATTGAACCTTGGTATTGAATCTGGCTAGGGGGTGCCCTCGTAAAGACTAAAACCTTGTTACGCCAAAAATAGTTGAGGTGCGACAGCGCTTTGGTAGTGAGTGGAAACTCACTTTCTGCCTGGTTAGTAGGAATTTCTTGCCTGCTAAGGGATTAGTCCAAGTTATACCGAGAAGTAAGAGTTTGTAATTAAAGTCGTGGGGGCTGAATAGATAAATTCTCTTCCCACATAGCACGAAGCAAGTTCTGACAGCCTATGATGAAATAGCACAAAAAAAGGGGCTACGCGAATAATAGTGTTTGTAGTTCGTTAGGCTAATTTTGAGCTAGATAGTGGATTGATGTTCACTGTAGCACTATCTGAACTTGACGGTTAAGATAGTGTACCATGAAATCCATGCCACATATTTTGGATGTTGTGGCATCAGTTATCTAGCTACATTCTATTACCGATTGACACCATTTTGGAAAACATTTATTCCGTTTAGTGCTTGTTAAATTCCGTTAGGTTCTTTGTCATATACTAACTCATTTGAATCCATATTCTTTGTGGGTGAAACTTTGGTTGTTCTTTCCTTCGAGCTAAGATAGACCCTATGAAAAACTAGTTCCAGAAGCATCTTCCATTCATCTCGACCTAGACTGATCTTTGTTCTGATGATGATAAACCATCATCAATTTGTATAGTATATATAGCTCCAAGACCTCTTTTTGTACAATTTTGTTTCTTTCTAAATGAGGGCCTGGAACTTGGCTCTCTTCACAGCCCCTAAAAGCTTTAGGAAGACATTTAATCAGCCAGCGTAATAACTTCAATCGATAGAAAAATCTATCCAGACCTAAAACAAAGAATACCATCTCCCAGGGAGTCTTTTTTATTTTGCATATCTCGAGTATAGAATTCTCCTCACGCTTTTTCCATCACAATTTTCTCTTCGAGAACACTCGCCTCGTCGATTCTTCCCCTCGTTTCTTTTATCTTGGACATTGAGATGTTTATGCAAAGCATTCTTTTCTACCCTATGTAGGCGACATAAGCTAAGGAGCTGTAGACTTAAGACCTAAGGATGTTTCTTTGACGGGTGATCGGGAGTTAGAATCCTCAGGAAAGTGTTAGCACATGTATACAATTTCTATTTTCCTTTCTATATATAGATATTACTTTCTCTTGATGGAATATTCCAAGCTAAATCTTCTTTTTAGAACCACAACTCAGTGAAGTAGGCGACAACTGCTATTAGGGTCTGTCTTAAGGCATTGGCTATCTAAATAAAGGATTTCCTATCGTTGCATGAGTTCCTTTTTATATAAAACATATTGACTACAAATTGAACTAAATAAAGGATGTTGACTGTTCGACAACGTGAAGCCTGCAATCTCGACTTAGAATAATCAAATGCCCATCAGGAGTCACATGGGCACCCCCACCAGGTAGAATAGTTGTGATATCCCCATCAAGATCTAACTCTAAGAGGATACTATTAATTTCTTCTTTACAGTGCTGCTTGCTTTGGAGACTAAAAAATAGAAATAATACGTAACAGTCAGCCAAGTAGCGATAATATGAAATACTAGGGTATAGTTGTTAAAATTCTCAGTCGAAATCATCCAACATAAAATTGTATAAGACCTTAGTGATTAACCTAACGTGTGGGATCCCTACATCTGTAATAGAACAATTAATTCCATTTTGGTCATAAACTGGTATCTTTAAAAATGATGAAACTAAGGATATTATGTAGCTATCACGCACCAAGGGTGCCAGCTTTCGTAAAATTCTTTGAAGAGGAATAATACCTTATGAGGGTGCTAGATTCAAGATGAAAATAGTTCTACTCTTCCCCACTCCACCTAATTTGGCAAAGAAATCATGGCGAACTCTGGGAAAACCACATGACTGTTCATGAAAGATAGATGAACACATAAAACAACTATTCAACATATGCGCCAGAGCGATTAAAACGAGAGCGTCCCTTTCACCATAAAAACAATTGCCTCGTCTTTGGGAATACTTAATAACTTAAGTGGGGACAATGCATACTTCTCTTCTGAGATAAGAATGATTATATTACATAGGCTTAAAGGGGCAAGGAAAATAGATCACCAAGTTTAGCATAGATATATAATATTGTCCGGGAAAGTTGTTGTGCGGAGCATGAATAAGATGGATTTTTCCGTGGGTCCTCGCCATCTGAATAAATTCTGAATGAACAGTATCTCTATCTGGCTTTGTTATTATTACTGTGTTATTTCCACCCAGCCAGTAAGTAGATATATGGAGAGAGGGGACAGCTTTGTCGCAGACCTTTCTTTGGTTTCTTTTATGAACTCCACTTGTCATCCATGTATTATAGGGGCTTTCCATTGTATATAAATAAACTTTCGTATCCTACTTTGCAAAACCCATTTTCCAACAATATATAGAAACCTATGATTAAAATTTCCATATGCTGCTGGTTTGGTGAGTTTAGTGATCATGGCTGGCTCACCTGATCTATCAGCTGAGTAGTATGCCTCCTTGGGAGAATTATCAATATCTCTTCCTATCATAATGAGATTCGGAGGGCGCCCTTTTTAAAGAGCCAACCTGTCTTTCAATAGAAACTATTGGCAATTACCTTATTCATTCTCTTATATAAAATAGTCCTCATAGCAATGGGCCTCGGTCTAGTGAGGTTTTGCTTTTTTGGGAATCATTGCTAGGAATAAGGATTGAATTGCACCTGGTTTGCTCCTGTGTGACTTAAATTACCATATGGAAATGGAGATCGTCCAACATTATGTTCCAGCACTGCCCCTGAATTAATCAACCAAGTAGAAGTTAAAGTTCAGTTGGAATCTGTATAGTCTAGTAGTTCTTTACTATGAATAGCCCCCTATTGTTGATAGAGAGCTTACCGCCCCGCCCTTTATAGTCGCGACTGTTTTCATTGAAAAAGAGTTTGTTTTCTGTCAAAGAAGCATGCTTAACACAGCCTATAACATAAAGGCATTCGAGTCGTGTCTAAACTAAATGTTGGGAAAGAGCCCGTACTATCTCTTCTGTGGATACGCTATCCCTTCCGGCTATGGTATGGGGAAGGGGAGGTGAGATCTACCCATTGATTTTATATTAGATGAGCGGCCGTACTATGACTGTTCGGGAGACATGGGCCCAGGTGCTACACACAATAATGAATTATTATGCGGTCGGTAAACTCTTTCCTTTATGCGGGCAACCTATCAAATCGGATCACATACTTTTGAATATGTCATTACATCATGTACATGTATTCCGTTTTCCATTTTTTTTATGTTCCTACTCGTGCCTGTATAGAGAATGGGCACGACTCCCCCTCTCCCCGTTCTACCGTCCAAAGAGGTCGGTCGTTCTACATTTTGGTGTTGGGTCAGATAGGACCAGATCCAATCAGATCTGATCGTAACTTTGAGTTCAGGTGCCGTACTGCGGCCGGACCAAAAAGGAGGGGGACATCGAACCCCCTGCCAATAGGCCAAGGATGCTTGCTAACTCTCAGCCACTTGTTAGAAGGAAGTGCAGCTTGATTGTCGGGGGGAATCAAGAAGGAAAAAATAATGTAGATTATTCTATTTCCTCCTTTGGTAAGGATTAGCTTTTTGTTCAAGGGTATGTTAAAAACCATCGTATTTTCTTTGTTTGTATCACCGAGACATCCGAAGGGCTGGCCATATGTACCTCAGGAGCCCCGGCCTATTCAAATCAAAATAGAACGAGCACCTACGACTAAGGGGAATGGAATGTCGACCACAAGGTGAGAGAATCTTATAATACGAGGGCTAGTGACTGGTCAAGTCATTAAACTTAGTCATTTTGATCAACATGGCTGCAAGTGGACTGGGTTTATGGGTTTAAACTGACTACGACCAAAGTCTTGGCTAATTCAACAAAAAAAAGGGCGACCCCCTATTCAAACCAAAAGAAGTACCTCATCTCACTTACGAAGAAGTTGTTGGAGTTGGGCTCCGAACTATTAGAGTTTGCTTTTTATCTTTCTCAGAACGGCCTGATCAAATAGGGGATCAGACCACTCCTGGTGTTTTAACTAGTCATTAATGGTCAGCTTAATCAGTACCCTTTCGGTATGTGTTGCAAACACTTTCATTTTTAGCCTCTCATCTTCTCTAGAGAAGAAAACCTCAAACGGATAGAACAGATGGTCCAACCATATAACTTTTTTCTTTTTCATTACTTCCATGGTCCTGCATCATGGCACGGCATCACCGGTACTATTGAAATGGTTTGTAAGTAGAGATGTTCCCACAGGTGCCCTTTTTTCCAATGGTACTATAATTTCTATTCCTATCCCTTCATTCCCTCTTTCGGTCTATCCATGTTCTAGGAAATGAATATGCTCCGCGGACGGAGAAAAAAGTGGAGTCTTGATTAGGGCAAGCCGCCCTATTCTTTTACCAGACATAATTGGGAGAAGCTCATCCGAAACTAGAGCTAGAAACGCTTTATTTCGTTTCGTTCCCGTTCTTCATTTCCTTCTTCTCGAATCCAAGGGGGTCTTCTCATATTTTGAATCTTTCTGCGGAGTGCCCTATTTACTATTCTTATGTACTTTCTTCTTTTTAGCACGTGATAGGTCAGTAAATCTTGAGCGGGTGCAGAGATACAAAGGCCAAATACTTTGGCCTAATGGGAATGTTCAATGACGAAATGAGAAGATGAGGTGCCTCGAGCACCCCATTTAGAAAGAAGTGTCGAAGGTTTTGCGTCTGTAGCTTTCCTCGTCCCCCCTTCATCAGGCGGTGCTTGTTTGGAGGGTGCGCCACCTGAAATCGGGCTTGAAGCTCTCACCTTACCAACAAGCCGAGAGCTGATGGCTGTTGGTCACGACTACTATCAAAAAGCTACTATGAAGATGAATATTTAACATGGAGAAGTGTGCATCTCTATGTTGGGTGTTCTTCTGTCGTGCGACCCGGTGGCTTATGTGCGACGTGTGGCCCACGCCTCCTATTTGTTCAGGGCAGTCTGCGTGAACTCTAATTTGATCTAGGTATTCTATCCCACCGCTGAGATGCTCAGTTGACTCCTTAACTTTTATTGGAAGATGGCTTATTCAATAATTCGTGCATAAGGGTAAGGAACTTTGGATGAAGTAATGCGAATGGGTATAAGCCTCCTTGCTCGGAAACACCCAACGCTGACCACGCTGAGAGACACGAAAGCGTAGGCAATGCCAGTTGGCAAAGTGGCATTAAGCATCCCTAGCGGTACGAAAAGAGGGGTCATGATGATATCATCTACGCCCGTACAGCTCCTCGTGGAGTATATCCCGCATCCAACCAAGTCTTTGACCGGGGAACGGGAGAATTCCCACTACTACTGGCAGGCCAGCCGGGCCGTGAGCACGGTGGTAATGGGCTTCCCAATAAGCCAGCCCGAGCTGAGGTCAGCTTAGAATTAAGGGGATGACAATAATCTTGTGTTGGCTTTGCCAACTTATTGGGTTGCGGGCGGAGAAAAACGCACGCAGGGACTTGGGTCGGGGTGCAGTGTAACTAAGAGAGCCATTCCATTTAGGGCGAGACAAAATGGGCGGGCACGGGCGGTCTGGTGTCCGAGCCGATTGGTCAGATGACGACTACTTCACTTATTATTTTAGTATTAGTTGCATATCCCGGAATGGAATAGGATGGAATAGAAAGAACGCAAAACGCTAGCGCTATAGGGTCGGTTTTTTGGGGGGGATAGGCTTGTGAAGAAGCAAGCTTATCCCCGCCCCGACCGACAGCTGCTAGGTTTCCCTATCTCTTGTAAACTTCCCCCGATCTTCGGCCCGAGCTGTATGAGGCAAAAACTTGTCCCACGTTTGGTTCGGAGGCCGAGCCCCACCCCAGCAGTAAGGGTGCCACTGCCTTTGGGTTCCGAACTACATATGGGGAAGGAGCGTTGTTGTTTGCGAGGTCTTGATCATTTACATGGACCCACTTTTCATTCCATTTGTGGGAATTTGATGATCTATAAACCGTCACTAATGAGCGGTCGGCTTGTGTTTGAGCATGATGAATCACTTCGTGCCGACCTATTGCCAATCCACTTTTCGGCCTCATATGAGAAAGGAAAACTGGACCATATTTTCCATCGGTGGATGAAGAATCATGAACATAATAATTTCTAGTTGACCATGTTCCCAGAGAAAAGATACTTTCAAGAAAGGACGAGCACGACTGTAGTGGCTATACATACTTCCTGTTATTTTTTTTATTCGGATCGGATTTATGTTGGCTTCATTGGGTGGCTCGCGTAGTTTGTTACATCAGCTCCAAAAGGATAAGTTATGTTGGAATTGATAAAGTTCCGTGGAGTTCATAATTGCATAAAAGGAGCCAAAGTAGTGGTTGCGGCGCGTTGAGGCACTTCTTCGACGGTCCCCGTACACCCCGCCTACCGGCCCATTCTGAAGAATTCATGATTTATATATGTTTCAGGCCAGCGAGAGGGAGTGCAGAATAAGGATTGATTTCACTGTATCCATCGTTGCCCACCCCATCTACCTATTGTAGGAGGTCAATTGTTACTCCATCTCTCGAGATTTCAATCCCTATCGAGTCGGGAATGAATGAGTAATGGGTCGGGGAAATAGGCATCGGCCATCTTGGATCCGGTAGGAGCAGGAGTAGGTAAGTTAGTATCGATCCGGTGAAGAAAAGAAAATTTAGTTGATAGAGACGTTTGATCTGGAGGAAGCAACTGGTCACATATCCCAAAACCTTCACGAGAAAGGAACGAACTCACTCGCCCTACTTCTAAAGATAGATAGAAAAGGTTAGGGAGTCCCAGCTGCTGAGGTGGCATAGTGACTGGTGAGAGCAGTAAGAACAAAAGCAGCGGAAGATCCTGCAGTAGTATATTCGGTAGTTTGCGGTGGAGTAGATTTAAGCATCCGCGACAGTAGATCCACAACAAATAGGCGTTGACTTAGTTGCTTTTGCAGTTTATTTTAATCCCGATGTTGATCCGACGCAATTTATCGGTGATAGTCGTAGCGCTAGGAGCTTTCATGGAAGGGGGCCAGGATCTCTAGTTCTGTTCTGGAATCAAAACAAAAAATCTAACTAAATAGGCAGCAAGCCGTTCAGATGAGACCCGAAGAGCAGGAGGAATAAATAAGCAAAGGGAGGGGCTTTTTCCTTCAACGGAGGTAATGCTTATTCTTATCCTTCCTGGTACTCTTGAATAAGGCAAGGCTTTTCCCTATTCCCTATCAAAAGCACTTTCGGTAGAAAAATCAATACGTCTCAAATAAAAAGAAGAAGACTCCGCACCTTCAACTAATTCAAGCAATTCAGTCAGTAGGAAAGTCATATCACTGAACATTGGATTATATACAACCTCGTGAACATTACAACCAATCAATCGAGAGTCTTCTATACATTTAGAAACTTTCTATTTATTCCCGAACGCACAAGAATAGGTAGAACATTTTGGGAGGTACTTTCGTTCTACTTTACTATAGTAGTTTTAGATCTGCCGGTCGCTCTCTTGCAAGTGCTCGTCTAGCTCCCTCTCCTTGATCTCTTTTTTTTGGTTTTTAGCCGGATTTTGCCTTTTAGCCATCCCTTCGATCAAATAGAGCTCCCTATCCTATGTTTTTCTTTTTTCCCCACGATAGCAATATTGCTTTGCTACTTCTTTCCTCGGCTAATGGAAAAAAATCCTTCTTTTTACCCTGCCTAGCGCCATCTATCTCCAAATAGTAAATGCGCTGCTGAGCTCAGATGTCCGCTCGTCTGGCAAGTTGGAAGCAAGCACTTCCTCCCCTCTTTGTGTGGAAAAGCTTCTGAAAGCCTATTAGTTAGTATTAGTAAAAAACCTAGTTAAGGGGTCCGTAGTTGTCGCAACTGCTTGTTGGTCTTCATCTCAAGTGCTTTCTTCAATGAGTCCAAGTCTTCCTTTATGGATAAGAAATCAAGGATGTGTCGGTAGATCAGCTAGCTCACGCTCTAGTCTTTCATTGATCTTTTCTACCCCTCGCTCTATGAGGATGCGCGCCTATCCAGAACGTGCAAAGTGAAATAGCAGTAGATCAACTGGGTATAGATCGACACATAGGCTGCTGGTAGAGTGGGGCGCAGAATCACACAGTAAGAAATCTTCCTATCAATCCAAAACTGTTAGAAATAGAATTAGATCTAATCTCGTCAAGTGGGCTTATTCAATTTCTGAAGTTAGATTGAAGATTGAGAAAGCTAGCCAGTAGTGCCTTTAGTGAATGCATTCACGAGGCCGGTCCCTAGGGGCTAAGAAGCTTGATCACTTTGTTGAATAAAGCATGTTGAAGTGATGATCGAATCTGGGTCAAGTTTCGCTACTTGGCCCAGCGTTATCGAGAAAAGGTTTTGTTTCCTTAGACTTTCTTGTGCACTATTTTTAGTCTACTTAGTCTATCTGAGTGGGCTTGGTTGGCAGGGTTAGGGTCTTTTGCATTCTTATCTAAAAAATAGTAAGAGGGTGGTTCCCTCAATTGTGGCATCGCCTTCATCATCCCTCATATAGGTTGATGACCTTTTGGACAATCCGATATAAGCGAACTCCAAAAGCATCAGACCGTCTGCAATGGCTCATCCCTAGTTCCTTTGAACGAACTAAAAGGCCTCTCTTTAACTCCCCCTGAGGTTTGAACTGCCAACCAACTCTTTCGACTACGAGTCATCAAAATAATGAATGACTAATGGAGGGGGAAAGCGATAGAAATTGGTTCCCTACGACGTCTTCTGTCTTCCCGCTTTCTAAAAACCACCCTAGCCTTCCACGCAAGCTGTAGTACCCCTGGGAATCGTTTCAAACTATCAGGGCTACTTGAAGATCCTTTTATATCTTCTTTATTTGTGTTAAGAGAGAGTCGCCAAAAGTCTCATTCCAGGAGTGAAAGAGAACCTGGCTTGCTTAGCAACCAAAGCTAGCTTACTAAGGAAAAACCTATTAATGGGAGACCCTTCTTTGCCGGGCCGGCTACTTCTCCTTTATCCCTTGCCTTGCTTTTTTTCTCGGCCACTCTCTGTTCTTAAGTAAGGGTTCCCCTCTCTCAAAAAAAGAATATGTTAATCGTTACTGATACCAGGCAGAGTTGCTTTTCCTTGCTCCAGAGGAGATTGGTATTGGAAGAGTCGCATTCAACCCCGTCTTTTTGCCCTTTGGCTGGTAATCAAATCGGCCATAAGGTTGTCTATCACCTCGTTTGGGGAGAAAAGATTTTTTGTTGTCGGAAAATCCCTCTCTACTTTATTAAACTCTTATCTTAGGCGAGAGCTCACTCAATCACTTTTTAAACTTTCGCAAAGCTCTCCTTTCCTCAGAGTGAGTTGGTTTTGGATGAAAGTAGGTTTCATCCTCACTTTCATCGGGGACAGGTACGTGGTCTGGGTCGGTCGATACGATGAATAGGAAATCAAAAAATCTTGCTTCATTGAAGTCCCTCGTGGAAGAAGAATTGGCTGATGTAGAAGGCTTATTTGTTATCGTATCCACCGCATAGTTTGCATACTCAGACAAGCTGACTCCAACTCCTATAGTAATAGTTATACTAAAGCTAAAGAGATCCCAATAGTCATTCCGCTACACCCCAATGTTGTCCAAAAACAATCACATTGCTTTACTAATATAAGCATTTTTTTGTATTGTCTTCATCCAACAACTGATTTTAGGGATGCCCATTTGTCCACATCAAAAGGAAAGGAATCAGTCCGGCAGCAAGAGAGGAATTCCTCTAAGTCGTATCATCAATGTTAATAGCATTTATCGATGCTTCTCCACACTATCCTTGTCTCACGATGTGGATTCAAACCACTGCTTCTCCTTATTGTCGTGAGTGGGTGTGTCGTCCTCGTCATTATAGTCCTCCGAGAATCTAGACCATTTCATATAAATACATCATGTCTTTTCATCTTAGTATTCCTATGGACGGGGGAATTGCGTGAATGATGAGACCGACCTAACCTAAAGTCAAGGCTCTCCCCTCTCTTGATGGCGAATCTTGATTGACTGACACTAGGAACCTATTCGGAGAAAGAAGAAGCATGGAATGAGATAGGCGGCGGATCAATTTTTGATAGAAAATTACTTGACTTGATGGATGGAGGGAGAGCCCTCCAACTCAAGCATGAAATCAATGTTGAGTCAACAATCATCGAGAGGGGTACCACCAAGAGAGATTGAGACCAGCCCCTTGTATAGGTATACGGTGGAAAACCTATGTTTTTTCAAATATCCCATAAATATAAATAAAGTAGGGACTTCAAACGTTACTAACAAGCGAGAAAGTTTACTTTGAGAAAGAAAAGGGACGGCCTAGCTGCAATCAAAAAACAGCGCTAACGAGCAAGAAAGGCTCCCTTACTATAGATAGGGCATTAGCGCTTTACTAATAACATATATATGGCTTACTTTTTTTAGCTTGATCAGAATTGATTCTATGATTGAATAGCAAAAGTGCTACATAGTTGTAGAAACTCGGAGAGATAGACAGAGAGGGGAGTCTTTCATACCTACTAACTCCTAAGATGAGAAGTAGGTCCCTCGTTTTTGGCAGGAAGAGTTCTAGCCTTTGTTGCCCCTCGGTAGAGTGAGTCTACATAGCGAACTGGCAGGACCCAAAGATCTATTGATCAATATGAATCTCGATAGTGGATGGTTGATCGCCGCCTCTTTGTCTTGGAGGCTCTTCGGCAGGGAAGGGGCTTGCTATCGTAACCTTTTCCCCCGGTGTATGTGAAAAAGAGTGACAAACTCATTTTTATTCGGTCATAGGTTTGTCCAAAAAATGAGAGTCAGCTTCCAACATTAAATCCATTGTTCCTCAGTAGCTCAGTGGTAGAGCGGTCGGCTATTAAGCGATTGTTCATAGGTTCGAATCATTCTTGGGGAGATTTTCTAGTTATCGCTTTTCTGACCTAGCGACCCCTGTCATTCTCCTTTGTTTCTAAACTAGCAGAATCGTGGGACATCAAAAACGGTAAGTTGATTGTTGGTTTTTATTCCTCACTCTCGTATAGGTTAACTTGGTTCGTTCCATTGTTAGGGATAAGAAGGATCCACTGGAGAGACTGGAGTAGTATCTTCATTAGCCGGAAGGAATTAGTCTCCACTAGCGTCATTCGAAGAACAAACAAGAAAAGGGTTATAATTTAGGATAGATGGATGTTGCCCAATGGCTAAAGCTCAGCCAACTTCTTGTAGAATGGACTCTCTTCTCTTTAGGATCCGAGTTATTTTTTGGGGGGATGGTCTAATTTACTAGTGGCAACAAAGTTCTTGGTAATTAGAAAGGGGGAAGGAGGATCTCCACTCATTTAATTCATTCAGTGCCTGCGGTGAGGCGCGACCCATAACAAACGAAGGGGGAAAGCTAGCTTTGCTTGCTGTAGCACTATTTTTGTAGATTAGGCTTGGTAAGCGTAAGCTATATTTATGTAGGCTCGCAGATTTGGTCAGCAGAAGAGCCTGACTTTAAATTATATTAGTAAAGCGCTAGCGCCTAACCTATACAAGGGCTTTGAAGGGATAGGGGAAGAAAAGAAAAGAAAGAGGGTCATTTTCTTTTAGGAACATGGCTCCTTCATTCACTTACTCATGAACTCGCAACTTCGCCAGAAGCGACGAGGGGGCTGGGGAAGGCCAACGACTACATGAGGGGGAAGCTTTCGTAGAAGCATTACCCCTTTCTTTATAGAGATAGTTATGAACTGACTAAATGACTAGATTCTCCCGGAAAGCTAGCTAAGCTAATCGTCTTAGTTCCCTTCAATTAAATCAATAAGCTTTTTGATTGATTCAGGGCACCGCCCCCCTTCTTAAAATTAGAACCCATCGAGGGGGGCCTCGGCCCGGGAAAGTGAGAGTGGTCGAGTGCTCAAAAGCGGTAGAATGTAAATCTATTGAAGTTTTTCTACGTAGGTTCGAATCCTGCCTCTCTGATGTGCCGGAGAGATTCGGCACATTTACATACTAATTGCTCTTATATTAACTTGTTTCACTGCAAAATGTAGTCCATACTTATGTGATTTTGTGGTTTTACAGATAAAGAGGAGGAAAAGTCCAAGTACTCAAAAATAGACGCAAAAAGATAAGAAAGAGGGCAAGTTGGGCAAAAGAGCAAATCTGCGGTCCAATATGCGGTCGCATACTGGATGTGCGGACCGCAAATTACACAACCAAATCGCATAACTAAACATCGAATGGAGTTGAAATGCACGGCAACAATGCGATGCACTTTGCGATCGCACATTCAACATGCGGTCCGCACTTCTGCCGCATAATGAACACAGAGGAAACCTAAGAAACACGTCTACGGTGCATTCTGCGGTCGCGTAATCAACATGCGGACCGCAGAATGGTAATGCGATCAACATATCAAAAGCTTGGGTTCCTATCTGCGACGCCGCCTCTAAAGATTGCGGACCGCAGACCTGTTATGCGACAGATCTGCGATCGCATATGTGACCTGGAAGGGCAAACTTGTCCGTTTTTTGTTAGATCTTGGTCCCTCTATGAATAGATTTTTAGAATTTTGTGTAAGGGTATCTTGTGCAGACTTTAGACTACATTCCAAGACTTTATTACTCATCTTTTTGGGAAGCTTTTGGTTGAAGACTCTTTCACTTTGTAAGCATTTATGACACTTATTACATCTTGTGTTTTATATTTTAGCATGTCTGGCTAAGCTTAAATACTAAGGTTGTGAACCCTAAATGGGTGTTATGTAAATGGGTGTTTAACATTGAATATATGCATAATGGTTGGTTGATATTTCTTCACTTATCGTTCTTCATTTATTATTGGTGGTTGCAAACACTAATTAATGCCATTAAAGTCTTAACTTGCTTGGGAAAGTGGGTTAGATCTTGGAAGAAGTAAAGAACAAAGACTCGAGGTCTTACACTTCGTTTAATAGAATCGCTTTGGGATAAGTGGGTTTTATTTGGCATTTATTGATTATTACACCTTGTGACTCTTAGACTTTTGGGAAAAAGAAATAGAGGAAATACTACTCAAGTATTGGGAAATATTGGGTAGTTTCTTAGAAATCAATTGCATATCAAGAATCAACCATTAGTAATATATCATATTAACACCTATGGCATTACACTACATTTATGGGAACACAACCTTGGTCTAATCAATTCTTTAAATTATTACATTAAGCATTTTCACTAGTTAAATATTCTAAATCAACCTTCACTCATACTATCACTCTTACACCAACTTCTATGTTACTTCTAAAGGAATAGATCCAAGATTTTAGTCGGGAAACACACTAATTCAAGTGATCAATTCACGCCTATTCCCTGTGGGATTCGACCACAACTTAGTTGGGTTATTATATTTGACGCCGACTGCCTTACACTAATTGTAAAAGTGTAATTTGATCGTATCACTCTCCCACTTGTTTGTTGTAGACTTCAGAGAAGAGAAAAGAGGCATTCGTCAGCATAGGAAGGCCAACCGAGCGAAGCTCTTTCTTTTATTTGGCCGTGCCATGAAATGAAATTGAATTATATGTTAGTTAGAGAGGTTGGCGAACAACTACGATCTATAGATTTTCCATCTATATCCAATCCCAACAAGAATAAAAGCGAGTCGCTTTCAGCCTGTCTTGTAGTCGTAGTCTTTTAGCTTATGTAGTCATCGGCCTTCCAACACGCATCCGTCTGCCAGAATGCCTCCTTGGTTCGTGACGAAGCCAAGCCGATACATACGTGAAGTGTTCTCCTGCCCTTGTCACCTGAGACAAAGTCAACTGGAAACCGTGATCGGAGTCGTGGTTTGAAGATGATTATTTGAAGATTCATATAGGCGAATGAAAGACCCCCATTTCATAGCACCTGGGGAAGATCGAGGATTGGAGAGGATAGGTGGAAGAAAGGGCTCGGGATGGATTTAGGAGTCTTTGTGCGAGCCATATACGGTGAGAGTCGCACGTATGGTAACGAGGGGGGGTTCACATCTATACGTGTAGTGTGGTGCTTAGGCCTACCCGCCCTATTTTTTCCATGATCTATGGGTCTACTGGAGCTACCCACTTCGATCAATTAGCCAAGATTTTGACCGGATACGAAATCACGGGTGCTCGATCTAGTGTTATTTTTATGGGGATTCTATTTATCGTTGTAGGACCCCCATTCAAGATCACTGCAGTTCCTTTTCGGGCGGCTGTAGGACGGCCACCTATATGTGGTAGGGTAGGGTTGGTGGTACCGCTCGGATTGCGGCTAATCTTCCTAACCGCGTGCGGGCCGGGCTTAGAGTGCGTGAAACTCATCACTACCTCGTAAGGGCGTTGAGACCATAGAATGTTACACGAAAGCTCCGCTTTCTCTGTAGTGTTGTCACTTCGCTGCCCGCTTAGAAGAGCAACTCGCAATGTAGTGTTGTCACACAAGATAAGCACGCCGCCCACCTGCTGGCCGGGCGAATCGAAGTTATCTTCTAGTCAACTATCCACCTAGTCAAGTGCAAAAAACACAGTAAAATCACACAACGCACGCTGCTGGTGTGCTTCCTGCTCGCGAGAAAAGAAAGAAGAGCGACAGGGTTCAGTTCAGCTTTGGCTGTTTGCAGCATGGGAGCAGATTCCCCAAAAACTCCCTAGGAACAATGAAAGAAAAAGATATCTCGGTAACGAAAACTATATGGGGCGGTATTGGCAAGATCCAACAGTGAACAGCTGCCCAAAAGAAAAGCCACCTGGAAGTTCAAGGACGTTTAGTACTGTACTTTACCCCAAACCAGCAGCCTTTGCGCCAAGCAAGACCGCCCTTGTCCCTTTCCTTTCTCCATTCTTCCTCCTTCTTTGCTTTATTCCAATAGAGTCTAAGGAAAAGTGGTTCGTATGCCTAATTGATGAAATGGAACGAATAACCTTTCATTTCCGGGTTTATGGATCTGATTCAGTCAGCCTCCCGACATAATCAGAGTGAGGCTTTGTTTACCGGCAAACGCTCCAAAGGCAACCCTCTTGAGTTTCCGGTTGTTTCCGTCATTTAAGTAGCCTTTCATCTCCCTACCAAATGAAAGAAGTCACTATCAAGCAGCTCGCCCTGTTAAAGTACCAAAGATGCGCTCAGCCCGGTGACTAGTAAATGGGTTTGCCCTTGAATTGAAGTGATGAGGTCGGAAAGAGCGAAGTATGGTTCCTATTGACTAAAGGTTGGTTCTTCGCTTTCCTTTAGAATGAAAGTTGCTATGAAGCCCCTACTACTTACTTTGTTTGATTCAAAAGGCGAACAGCCCACCCAACAAGTTGTATAGGGTGGGGTGCTTGTGAAAAGCTGCTTTGGATATGAGTAATTCCTGAAAAAAGGCAAAGTCCGGTATTTGACGAAGATTTTTCTATCAATAGATAAGAATGACTGTTCGATATAAGGGATAGGATCCATCTGCTCTTTATCTCACAATTTTTTTGTGAGAAATATATATATATATATATCGTTTATCTATCTCTTGTCTATCTATCATTGATTCTCAAGTCAAAAAACTTCGTTTTTGGGTTCCCCAAAGCCCTAAATAGAATGGATCATTTCTGCCAATGAATTGAACACGGCGCCCGTTCCGAATGCTTCTACGATCCAGAAGTTATTGCGAAGAGAATAAAATGCTGCTCCCCTTCCCTCTTTCTTTTCATGCTTTGCTAATCTTCCCCTCTAACGCGGTCTGGGCGGCGACGGGCGCGGGAGGAAGAAACCTAAGAGAAGACGCTCGTCTCTTAGGTCATTTTTTTCAGTGCAACATAGGAAAATGCCCTCTTTTTGTCATCCCTGCAGCTTTCCAGATTTTGTATTGAACGCATGGCGTAGCTAGGACCCTTCAAATTCTGTTTGAGCCTATGTTCAAGCCAAACCCACCCCCTATTTTACTAAGGCTGGTAAGAATTCCCACCAAGTTCAGATAAGGGAATGCTTTCCCCAACCATTATAGGAAAGGCTCGATGAAGGGAGGGAGGTGCGGCAGGGGAACGAAAATGCTTTCGGAGATCGAGATTTATTTTCATCGAAAACAAAGAAGGCCGAGGATGGCCTACGGTGCGGCTTATCTGAAGGGAACACGCTTTTTTAACCACAGTGGTATGATTTCCGGGCCTTCTCCTCGTTTTGCCCTTTCCTATTGAGATAGCTGGCTTCGGTCTTTGCCTGCCCTTTATAATAAAAAATTCCAGCTCGACTCGGGAAAGCGCTGGCAACAACATAAAGGAAGGGGTCCATCTAGCTGTTGTGTCCACCCACTTCTTGGTTAATGGGGCACAGCAGGTTCAACATCTACCACAAAGAGAGAATCCACTTCAGATAACCACGTCTCTGCTAGGCAACGTGTGGAATGGCTGAGACGGACGTTTTGGGATATATAATCCAAGTCGAGATTAGAGTTACAGGAAAAGCCGTCTGATGGATAACTACTTTCACGTTCAGTTCAGAGAGCACTTTTTTTGTTGACAATTCCTCGTTCCCTTTGGTGTGAATTCCCCGGCGGCGAATTTAAAACATGTGGGGCCCTATCTATTCCATCTCTCGAGCACCGAAGAAAACCCCTTACCCTTCGAACTCCACATATCTTTTGACTCTATATATGTGGGCACTTGATATCTATGAGGGTTCACCCACCAGGGTTACATCATTCTTTTCTATTGCGCCTAAAATCTCTATTTCTGCTAATATTTCACGTGTTTCTATTTATGGTTCTTATGGAGCTACATTGCAACAAATCTTCTTTTTCTACAGCATTGCTTCTATGATCTTAGGAGCACTGGCCGCCATGGTCCAATCAAAAGTAAAAAGACTTCTAGCTCATAGTTCAATTGGACATGTAGTTTATATTCGTACTGGTTCCTCATGTGGAACCATAGAAGGAATTCAATCACTACTAATTGGTATCTTTATTTATGCATCAATGACGATAGATGCATTCGCCATAGTTTTAGCATTACGGCAAACTCGTGTCAAATATATAGCTGGTATAGGTGCTCTAGCCAAAACGAATCCTATTTTGGATATTACCTTCTCCATTACTATGTTCTCATATGCAGGAATACCCCCGTTAGCCGGCTTTTGTAGCAAATTCTATTTGTTCTTTGCCGCTTTGGGTTGTGGGGCTTACTTTCTAGCCCCTGTGGAAATAGTGACTAGCGTTATAGGTTGTTGGGCGGCCGGAAGGTTGCCACGAGTAAGTAAGTTTGGGGGATAGAAGGCAGTTCTCCGTGCACCAGACACGTAGCTTACCGAATCAATTGCGACATGGGTGGGAATGCATGCTACGAAAGATCGGGTCGAGTCTGATACATCAACCGTCTACTCAATATCCTTGTACGAGTCTACAATGACTACACGAGATGAACCTTGGTTTGGTGAATTGAAGTTGGACTTAGGTGTAATACGACTCCTAGTTACTACGCGTGATCGTATATTGAGGTGTTCCCCGCCGGTTGTTGCAACGACGCGAGCCGGTCCAGGTCTCGATTCAGGAAGATGAATGGCCCAAAAGTCTAAATAGGGAGTTACCAATTCCCCATATCATTGGGGGCAGAATATGAATCGACATATCGATGTGATACAACCCTTTCGATTTTAGTTGGGAAAGAACGGCGAAGTCCATCCGAACCATCCAATGAAGAATATAAGAGGAGAGTGAAGCGCCAATGGCATGCGAAGCACATGCGGAACAGGCACGGAGAGAAACAAGTGTGGAGGAGAAGCAACCGAGCTCATTCCCTTCGCTTCTTGGGCCCAAAGCAGTGCAATCTTTCCTGGCCAAATCAAGGATTTGAGGCTTATTGCTGTGCTAAAAGACTAAAAGAATCCATTTTGATTAGTAATAGATATGAATAGAAAGATGGATCCATCCATCTATCCTATCCGATTTAGATTTTGATATCTAAAAAGGAATAGATTTCATTCAATGTTTGATTCAAAGAACTGCGCTTAGCCCCCCGCTCATGAAATGGCTCTACTGCAATGGATGGCAGAGGGTCCATAGTACCCGAAGCACTGGAGTGATCCAATAGCCGGGAAGGAGCCTAGAAGTGCCTACTACTACACCACACTACACTTGGCTCTACACATTTACAAAGCTAACCCATGTCTAGTGCCTGGCAGAGCTTTGGGGGCTTAAATCCTTACTCTTTATTCCGATCTTCGCCCAGGCTAACGGGGCCTTACTTATTCAGGGGGAGCCTCGAAAAGCACTGTTGAGAGGAAGATCCTTGGCCCCTATTCATTCTCTATAGGGTTCCAAACCTTTCTTCAACATATGTGAAAACGAGCCAGGCAGAGATAGAAGAGATCAAACACGGGAAAAAGAAGCAAGCTCGCCTTCCTTTTTTATCATTTTGATAGAGGGGGATGAAGAAAGTGGACAAAAAAGACTCGCATTTCTCATCGAACAAATACAGGAAAATAATCATATTGAAAACGCTCCTAACACAACCCCTTCGTTCGTAGAGCCTGTGTATTGTAAGTGAACCGAACCTGCCCAGAGCGAGCCTCCCATAGAGGCAAGTGAAGTTGGTGAGCCCTATGATGGGCAACTATCTCCTGCATTTCGGAGAGGACTTAACTATTAGTTAGTACCCCCTTGGTTTTGGGGTGGACCTTTCCACTCTATTTAATTATATACGCTTAGCGAAAAGAATGTTTTTGATACACCTAGGACATGGATTCTATATGAACCAATGGATCGTGACAAGTCGTTACTACTACCAATGACTTCCTCTTTCAATACTTTTTTCTTTCCATATCCCACTCCTTTGTTCTCAGTTACTCATCAAATGGCACTCAGTTCATATCTTTAAGTTTGATCATTGACAATGTTCAAAGAAAGGGTGGGCCATTGAAAAAGAATCGATGGAAAACCACAATGCTGGCAGATGGCGGGCCTCCGCTTTTCTTTTCATTGATGAAACCCGCCAGTTATTATGGACTCAAATAAAAAAAATTGGATTTAGAAGGCTTGTTCAAAAGAAAAAAAGACGTGGGTGGCATTATGACTGGGGTGTTAGTTAGAAAGGTTCTTACAATGTTCGTTAAATCAAGCAGCATTCTTTTTTTCTTAACATAAGGAGAGGGAAGAGGGATTTCTAAGAAGGGCTTGGTACCTATGAACAGAACAACACAACAAAATTATGAAATGAAGAAGAATGAACAGGAGGCATCGGAGGAAGGACTGACGAACTTCTTACTTGTGTTTGGTTAACTGCTTTACTGACTTGGGGTTCTTTCTCGTAAGTGGTATACCTATTACCCTGTACGCACACTCACTATATCTATACGTAAAAGTTTCTAGCCTTTCGAAAAATCCCCTCTCCTTACAGTCAAGTGGATGAACGCCCCTCAAATCTTGTCTTCGGTTGCTAACCACCTACGCAAGGGCCTTGTTATTTATAGGAGAGATTAGGGAGATGAGGCAAGGAAGGGGTCAAGGAAAGCCCAGCCAAGAATTCGATGTTCGATGATAGAATCTTTGGTATCGTTAGCAAAAAGAAAAGCAGACTTATTCTTTTGCACGTTTTTTTACATTTCAGTTCAGATACCTTCCTCGACTTGCGCCTTTGCACGCTCGACCGCTGCCCTATCCCACCTGGCCCATTCTAGCGTGGAATAACCTCAATCCGTAGAAGCTATATCCTCAAGGGCTGAGTGATTATACCAGTGATCAAGATATCAACCACATAAATAGGTAGTAAAATGGTTATGGACCAACGATGACGAAAAGTAAGTGATGCATTAGACTAATAAAATCTTAGGCCAAACTAAATGTTCTTCAGTGTAGACAAGAAAGCTTTTAAGTGTAGACGACTACTTGTACTTGAAATTCCACTCCTTTATCCGGTGGGAGGGTTTAGACCTAGTTAAGCCAATAGCATATCTAGCAAACGCTTTAGTAACACTAACAACATCAGTAGATCATTGATTAGCATACCTCATCTAAATAGTCTGCGTGGACCATAGTTTCTATTACTATTAATTCTAATTAATCCAGTAATGCATACAGCCTTGAATATCTTAAAGAGCAGGAGGTTTAACGTCAACTCATTCAATGAATGTTCTTTCATTCACCACACGGATGAATCCTACTCTGTATTTTCCAGCGGACAATCATTTGTCTAAAGAAAATAGACGTATAACACCTCTCTCTCATAACAAAATGAAAGTAAGGAAGAACGAAATGAGCGCTTACCTTATCGACTGAAGCTACTACCCTAAAATAAGAAACTCTTAAATTAAAGAACTACAGGAAAGGTAATATACTGAGCTAGCCTCCCGTTATGCACCAATGCTTGAATAGGACCGTTAACCTTTACCAAAAAAAGAAGAGCTATTGGTCAGTTTCTTATAGTTCACCGATACAGCTCGACCGATTGAGACAGGGCAGAGGCAACCGATGGAAAGGATCTAATTTGAAGAAGTAAGTTATTTTTGGATTAATTCCGACCCTTTCCCCGAAGATAAGAGATTTGCGGAGTGGCTTTAGAAAAGGTATTCATTATGCGGATATCGTTTACCGAATTGCCCTATTGCCAATTCACTGCGCCTACCAATGATACCTTTCACATTCAGACAGTTCATCGCGCATAAAAGGGCTTCACTTAGAAGTAAATATAAGAAAGGATAAAGGATGGTCTACGATCAGGGAATGCCTTTTTTGTTAAAGAGAATTGGCCGTAGAGAGAGCGCCTATCTCTCATAAGAGAAGGAGAGCCACTTTTTTGATAGTATATTAATGAGTAGGACTTAAATTCCAAGCTCTCCTAGCTCAGAAACCACACACAGACAAAGACATGGAGGCCCAAAAAACTCATAAATAATAGACTAAGAAATATACGTGACATACACTTCTTGTGTCAAGTTTTCATCTTAATGAATCAAAGTAGTTTGTAAAATGCTACTTTTCTTTCTGCAACAAGTAAGACTACTTTTTCTTATCATACACCCTTATGAATGAATGAATCTAATAAATTAGACTCTTAAACTAGTCCCCCTCCTCTCTTTATTCAAAGACAGAGGTACACATCACAAGAAAAAAACCCAAAAATAGAAAGAGGAAGAAGTAAGTCAAAAAATAGGAAATACTGCTAGATGGCTAGCAGATTAGCAACAAATTACGATTTTACTTCCTTTTGGCACAACAAAACAAGGTAGTAATACAGGAGAAAGTGGTCCAGTAATCTTCTCCAGCAGGGTGGCCATAGTGAGATAGAGTGGTGATAGTGGGTTACGAAAAAAAACAGAGCGAGGAGGGAAGGCTAAAGCTATGACTTTGGAATTCGCTTCAAGGTAAGCCCCACTCCACTGAATTGGAGAATTCCAGAGCACGTATCCAAGAGAGCTCCAATGGCAGTGGGGCACAATTGAGAGAATTTTGAGGATTATAAAAGAAAAAGAAGAAAGTTAGTGTTCAATGAGCTCGAGATAGCTGCCGGATGAGAGGAAGGGACGCCGGGTACAATCCTTCTTTGGTTACAGCCCCCCCGGTTACACCAAAATACACCAGTCAACACTGTACTATAGCACTTACACCTGTGAGTTGGCACGATGATATCGTATATAAATAAAACACCTGAGTTGGCGAAATAAAAAAAAATCTAATGTTAACTAAGTGTTTAGTTTCCATGCCCAAAAGTCCCATGCCTTTCTTGGTTAGATAAACAAAGCCAACCGGCAATTTCCTACAAGTCTCTCTTTTTGTTTGGGGGGAGCAGAGCAGTCAAAGAATAAACCAAACAAAATGATTGGTCTTTTTGTACACTCACTCTTAGTAAAAATTTCCTGTTTGATGTTCGTGTTCGCAGATATGATGCAAGGAATAATAGACTTACATCACGATGTCTTTTTCTTCGTTAATCTAATTTTGGTTTTTGTATCATGGATCTTGGGTCGCAGCTTATGTCATTTCTACGATAAAAAAATTATAAATTCATAGGTACCTAAGATTGAGAAAACTTGGACCATTTTCACCTGTATTGTTTGCTTGTCTATGTATTTCGCAGGGTTGATGCAACTGGCAGAATGCATTGACAACTTATTAGATCTGGAATTTCGCTTAGGCCCCCCGGGAACGCCGCTAGAAATTGGGGAAGCGTCTCTTCCAAATCTAAATAAGCTTCCCGACATACTATATGAACAACAGATTCTAATTCAAGACTCTGATTTTTTCAACGTTAAACTTGAGTAGAAGGAAACTTCCTAAGGAAGAACTTTATAATGTAATCAGGGAAGACTCCATTCGAAAGACACTAAACGAGTTCAACGCGGAGCATCAAGCACGATTAAGGGATATAGCTATTAGGCACTTTTCATTAAAAAATGAGATAATTGCGAAAATGAAATCTCTTTATCCCAACAATGAATGGGATTTTACAAAAGTCATTCACGGGAAATTCTTTTGTGGACGGCAAAAAGATCGGGAGTCTTCCTTGGAAGATCTCAAAAAGATGCTTGCAGCTTTAAATGAATAGGGGAATTCCGCGGGTTGCGCAAAAAGGCTAACATTTAATATCACCAATTGGAATTGGAAAGAATGAGAATTCATTACTATTTTATGCATATTGACTAACAAAGTATGTTCCAATTTGGACTTGGTCATGCGAGGGTTCCCCCCAAAAAACATAAGAAAGTCGATTCGTTACCTCTAAATGGAATGGCCCCCGTTATCTAGCTTTTTTCGCTTAATAAATGAGAGGGAGTGGGAGGGCAGGTCTCTTCTCATTAGGCCCGCTTGGATTATGGTTGCTACCCTGGACTTTCTGATTTCCTTTCCGAGAAGCGAGACGCGCTAGACAAAAACCCCGAATGGGGCCCGGTAGGGAAATACAGAAAGGAGATCGAGTTCATTGAGCAAGTCAAACTTGATCTTGCAAAACGCGGGCACGAGTATCCCGATATTCATAAAATTCTTGGGTTAGGGTGAAATCCGGAGATCTACAAAGGAAGGGGCCTTCGACTGGGGTGAGGTCGTAAAAAGGTAGCCGTAGGGGAACCTGTGGCTGGATTGAATCTTTCTTGATGGAAATGCACTCTTCCCCAAACTTCTCCCGAAAGGGAATACTTATGTAAACCGAAAAGCGCATAATCAGTTAAGAAAGGGACAGTCTCCTCGACTGATAACCGAGCAATCCAAAAAGGAGACCACATGGTGACCCATCCATATGACTAATCTACCAAATGAACCCCCCCGGGCAACGAACTGCTTCTTTTTAGAGCGGGCTATTTCTAGGGCGAGGAATATATTTCTATTTAACTACTCCATCTGGTCAAGAGCCAGCATCTCAATGCAACATTATTCCATTCTCATTCTATAGTGCTTCTGCCAGCTGATGCTAATAGAAGATAAGAGATTGTTGAAAGTAACTGAACAAGGTTGTACAACTTTGGTTCATTAATGTCAAGTCTAAAGGGTCATGTATCCATAGTAAAATTCACCTGTGATCAAGTATAGTTTGGGAAAGTGGGATCTGTTTTTCCCATTTTAGCCCAATTGCATTGTGAACCTTCTTTGATCAATCGCTTTCCTTCGGCACATGACTTCAAGTCTTATAGAACTTGATGAAAGAAGTAATGAGAGTGCCTAATTCCCTCCTGACCGAGTATAAGCATGTTCCATTGGACTTTATTACATTAGATTAGTGGGACTACAGCTGGCTCTTTCTCCTCAATCGGTGGAAATTTCATTCATAACATATTTGGCAACCTTTCTTTCATAGGTGGCAGAATTATAGACCATATAACTTTGCCAACTAAAGCGTCCTACTCTACCGCAGTAAGGGCTTAAGCGATCAAAGTGACCAAACCTGGCTCCATCTAGAAGGTTGGAATGTTCCGGGTCTATCTGCTCTTCAATACCTTTGCCTCAACTGGGATTTCGAACCTTTATTTTCGGTACCAAAAAGTGATTCTCTTCTTGAATGATCGAATGAGAGGCAGACTATAGGCAATCGTTCTCAACGAGTGCAAAGGGTGCTTTTATCTCTCCTCTGATGATGATTCGAAAACAGTCATGCAAAATACCAATCTATGTGTCTTTGCTCCTCATCCTTTTTTACCTTTGTCAGTGAGGGTAAGTGGGCATACTTGCTTTCCCTTCTTCCAGGATCAAATGCAAAAATGAGACCTTCCTTTCGGTCCTATTTTATTTACCCACCTCTTTGGAAGCCGCATTTACCACTCGAATTGGCCAGACGAAAAAGTCAAGTGGGTCAGAACTCCTATGATGTTTGAAGTTAGAACCCAAGCGAGAGTCGTGGAAGAATCATTGTATCTGCTGGTCACGGCACAGGTCGAATTAGAGTACTTTAACTTGGAAGCTGAAATCCTACCTTTTCTTTGTGCGTAAATCTTGTAAGAAATCTCCCTTGCGGCTTTATAAGATTGCTTGAAAATCCGGGCATTTCGCTCCGTCCAAGTATTATATATGGTTTTCCAAAAAAAAAAGCAGTTTCGTAATAGAGCTAATGATACCATGCCCCGGCTAATGGTGCATCACCTACTCGGCCTCATCTTGCAAGGCCAAGGGGGATCCCCTGGCTAGGAGGGTATTCAGCAAGTGCTTCCAAATCACCTCAACATAAGGGCAACGATTGATAGTTGAAACCTCTTTTTCAAGTCCTGGGGGACTATTTGCTGGGTTCCGACCTTTTACGCTAAAGAAAAAGCCATTCCTGACTAAAGAAAAGTCAAAACAAAAGGTAGGTGGTGAGACCTAGGGCATGCAGCATAGAAAAACCTTCGCCCTTAGCAAAGGGCTTTCTGAAAGCTCCATTTGAAGCAGGTGCCTAAACAGATGATTCCATTTCAACTCATTTTTTAAATGCTACCTCAAGAGAAGGGGGGCCTCTGGCCCGGAAGATGCCTTATATGGATAGGGTATATACTACTACGATTGGCTCTATTCCCTGAGAGTCCCAATGTTCTTGAAAAAACGTGATACGTAGAACCTTGGTTCGTGAATTTTCCAGTTGGAATTCCTACATTTAGTATTTAGCAGTTTCATTCGACAGCTAAAATTCATGCTTTTGATGTAGCATTGGGTGTTCACTTGGAAAACCTTTCTATAGTGCCCCATTTCCTATGATATCCAAACCCAAAATATGGTGCTTTTTCTGGTGCCATTGAGAAAGGAAAGCGCACTCAATCTATTACTCTTGCCGTATCGTAAGACAAAAAGTCATCCGTAGGAGCTGTAAGCCACTTTACTCTAAAAAGAGGGGCTCACTATCAGGACGGGCGGGTCTAAGCGATTAGCGATAAGCTATAGTTTCCCTTTTGCCTCGAATGACTACTTTAAAGTCAATTGTGATAGAGCACTTTGAAAGGAGGCTAAGGCATCTGGATTAGGTTCCGGACTAAGGGACTGAATTGGTACCATCCTTTTAGCTATGTCAAAAATTCATTTCCACGCCACTGATGTTAGAGTTGTCGAAGCTTGGGCTGTCTACTATGGAATGAGGCTAGCATTGGAAACTTTCTTTTACCGAATAGATGTGGAGACAGGAAGTGCAATGTGGGAGCCGTTCTCCAACAAGACCCGAGCCTAGCATTGGGCTCATTATTGATGATATTAACGCTCTAATTTCTTCTTTTGAAGTTTCTAATTGAATGTTAATACTCAATGGTAAGAGGTTGGCACATCAATTAGCTAAACTATCCATTTCATCATCAGGGATGGGGAAAATATAGTTATTGGATGTTCCTGAATAATATTCCTCTAATAAAGCATGGAGTCCATATGTGTAACGTTAGCTAGTGTGGATTCACGTAAAGCTGTCAAACAACTTACATTCGCGGAAAACCCTGCTAGTAAAAGCAACATATAATACAAACAAACCTTACAAATTCCTATGCTTCTAGTCAGCATGCCGTTACTAGTGGATTTAGTGGTAAACCCAGTCTATGACTATCCAATTCATATTCTTCTTGCCAGAAGGACCACCACCATTGATACATTGATAGTGGATTAAGTGGCAACCCTATACTATGCCCAAGTGCCGAGATACTGAAGTAATGGTACCCTATTACTAAAAATCCGGCTAGCCATATAATGAAGGGAAGAAGCCCATGTCTGGAGCTATGCCATTGTAGAGTCTTTAATATTCACGCAAACTACTAAAATTCTCGGATCTCTATCAGAGACCAGGACAGGAAAGAGAGCTCAAAATATTATCGGAAGCTCTTATCAAAGGATTTTACCTCGCCGGACCTAAATCTTTAAAACCGGAACCTTCAAGGTAAAGGTCAGGTACTACTTCCTTGGTGATTCCACAAAATTTGAACAAATCTCTCGTGCTTATGACATGAGAATTTGAAGGCATATCCCTTACGTACTTTTTCTTAGCCGGTGTGTTGATGATCCATAAGCCCTATTCACTCCTTTTTTCTTTTGAAAGTTGTCGACAGTCATGTTCTTATATTTGTTTACTATTCTGTACTAAATTCCTTTGTTCAACAATCAACTGAAGAACCTATTAGTTGTAGCAGCACCTACGACAGAAAAAGTAGCCCAGAAAACATTCAAAAGAAGAGGTCTAGGGCTGGTTCCGGAAAGGGATCGAAGAGAATGTAGTTAATTCAAGGCTCAGATAGGATTAGTTAGAAGCACATCTTTCTCTTGATATTGACTTGATGTGATGCTCTCTTCTCTTGACCGTAAACCATAGGAAACATCCGCAGCAGACATTTTCAATAAAGCTGGTTGGAGTTGCTCATTCCCATTTTCTGTTTGGGTAGTTGGTTGGAAAGTACCTAAGTCAGTAACGCCTATTGCGTTCATCTTATTCAAACGTTTTTGGAAGAATGCCTTCAATCTATTCATGTTTTAAGCAAGGAACCAATCATCATGTTTAACTTAACATACACATTTTGTAGAACTTATGCCCCTCCTCGCTTTAAGTAGAACCAGGCTGAGTGATCTACTATGAAAATACAATAGGAAGGAAGATACAAATATAGAGAGATAGTCTCGCATCCCAAGTGTAACACAGAATTAATGCTCAATACAACCTAATTGGTGAGCGGATGACCTCCTTAGTTATTAGCAGCCAAACCCACTTTATTACGATGAAGTCTTTTTTATACATAGTAAGAAAGAGGTCCTCAGGTCAACTCGCTTTAAAAAAGTCGATATTCAGCTGTTGTTCTATAAGGCCTATTCACTCCTAGATGATACGAGGAATGAATCTCAGCAGGGGCCCATCAACCTCATATTTGAAAAGAGAATAAAGATATGCAGCTTGCTTGCGGCTTTTAAAGGGATCTTTCCTTCCTCCTCTACCTACTTCTCAATACCCTCTACTCCTTGGAAAAGAGACCGAGGCACCTCTTTACTGATAAAAAGAATAGATAGAAAGAATGGGTTGGCTTAATACATCTACTTTCGAACAATTCACCTCTACTTTTTATTGTGAAGCGCATTCCCCGATCCCTACATCAAATGAGTCTGTTCTACGCTTTTAGGGTCGAAAGACTAAACCAAGACAAGTGAGCTCATGATGTCTCCTTCATCTTTAGATGAAAGCAGAATCTGAAATACATTGAGATCGCCGAAAAAGACACACAAAACTAGGAGAAGGAAGCAACACCCAGCTCGATGAATCTGAAGCACCAGATCTGCAAGACTCGATCCTTCTTTCTTCATTCTCGATTTAAAGAGAGGAGAGGAACGGAGAAGTGAACGGTTTTTGATCATTTTATTGATGAGATTTTCAAAGAAAGCTTAGATGGGGTAAGTGGGAAGAGTCAACTATTGCCCTACTTTTCTTATTTCTTAGAAGAATGGCCCCGGTATACTCCTAAATGGGGATTCTCGCTCTACTAAATCGAAAGAATTACTCTCGCGTTTGGAACAGATAAGTTTGATACAGATAACAAAGAATAGAAATTGGTGAGCAGGTGCCCTTCCCTAATGGAAGCCCTCCCAGCCCAAAGGAATATTCCATGATCATTTGAAAAAAAAATAAGATGCGTCAGTCACACATTCTAATTGGTGAGCTTATGCTGGCCATAGTTCCTTCGATGCTCTTAGTTTGATTTTAAAGGCACCATTTTCGCGAGTAAAAATAACATGTAGTTAACCGAATGGATCACAGGTTGCTGCTCCACAGTCTGAGTTCCTTGGTTCCCCCTTCCAGGCTTGGCTCCAGTCTCTACGGGCTCAGCAACAGCTTCTTGGGCTGTGCCACCAGCTTGAGGTTGCTCCTAATGCTAGACTTTAGCAATGGTTGCCACTGCTTCTTTAGTCGGAGAATCTTCCTGTGTGTCGCTTGCAGCTTGGGCGGCTCGGTTCGGTCGAGCATATGGGCGTGGTGTTTTGTCGAGCCTGTAGGCATGGTAGATCGGCAAATCTATTGGCGATTTGCCTTGCTTGGCTTACTTGCTTGATTGAAAGTGTTTTCCCGTTAGGCAGCTACTATGAATAAATGGATTGTCTCTATTGAACATAGCCTTACTAAATATCGTAAGAAAAAAACGCAGCCGCTGCAAGTGCTTGAGAATGAATTCATGCTCTTCTTGTTACAATAAGTGCTATAATTGAATCAACTATTGATGCAACAGAATAGGAGTTCTTGGTATTAGCGTAACCGTAGTTGACTAAATATCCGCCATGGTTGAATCACAATGAAGAATGATAGCGTAGGGTAGAGTAGATTCGACACTATGCCACAAGGTTATCCGAGTTTACAGGTGTCGTTGCTCATCCCTTTCTTAATTAAGATGGAGTCAGTGTTTAGTGTACCCACCTACTCACTCACGGAATGGAAGAATAGATCCATTGGCATGGGTGACTAACCATGGTTTGGCTGTCGCCCTAAAGTTACGATCAGTTGGGATGGGAAACCAACCTGGATCCACTTTCCTCCAAGAGCCATACCGATTGAGAAGGAGATAAAGTAGAAAAAAATCGAGATCGGATCTCTCACGGAAATTGTGAGGCCCCAATGTTGTCATTACTAATGTCTTTCTTGTACCAAATAACTTGAACACAAATACGGCATGTTATTACCATTCAACCCACAACAAATTTTCAGAAGATTGAGAAAAACTCTTTCGCATTTTATATGTAAAAATCTTAGAGTTCGAATTTCTATCGTTGACTTTTTACTTTTTTCCGTATTAACCGTAAGCTATTTTTTCTTTCTTGTATTCGGCATTGATTTGAGTCTAATTTGGGCAAAACTCAAATCAATGCTATTGGTCAGGTGGTTCTGCGTTCTCTTAAGTCGACTTCTTGGTTGGGAGGTTCCTATTTTCGTTTTGTTTTCTCTTGTTGGTTTGGAACTGGATTCTAGCTTGCACATGAGACCAGAGAACGACTCCCCTTCCTTCCTCTATTCCATCCTCCCTTCGGAAAGTAAGAGCAATTTTCCCTTGCCTTGAGCCAGTTCCAGTCATGAGATGACTTTTCCCTTACTATTTTCATTCATAATCTCTCTATGCTCACCGCTGTCCCTGTGGGTCGAGCCTCCTTTTCAGTCGCCCTCTACAACTAAGTCAGTTGAGCTTTTTCGGCACCTAGACCAGATGTGATCTTTCATCCTGTTGGTTTGCTTACTTAAATATATGCATCCTTAGAGACAATCCCTTTTTTTGGAGAAAGATTCTGAGCCGGTAAGGAAGACAAATCAAGTCAACGTGGGAAAAAGCTCTCGATGGCCATAGACCTGAATGGTTGGAGTGTGCAGCATAACTCCTGAAACTTTCTTCCTTTATATAAGGAATCCTCTTGGTTGGTCGAAGCTAGAAGACGGCTGGACGAAGTGTTATTTTGCATAGGGAGAGTAAGATAGGCTAGGTGCTTTTACTAAACTCGTGAAGGTTCATTTCTAGATAGCAAGGATAAGGAACCAAAGGTAGAGTCCTTTAATAATATGTCTGTCATTACGTGCGACTATCTCCACTATAGAAAGAAAAAAAGGAAAGAACAACATTTTCAGCACATTTATACAAAAGATTCTTCATTATTATATTAGCATAAGTAGTAGACTTTTTTTTCTAGGGTTTTCGTCTTACATGCAAACATAATAAATAAAACCAAACAAAGATAGTTAGCATAGATAGGAGTCTATCTCCAATAGGCATCGGAGTAGATCTCCACTAAAAAAGACAATGAACACCCTAAATTAAAACAAATTACTTTTCATCTACAGACACTTATTTAAACCTTCTCAAACTAAAAAGAGTCGACGGACTCTTCTGTTCTACTCTCTCTGAGAATCCGAAGCTATGCGGGCGACCCGCGCAGTTAATTCCCTTCGTTCCTAGAGGAGGGCCTCCTTCCTCTCTTCCAGATCGCGAATGTGGTTCCGGATCTCTTGCATCATCTTTGCTACGGCCTCAGGGTCGAGAGGAGGCAAATGCTCCCAGAACAGACCCAATCTTTGCTCCGATTGGAGCTTCTCCTCTTCGACTTGAGAGATTTCTTGCAAAATTTCTTGAAGTCTTATTAAAGAATCCATGGCTACACTCAAAGCTTTTTTTTGCCGACTTCTAAGTTCCTCTCCGTCTCCCTTTGCCAAATATAGACTGGAAGAAGCTTCTATTTATAGGCGTTGGAGGCCCTTAACTCTTTTTTATTATTAGAAATAATTGTTGTCTTAGTTTCATAACTAGTTTCAACCCTGGCTTTTGATGATTATGGAAACCCATGCTAGATTTTAGTGTGCTGAATAATTATCTTCATACTCCAATCCGTACGAAATTCCTCCTTTATATTGGCGGGTATCGCCACGTGGCTTAATCCTGGATCACTCCTTAAGGAACATGACACAATAATATAGCGCACATCAGAGAAGTGAGTACCCCCTTTATTATAAGACAGGCCCCCCCATGTCCTTTCTTAAGAAATGGAGCAATCGTTAGTCGACAGCTCAAAGCTGACCGGTACAACCCGCATTCTTGCCTACTCGTCCCGGCCTATTTGTACCCAGCTACAATCTGTTCCCTTATAAAAAGAAAAGGGCCCCTTGGCCAATCATCACTCGACAGCTCGAAAGCGGATCAATACAAAACCATGCGATCTTTACTTGTTTACGTACTGCCCCTTAGGCCTAGTGCTTCGTCGTACCCTGCTTACTCCCCTTTCACTTTCACTGGCTTCTACTTGTCTTTTTTTATTGGCTTATTTATAAAATGGTATCAGCATTTGAGGCAACTCTCCCCGGCCAATTCTCAGTCGTCCGTCCTTGCTTAGAACCACTATCTCTTGATTGATCTATTTTTTCTACCTTTATAGCTCGCTCTATAAGTTCACTAGCAATACATCAATACAGCACTAGCTATAGCAGTAACTAGTACAATGAGTTAGGGTTCGGGTGAATTCAATAATAGACGCTTGTTGGCATTCAAGCCTTCCTATCCAAAAGAGAATCCATTATTTCTTGGTCGTGAATATCTGAACTGGTTGTTCACTGTTCAAGAATTCTTGTTTAGACAATTCAGACCATCCATACATAGTCTTTTAATCTACGATAGAAATTCTTCCATATCTTATTGCTAAAATATTGTTCCATGGAGCTAAGGTCCAAAATATGGAAGAAAGAAGTGTTTCCACGAATCTCCAATCAATTTCGTTCTACTTAATCCCTCTTTCATGGCAACATCTCTTTCCGGCTAAGGAACGAGAAATCTTTCTCTTGTTACATGAATCAAGTTTTCATTTTATCCGGAAAAGCCCCTTTCCAGCTGACGCTGTCAGTCCACTAATAGCGGTATACAGTAAGTCAGTATAAGTCAGTACATGAAGGGCAGGCGAATTAGACAACTACTTACTAGGCTAGGGTAGAAGTTTTTTCATCTTCCCTTTATTTTACTTTACCCTAGTGGAAATTCATTTTTAAAAGTTACTAGGTAATTAGTGAAGAGGTTTATAAAAGTGACAAGCTTTGTGGAAAGCTCTTATCTTATGAGGAAAAGCTAAGTCTGCCTGAGTAGTCTTGATATTAGGTTGTTTGAGGTTTTGTTAGTTTTATATTAACAAGCAAGCTTCGACGACCGCTCGACTTAGTGCGTTAGCCACAGTACTATAGGGAAGGCCTATGCAAAGAAAAGGAATGCCCATCATCAAAGCAAGCCCAAGTCCATGCAAGAAGGCCCTCCAGATCTGTCCAAATGCAAAGACCGTCAAAGGGATATGAAATCATGCAAAGGATTCGAGCCCATCAAAATGATGTTCAGCGGGCTAAACCCAAGTAGCTCTTGCCCATGATCCAAAAGACTCGAAACTAGTTAATCATGCTATCCTTACCTTCTAACCAATCGACCAATCACGCTATCCTTACCTTTAAACCAACCCATTCGATTCAATTTCTGCAGTAGTATATAATCTCGAACCCGATGGATGCTTACATAAAAATTTGTTTTCCAACAGTGATGGCAAGAATCCACAAAATAATGTTCTTTCACCTTTTTGTGTTCTTTCAGAATGGAGCTACACGAGGGAAAGCTCAGCTTTCTACTCTGCCGCAAAAGGGGCCGCTTTTTCCCCCCACAAAACGCCAGTTCCGCCGTCAGTGCCTAGCAAGAAGCATAATTTTGTTCCAAAGCTTCATTTCATCCAGGAACAGTAGTCTATGGTTCACATCACCGTAATCCATTCGGTACGAATCCTCTTCATAACTAGTATAGTGGAGGTCTTACTTGTATTGCAATAATGAAAAACTGTACGAACACAGATAATGAGAAGACGAGCCCACTTTTATATGTGGTTTCCTTTCAGAATGTTTTTTTGTTTTGAATAAAGAAGCACGTGAACTTTTAGTGTAAGGCAGGTGTTTTTCTCAGTGGATGGATGGGATAAAGGCACACATTGCTTTATAATGTTACTGTTATGTTGATGTTATATTAAAGAATGGAATCTAATAAAGTTGCTTAGTCTCATTCTTTATAATTATCTTTCTCATAGTGTGTAAACAAAATTCAAGTCTGAATTGTGTACTCAACAGGAAGCGTCACAACCACCCCCGATGTCGATCTACAGTATTAGTTTGAGAAAGTCGTTTGGTTTTTAACCTAGAGCAATTCGTTTACCTGTATCATGCAAATGTACAACACTTATGTGCTTTCTAAGATCATCCTATATGAAAGATGTATGAAATGTGTGGATGATGAATGACTTGCAGGGTATGCAATATCTTAAGTACAAAAGGTAAGACCTTTTAAGAGAAATGATCTTAGCACAACACTGGATAAAAACCTAATCCTAAAAGGAGAAAACCCATCACTGAACAATCATAGGAATAGAAGAAATGGCTTCAGACCAAGTGAAAGAACTCTCTATGAGTTGGGCTACATAAAAGATCCTTTTCTACTAAAATGGATGTAGGCTTAACTAAAGCCCAATGCAGGTTGAACTGTATGGAATCTAAGCCTCACTACCCATACCCTTTTAGAGGGTTACAAGGAATTTTTGGCCGGCCCCATATAGATTCATCTTAGGGGTTTATGAGAGATTGATCGATGGACCTAAGCTAAACAACTAAGATTGAACCAAAACCAAAACCTATAGACTGAATTAGGAGAGCAGAGGTTTAATTCAAGACCAGGAAAGCAAGTTATATCGAAGCCCGATGCCAAGCAAAGCCCTAAACTACAAGTGAACAAATTGGGTTCAACTAAGCCCTTAACCCAAGATGAGGTGGAGCCTTAACCCGACACAAGAGGGGCCCTGTAGGATAGTGGGCTTAGTCAGCCCAACATAGGTTGTTAACCAAAAAGGAAAAGTTCACGTGAAATCAGAAAACGACCTCCCCCTTAACCCCCCTTACTGGGCAGATTCACATTCATAGAAAAGGTCTGTTCTCTGTCTCTTTCCCTCAAGCGAAGGAACCAATTAATAAGATAATAATATATCTCTGCTTCCTAGATAGATAAATAAGAAAAGGCTTAGAATATCTTATATAGATAGAAATCATAAGCATGTGCTCAATCAGTATTCTCTTCTGCCAAAAGTCCAATCCATCTACAAACACCTTTCTGTCTTTCAAGACTTCCGATCCTCCTTCCCTTGTCGGTTAGCTCCTATGGTATCCATACTTCCAACAGTTGGAAATGGGAGTCAGGAAGTTAGAGCTTGCATGATGAGTTCATCACCCTATACATACGACTTTCTTTCTCTTTAAGTTTCAGGCATTAGATCAGATACAAACAAAAACTCTTGTATGAGTCCCTTCTTTAATAGGGGAAGATCTGTTGACTTATCGACCAGAAAGCCTTTGCTATTATATAGTCATCCGCTCTTTTTCATAGGACTCGTGTAGTCTACCCCCAAAAGGAGCTCCACTTTTAGCAGATTGATTGCTTAAAAGAACCGTACCTAGCTAAGGGAGGAAGCTATCTCTATTTTCTGGACAAAGAGGGCTATTGAAGTTATAGGGATTCCTCCTACCACTAAAACCCAGACGCCAAAGGGATGTATCCTATCTTCTCTTCTTAGCGCGATAGACGAGTACCCTGATCAAGCTCGAGTGAAAGATCAACGAATCCAAGATAGGGCGAAGGGTTTTATAATATTTAACTGAAGGTAAGGCTTCACCAGTGATATCGCTGGTAAGAGGGAGCAGTAGCTCAGGGCTTCCCATTAAAGAAGCTGCAAGAGAGCACCTTCAACCAACAAAGCACTTATTTCCTGCTAGATTATCAAGCAGCTTCCTCTGGGCTGCACCTAACACCGAGATTCTAAACCTTGTCTTCCACGCTTCCGGGTATGAAGCCCATCTGTCAAGAGCACTACGCATCTTTTAAGTGGAGGTCCTCTTTGGTAGGGATGGGACTATAGAGCTATACCAAAAGATTGGCAAGAACTTATCCGAAAAGACATGTTCTTTTGTCACTTTGCCTAGACAAACCAAGGGTTATAGAGACAATTCATTTCTCCTAGTCCAAGCTAGCTAAGGAAATAGCACCGTCTTCTCTCTTGAATGACTTTATTATTGATGGATCCCCTCGTGGGACTGAGCTACCTTGTGAGTTAACCCCAACTCTTACTGTCGCGGAAACCATACCATTCCATTACCTTACTATAAGAAATTATATCGGCAGGCTTGTCCCAATTTCATTGGCTAAAGCCCGCTTTCAAGTAGGTTGAACTCTTACTCTTATTCCTCAGGAGCAAGGTCTGTAATACTTGTTGTACTTACCAAGACCTACTCTCTAATTAGTCGAGCTTCAAGACCTTCTCCTTAACCGATAATGCCAAGTCGTTAATATTCATCTGGAGCTATTGCTCTACCCGTAATTCCAACTCGGCCAGAGAATCAAAGGACATATGGTATGTCTTTCTATCTATCCTGATTGTTGGATTGAAATAGAAATAAGACTTTATCCGAGCAAGGTTCAGAACAAATTATCCGTCCTTCTATCAATCGAGAAAAGAAGCAAGCTAAAGCTTCACTATAGAAAGGTGCTGAATTCCATCCGCAAAAATGCTTCAGTAAAAAAGAGGAATGGAAGTAGGGAGAGGAAATCTAAATCCTATGTCTGGTCTAGCATGCACAATGGCCCATGAACATTAGGAGAAGAAAGCCTTTTTGTAATAGATCTCAAAAATGATGATGGTTGATGGGCTTTAGATAAAATATCATATCTGATTCCTCCCAGCTGATAGGAAGAAATTTAGGCTATTCCAACTCTTCGAATCAAAGATTTTGGAAGTTCGTAAGTTGCACGCTTCATAACGATGAGACAATGGGGACAAACGGGTTGTGCATCCATAGCACGAGAACTTCAAAAATCTTTTTAAAGGGCACACGTGATGAGTATGGTAGAGGGACTAGTTTACCCTATTGTTGACTTAACCAACCAAGGCTTCCATTCAGTACAGCTAACCATTTCATCTCTTCAACAAGTTTAGTAATTAGCATAACGGCCCTATTGTTCCGATGGAGAGAAGAACCTATGATTAACTTTTCAGGAAATTTCCATACGAACAATTTCAACGAAATCTTTTAATTTCTTATTTTACTATGTTAAACTCTACCCGTAGATTAACAGAAATGGTGTTTCTGTTATTCGTATTCATATCTACTCTAGGAGGAATCGGTGCTAACGATTTAATAACTATCTTTGTAGCTCCATAATGTTTCCGTTTATGCTCCTACCTATTATCTGGATATACCAAGAAAGATGTACGGTCTAATGAGGTGACTATTAAATATTTACTCATGGGTGGGGCAAGCTCTTCTATTCTGGTTCATGGTTTCTCTTGGCTATATGGTTAATCATAGTTTATCCGGGGGAGAGATTGAGCTTCAAGAAATAGTGAATGGTCTTATCAATACTCAAATGTATAACTCCCCAGGAACTTCAATTACGCTCATCTTCATCACCGTAGGAATTGGGTTCATGCTTTCCCCAGCCCGTTCTTCGTCCAAGGGCCCCTTGTTTACTAGTAAGGATGCAGGAAGCAAAAAAACTTGCACTAAGGACGTATTTTTCTATGTCCTCTCCTCTCCAAAGGCCAAGGGAGAGACTGCATCCCTTTCCTTCAGTAGCTCTTTTGGATTCCCAAAGATAGCGGTAGTTGGGGCAAAGCCCGCCGGGAATAAGAGAGAAAGTCCGTGGAAAAAACACATTCTCTCTTTGCGAGATCCAAAAGTGGAGAACGCATAGCATTCTATGGGTAAATAGGATCAAACGTAAAGCAGCGCTCTCTTGGCAGAGTTTTAGGGGGCAAGAGACTTTAGGGCTTGTTGGAGCTTCTGAGCGTAATGAATCGAAGCTGAAGACGGATCAAGGTAGCTTGCCTGCCAAGCTGATAGGCGAAGAGCTGAAGTACGGAAGGTGCAAAATAGATCGTGCAACTGTCGTATGACCCGTTGGTCCTAAGCAGTGTCCTGCACGAAGTGACCCACTTAGAAAAAGCTCCCCTTTATGTTAGGGGAGCACTAAAATGCAACTTCGATCGGATGCGGGAATCAAATCCTGCCGCTGAGATGTCCAGCGGATTCCTGGACCTTGATCAATGGCTGGCCACCTTTTACGTTAAAAGAGCAAAAGGCCCAGGGCATAGCAAGATGAACCAATGTGAATGAGTGTAAGGTTCGTTGCCCGAACACGATTGGTGCTGACCATACTATGTGCTACCATGGTAACAAGAGAGGCTAGGCGGTGACAATTGAGAGGTTGTCACTGAGCATTCCTAGTCACACGAGAAAAGAGGTCAAACGGCAAGGCCGTACGCCCGTTTGGCTCCTCGCGGAGTATAGCTCACATCCAAACATCTGACTGGGGAACGGGCAATGGCCATGAAGCTTCGGCAAAAAGGGAAGGCCTGCCAGGCCGTATGCCCATAGGTGCAGGATTCTTCAAAAAAGCGCGGGCTGACTCAGAGACCTGGGACCTTGCATAGTAATGAATGAAGGGAAGCTCTTGGAGCTTTCTCTACCATCGGCTTATGTAGTGGTCGGCCTTATAAAGCTCGCTAAGCCTTGATTTCCTGTCCCCATCACTTATTAATTAACTGGAAATTAGTCGTCGGCATTCTATAAGCGACTTGACCGAGTCTGCGAAGCTTTGCTTTTCTTGTAGTCGGCCTGTAATGCCTCCCTTCATTTGCTTGCCTCCTTTCAGCTCAGAATGACTAATGCCTATTATATAGCGCTAGAAGCTAACAGCCTTAAGCTCACCCTTCGGGTCTCGCTTCCAACGCAGGAGGCCAAGCATTATGCCAGACGTCCCGGCCTGGGAGCCCCGTTCGCCTTTGGTACTTCAGTATATCTTCTAAAATAAAAAACGCTACTTCAGCCTTAACTATAACTACATTACGCAAGCCCCGCCGATACCTATCTATAGATTCAAATTTAAATCAAAAAGTACCAGTGACGACGACTTTCTAGGTTTATGGATTCCGTCAGCTAAACTCCATCAAACTCCTCAATCAATATCAACAAGATGTCATGACCGCTTAGGCTTGGTTTACTTTGTTTTGAATGTAAACTAAAATGAGCGGCGTTTATTCAATCAAAGGGAACCGAATGTTTACTTGTTTAGTAGTACAAAAGTAGTTCTACTATTAAGATGTTTAATATTAATAATAAATATTCAGTGTTGTAGCTGTAGAACAGAATGTCGTTCGCTTTTACTTTGACCTTCAGAGAAAGACTACAGTAGCTATGTTTCCAATGGTGAACACCTCCCTGTCCTTTATAGTATAGTCATAAAGGGCTTCTCAGAAAAGTCAGGAAGAAGGCATTCGAAAGGCAGACCACTACCTCATAGGCATTCTAGTGGTAAAACTGATGACTACACGGCTCTATACCAAGTCATGAGTGATAGCAAATCCAAGCCGCCATCTATATGCGAAGGGACGAAATCCCGACGAAGGCCTATGCTACAGTAAGAAAAAAAGTACGTTGAGGTTACGAAGTCACTTAGCCGTATACTATACAAAGGGAAAGGCGTCGGTACGGAGATACGTCAGCTGTGGATATAGACTAGGCTACAAGGGACGGAGTCAACAATTGTAGACCGAGACTACACTAAGGAACAAGGAAGCTTGACTGAGAAAAGAAGTCAAGGAACAAAGCTCCTTCTTTAATAGCCCCATTTAATAGGAGGGCGAAGGTTTTTTTAAAAAGTCTTTTTTGACTTGTAAATGCATTTTTTTCTATTTAGAGAGAGTGGGCTTCAAGATCTTAGGAAAAGCCATACGAGACAGCTCACGTACGGTTCGAGAGCCGAGCCCCTGCGCAGGGGCATAGGTCAACACTTATATAATAGCCAGTCATCAATTGGAAGTGGGCAAGATGGTAATGAATTGCGATTGGTCTAAATCTTCGACTAGCGAATTATTGTAATCTTCCCAGAATGCCCATACAGACTAAGACCTTATTCACTCAGCGAAGAAAGGCCGAGTGGAAGGGGCAGTCAGCTGGCTGCTTTTTTACCATGCGCTTTGCTTCGCTTTATTTTATAGAAGTAAGAGACCAAATAAGAGTGAAAGGCAAGGGCAAGCGATAGAAAGGAGAGTCCCTCGCGCGAACTACTACTACTAGAAAATGGCGAGACCATTAGTGAAAGAAAGACCAAGGAGGATACTATTCTAAATGAGAAGGAGGAGTATGAGGAGTAGGAGGAGTCAGTTTTCTTTGAAGATCGAGGAATGTAGTGTCGGACAATTATGCCATCTGGAAGAAGTCTTCTACACATGAAAATCTTGTTACGAGTAAGTGGAGAGGAAAGATCTCCAGGGATTCTTATCTCATTTCATTCTAGTGGCTCAACCAGTAACCAATGGCGAAAACTCTAAAATCCATGGTTTCCCGGTAGAACCCTATTTCGCCCAAGTTGTTCCGGAACAGGAAAAAAGAAGCGGTTTTTCGCACAGCTTGCTCATAGTGCAGGTCCCACTTGAATATCGTATCTGGCCAAAGAAGCATCGGACAGGTTGGAGTTCTTACCTTCTTGGGACTCCATGGACGAAGATCTACTTTTATTATATGGTCAATACTAATCTACTTTACTATATCATATGGATTTAGAAAAAGCTTCTAATTTTTGTGACATAGAAACATCTCTTATCCATTTCTATTTACCCAGTTCATATCTTTGGTTCGTGTGTTCCTGGGAGGAATTCGATCTCAGAATACCACCTAAATAACTATGGTCAGATAGTCAAATAGGTCGGGAAGAAAAGTCTAAGGTAGGGTCGGACGACATAAATCTTGGTTGGTTCCACCACCACTAGAGATTGGACATATATATAATCTTTCTTCTATGAAAGGGATTCTTATATATATATATATATATATATATATATATATATATATATATATATATATTTATTTTTTTTTTTTTTTTTTTTTTTTTTTTTACCAAAACGGGGTGCAAAAAACCGGAAGCCCTTCATTTATTTAAGTTCCTCCCAGATACATGGCTTATATACATGGCTCAACATTCTTGGAAAACAATTGAATCGAGGGTTTAGAGGAGAATTGGCCATTCAATCTTGTGAACTAATCGAGACCATAATTGAAAAAAGAGATATGAATGGAGAGGAATAACCAATCAATAAAAGAACATGAAACCCTTCTATTTCAATAGAGGTACGAGAAACAGTTGGGGCCAATGAAGTAGGTGAAGTGGTTGGATTTTGCGAGCTGTTCCAACCACAGCTGGATGTGATTCCAAGAGCCGAACGAGAATGAATACCACACAGAAGAGTCAAGACCAGGCTCCCTAATAGATTTAACCGATCCATTCCGGATCGACCAAATTGGTACGGAAGTTGTAACATGGGAAAACCACGGAAAACACGACTTATTTGAATAACCCGGTGGTCTACCAATTGTAGAAGTATGAGTTTTGGCAAGCTATAAACACTTAAATAATACAATTCAAGTGTACAATTTTCTTTCTCATTTCGAGGAAAAGGTGCGGAAGGGCGTTACAACATTAAGGGCGTTACGACGATATACGAGAGGAATAAGGAAAAACTCATGATTGGTGTGGAGGGGAATATTTGTTTATGATATAGTTCAACAAAGAGTCATTTCATTTCCTTACTTATTTCTAATTTATTCACTTCAAGACTATTTCTGAACGCCGCGTCACATCATCTTCAACTAACCTCCACCGTACTTTCGGTGCGACCACTAAAGAATTGCTTATACACTAAACAGCTACTTATATACAAGTATTAAAAGACAGACTTTCATTCATTATCATTAGTCCAGCGTCAAACTAAGAAAGAGAGATGTGCCTAAGGTGGCATGTAAGAAAACTGTGCACGCTAAGAGAAGAGGAGAGATGTTCGCAATTACCACCACAAAAAAGTCGCCCCCTATCTTCTAAAGGGGCCCGTCACTTCGTTCATACCTTCTTGGCTTAGGCTTCCAACTGAACAACATGGCCTTGTCGCCCCTCTACTAGCAGAAGCTAAGTGCTTGAAAAGCGCACTAAGAAAGGTTGGTTTTGTCTCATTTTCTGTGCAACAGTCCACCAGTAGCGGAAGAAAGGGTTACCGTATATACAAGAGTCTTCCAGTTCTTACGGAAGCTCT
This sequence comes from Nicotiana noctiflora, assembly GCA_032618575.1. Lineage (NCBI taxonomy): Eukaryota > Viridiplantae > Streptophyta > Magnoliopsida > Solanales > Solanaceae > Nicotiana > Nicotiana noctiflora. The sequence goes on from JASVEL010000652.1 coordinate 208,673, forward strand.
TTCTTACCAGTCAATCGAGTAGTACAAGAACTGTATCTTATCTTATAGCTCGGTGCGACGGATCGCCTTTTAAATTAAGTAGATAGAAGAAAGTCTTAAATAGATGAGGAGTAGGTGAGTGAGTGAGTCCTCACTGACTTGAGCGATTTAGATCACCTAGCAGGCCGTTTATTTGGTAGGTAACATTGCCAAAGCGTATCATCAGATTTGACTACGAAGGAAGGAACTCGAAGTGAAAGGGCACCGTCTTGTGTAAGGCAACGATAGTTGGCCCTCTATCATCTTCTATCTGGTAGACTTGGTAAAAGGGCCCCGACTTATTTCCAAAATAAGAGTTAGACCGCGGCTTCTCCCTTTTTTTGGGGAGCATCAAGTTCCTTGCAACTGCTACCTATTGACCTCGATCTCTTTTCATTTGTTTTGGATATTACCAAACCTAGCCTAGCCTTTGTAAATCACACTAAACCGGACACCCAACTATGGAAAAGCCTCCGTAAGGATGGGTTATGTTAGTCAATCCAGCCTGAGACGCGTTTGTTGACAAAACCGCCATAGGAATTCCTACTTTTCAATAGAGCGGAGGCAAACTGATCAACGAGAAAGAGGCCCTACTGACAAAAAATGAATATACCATAAGATCGAACTGCCCTCATGCCTCTCCCGCATCAAGTTGACGCCCCCCCTACGTAGTGATTCTATCAATCATGTACGTAGGTAGGACCCTCCATTCAGATTGGTATATTACAAAAAAAGAAAGCCATTTGCACCAGGCACACTGCACTTTCCCTTGCCTAGATGTTCGCCTTTCTAAGTCAAGTAATGGTGACCCACCGAAGATTGGAGCTTCGTAACATTTTGACGAAGGCCCCTGAACTAAGGGTTCAGTCAGTAGAAGGGATGACTTTGTCTCCCCGTAAGAAAAATAGCCCCGCTATCTAGCTGACTGATCCCGTTGATCATATAATTGGGAGTGAACGTGTCACATTAGAGGTGAACGATTAGAGGTGACCTCTAATCACCACGACGAAGCTGGTCCCTCTTTTAGTAGACTCAACTGTGAATATTCATGAAGAAATTAATGTCGAGCTCTCTCTTTCACTGTTAACCCCAAGAAGTATCAACATGCTGAAACTTTCCATTTCATCGAGCCCCGAGCTTGTGGTCCTCCTTTGAATGTGGGTTCAATTGAATGAATCTATCAAGTCAAGGAAAACGTACGTAGCAGCAAGGATGGTGCGTCTCCTATTTATCGTTCTCGCTCGAGAGCCGAAACAAACACGTCTCCTACCTACTGTACTGGGCCTTCGATCAGGAATTCTACCTTTGTCGATTCGGAACCAACACCACTGCATTGCATTCGAACAGTTGAGCGGCCGCCGGCCAGCAACTTCCGTGTACAGATATAGATTCATTCTTTGTACCTGCTCCAGCCTCATAACCCTTCGTAGGTTGGTATGAAGTCAGTCTTGTTTGGTAAGACGGAATTGGACAAAGAAAAGAGAGTGCTCGACCGGAACAATGGCCAACAACTTAATTACATATATAACTGCTCCTCCACTGATCCTTAAGGCTTTAAGGCGAACTATATGGTGGCTGGAAAGAAAGACGACATCACCTTCTCTTGTGACAGTGAGAGATATTTGAGTATCCCCCGTGGACCTTCTTTTGTAGATAGAATCTTCAATGAGTGGAAACAAGCAACCTTACTAAGAAAGGTGCTTGTTGAGTAAGGCCGGCTTTCGAGTCCAAGCCCTTTTACTAGGTTGGACGCTTTAGTGCATCTTTCTTATATCGATCAAGGCTTTCCTTGATTTTGAAATAAGGGGCAAGAAGCAAGGGCATAGCAGTTGTGCGAAGTTTTGCCTTAGCGCATCCGTTTTCTTGCAGGTGTGCAAACGCGCGACCTTATGTTTTCTTCCACTTGTTGTGCAGTACGAGCCTCACACAGAGCCGCGCTCCTTTAATATGATTAGAAGAAGGGGGCCTCCCTCTTTTCCGTACCAATCCTTATTTCTACTACATCTTTTTTGGGGTGTATAGCTTTGTTGGTAGAGCATTGGGCTTTTAACCTAATGGTCGCAGGTTCAAGTCCTGCTATACCCAAACGTACCTTACACTCTACTATGACTAAGGATGCATAGTAGCCTTCAAAGATAACTCTGTGGCCTTTAGGCTCGCTTCGGCGACTTCGCCCTTTAAGTGACAAGGGGGTGAGCCACTCCTATATCTAACCACCGCTCACCCCGATCACATATTGGCATGTTCATGATGCATCATAATCAAAAGGCCGTAAAGTAATGAAGACCTATGCATCAATGTACTATCATGATCACATATTAGCTCGATTTTATTGACGGCTTCAAGGCGAAGCCGCCTATTTCTTAGGGCAAAGGGAGATCCATCCTCCTAACTCCTTCCACTTCTCCCAGGGACAGGAACTACGGCTTGACCTTCGGGGAAGAAGTCCATGGGACCCCTCCTTCAAGGGTTTCTAGATAGTGAAAGGTTATCCTTTTGCAACACTGGAAGCTAAGGAAAGTTATGAAGCTGGCTGACTACGCGCGAGTAGAGCTCAGACCCGGAGGTGGTGGCTGAACTTGCCACAGTGTTCAGGAGCGAGCAAGACTATCTTGGTGAATGCAATAAGAACCGGCTGCTCGCCGCAGCAGAGTGCTTTGCCCATGCTGCTATCCGCCGCCGAAGCGCTCAAGGGATTCGTGCTTGAATGTCGAGATCAGGGGACTCTATCCAATCCATGCGACAAATCTGTTTGTGGTGGAAAAAACTTAACAATAAAAAGAAATAGATAGGAAGAACTTTATAACGTAATCAGGGAAGACTCCATTCGAAAGCCACTAAACGAGTTCAATGCGGAGCAGCAAGCACGGTTAACGGATATAGCTATTAGGCACTTTTCATTAAAAATGAGATAATTACGAAAATGAAATAACTTTATCCCAACAATTAATGGGATTTTACAGAAGTCATTTGAGAGAAATTCTTTTGTCGACGTCAAAAAGATCGGGAGTCTTCCTTGGAAGATCTCTAAAAGATGCATGCATCTTTAAATGAAGTGGGGAAATCCGCGGGTTGTGTAAAAACGCTAAAATTTAATATCACCAATTGGAATTGGAAAGAATGAGAATTCATTACTATTTAATGCATATTGACAATCGAAGTATGTTCCACTTTGGACTTTGTCATGCGAGGGATCCCCCCAGAAAACATAAGAAAGTCGATTCACTACCTCTGAACGTAAGGGCCCCCGTTATCTAGTTTTTTTTCGCTGAATAAATGAGAGAGAGTGGGAGGTCGGGTCTCTTCTCATTGGGCCCGCTTGGATTAAGGTTGCTACCGAGGACTTTCTGGATTTCTTTTCTGAGAACCGAGACGCACTAGACAAAAAACCCGAATGGTGCCCGATAGAGAAAGATAGAAAGGAGATCAAGTTCATTGAGCAAGTCAAACTCGATCTTGCAGCACACGGGCGCGAGTCTCCCGATATTTAAAAAATTCTTGGGTCGGGGTGAAATTCGGAGATTATGAAGGAAGGGGTCTTTAACTGGGGTGAAGTCGTAACAAGGTAGCCGTAGGGGAACCTGTGGCTGGATTGAATCTTTCGCGATGGAAATGCACTCTTCCCCAACATCTCCCAAAAATGAATACATATGTAAACTGAAAAGCGCATAATCACTTAAGAAAGGGACAGTCTCCTCGACTGATAACCGAGCAATCCCAAAATGAGACCACATGGCGACCCATCCATAGGACTAATCTACCAAATGAACCCCTCCCTGGGCAACGAACTACTTCTTTTTAGAGCGGGCTATTTCTAGGGCGAGTAATATATTTCTATTTAACTACTCCATCTGGTCAAGAGCCAACATCTCAATGCAACATTATTCCATTCTCAGTCTGCAGTGCTTCTGGCAGCTAATGCTAATAGAAGATAAGAGATTGTTGAAAGTAATTGAACAAGGTTGTACAGATTGGTTCATTAATATCAACTCTAAAGGGTCATGTATCCATAGTAAAAGTCCCCTGTGATCAAGCATAGTTTATGAAAGTGGGATCTTTTTTTCCCACTTTAGCTCAATTGCATTGTGAACCTTCTTTGCTCAATCGCTTTCCTTAGGCACATGTCTTCAAGTCTTGTAGAACTCGATGAAGAGGAGCGGAGATGGAATGAAAGAAGCAATGAGAGAGCCTAATTCCCTCCTAACCGTGTATAAGCATGTTCCATTGGCCTTCATTACATTAGATTAGTAGGACTACAGCTAGCTCTTTCTCCCCAATATGAGGAAATGCCATTCATAACATCTTTGGCAACCTTTCTTTCGCAGGTGGCAGAATTATAGACCATATAACCTTTCCAACTAAAGCATCCTACTCTACCACAGTATGGGCTTAAGCAATCGAAGTGACCTGACCTGGCTCCATCTAGAAGGTTGGAATCTTTCGGGTCTATCTGCTCTTCAATACCTTTGCCTCAACTGGATTTTGAACCTTTCTTTTTGGTACCAAAAAGTGATTCTCTTCTTGCATGATCGAATGAAAGGCGGACTATAGGCAATCGTTCTCAACGAGTGGAAATGGTGCTTTTCTCTCTCCTCTGATGATGATTCGAAAAGAGTCAGAATAATCTGCTCATGCAAAACACCAATCTATGTGTCTTGGCTCCTCATCCTTTTTTACCTTTGTCAGTGAGGGTAAGCGGGCATACATGCTTTCCCTTCTTCCAGGATCAAATGCGAAAATGAGACCTCCCTTTCGGTCCTATTTTATTCACCCACCTCTTTGGAAGCCACGTTTACCACACGAATTGGCTAGACCAAAAAGTGAAATGGGTCAGAACTCCTATGAAGTTTGAAGTTATAACCCAAGTGAGAGTCGTGGAAGAATCATTCTATAGGCAGAAATAAAGGCTTTCTTGGTTTTAGAATGGTTACAGGAAAACTCCATTTTTTCATGATTCTATGGAAGCAAGAAGGGGAAGGAGCCCTTTCTGGCTAATATCTGCTGCTCACGGCACGGGTCGAATTAGAGTACTTCAACTTGGAAGCTGATATCCTACCTTTTCTTTATGCGTAAATCTGGTAAAAAAGCTCCCTTGTGGCTTTATAAGATTGTTTGAAAATCCGGGTATTTCGCTCCCTCCAAGTATTATATATGGTTTTCCAAAAAAAGGAGTATCGTAATAGAGCTAATGAGGCCATGCCCCGGATAATGGTGCATCACCTACTCGGCCTTATCTAGCAAGGGCAAGGGGGATCCCCTAGCTAGGAGGGTATTCAGCAAGTGCTGCCAAATCTCCTCAACATAAGGGCAACGATTGATAGTTGAAACCTCTTTTTCAAGTCCCGGGGGACTAGTTGCTAGGTTCTTACCATTTCCGCTAAAGAAAAAGCCATTCCTGACTAATCAAAAGTCTAAACAAAAGGTAGGCGGTCAGACCAAAGGCATGTAGCATGGAAAAACATTCGCCCTTAGCGAAGGGTTTTCTGAAAGCTCCATTTGAAGCAGGTGCCTAAGCAGATGATTCCGGTTCAACTCATCTTTGAAAGGAGGTTGAGGCATCTGGATTAAGTTCCGGACTAAGGGACTGCATTGGCACCATCTTTTCTACTATGTCAAAGAGTCATTTCCACGCCACTGATGCTGGAGTTGTCGAAGCTTGGGCTGTCTACTATGGAAAGAGGCTAGCATTGGAAGCTTTCTTTTAACGAATTGATGTGGAGACAAGCAGTGCAATGTGGGAGCCGTGCACCAACAAGACCCGAGCCTAGTTGTGGATGATATTAAAGCTCTAATTTCTTCTTTTGAAGTTTCTAATTGAATGCTGATTCTCAATGGTAAGAGGGTGGCACATGAATTAGCTAAACTATCCATTTCATCATCAGGGTTGGGGAAAATATGGTTATAGGAGGTTCTTGAATAAAATTCCTCTAATAAAGCATGGACTCCATATGTGTAAAGTAGCTAGCATCCATCAGGAGATCCATGACTTTAAGATTAAGATCCGCTTATTCTTTGAGATGATAAAGCTCCCCACTAGACGCAAATTTCCGAATCAACACCAGGTATTATAGGAGTCCTTTCTTTGATCGGCCTTTCCTAGACCAAAACTGAAAGGACATACCAGCCCCCGAAGGATTATTAGGCATTCCTTCATGTCGGGAGGAGGTAGCGATTGGAGGAGAAGATAAGGACAACTTTCTTTCTTCCATTCCACTCTTGCTCCAACCCCAATAGGAAAAATAGAGCTAGCACTTGCTATAAGTGCTTCTAAATCGCCTGTAACTGGCTGCGAGGAAACTAAAAAACCTTTCTTTATTTTAATATAAAATAAATATGTGCTCCTCCCCTCTTCTCTGTTGAGTTCATCTCGTAAAGGGAAGCTATAGTTCAATAGTATGGGTATTTATCCTTAGAAGAGGGAGGGCGTGCTAAAGCCATATGGGTAATCTCCCACAAGGTTTGATAATAAGCATAAATCAGGCCTTCTGCGGAGATAAAAGGAAGATACTTTATAGAAGATACTCTTTATTCCCACCTCAAGCTCGGTCATTGGCTGTCCTCCTCAATCTATTAGATTATGGCGAATCGTCTATATAGTCGTTAAGGGCTTCTCAAAAAAGTCAGGATGAAGGCATTCAAAAGGCCGACCACTATATCATAGGCATTCTGGTGGTAAAACCGATGACTACACGGCTCTATACCAAGTCATGAGCAATAGAAAATCCAAGCCGCCGTCTATAGGCGAAGGGAGGAAAGCCCGACGAAAGCCTATTCTACAGTAACAAAAAAAGGTACGTTGAGGTTACGAAGTCACTTAGCCATAGACTATACAAAGGGAAAGGTGTCGGTACGGAGTCACGTCAGTTGTGGATATAGACTAGGCTATAAGGAACAGAGTCAACAATTATCGACCGAGACTACATTAAGGGACAAGGAAGCTTGACTGAGAAAAAAAATGAAGGAACGAAGCTCCTTCTCTAATAGCCCCGTTGAATAGGAGGGCGAAGGCTTTTTGAAAAAGTCTTTTTTGTCTTGTAAATGCATTTTTTTCTATTTAGAGAGAATGGGCTTCAAGTTCTTAGGAAGAGCTGTACGAGATAGCTCACGTACGGTTCGGGAGCCGAGCCCCTGTGGAGGGGCTTAGGTCAACACTTATATAATAGCCAGTCATCAATCGGAAGCGGGCAAGATGGTGATGAATTGCGATTGGTCTAAACCTTCGACTAGCGACTTATTGCGACCTGCCCAGAATGCCCATACAGAATAAGACCTTATTCACACAGCAAAGAAAGGCCGAATGGAAGGGGGCAGTCAGCTGGCTGCTTCTTTGCCATGCGTTTTGCTTCGCTTTATTTTATAGAAGAAAGAGACCAAATGAGAGTGAAAGGCAAGGGCAAGCGATAGAAAGAGGAGTCCCTCGTGCGAACTACTACTACTAGAAAATGGTGAGACCATTAATGAAAGAAGGACCAAGGAGGATCCTATCATAAAGGAGAAGGAGGAGTCATTTTTCTTTGAAGATCGAGGAACGTAATGTCAGACAATTATGCCATTCGGAAGAAGTCTTCTATAGAAGAAAAGCCTGTTACAAATAAGTGGAGAGGAAAGATCTCCAGGGATTCTTATCTCATTTCATTCTAGTGGCTCAACCAGTAACCAGTGGCAAAAACTCAAAAATCCATGGTTTCCCGGTAGAACCCTATTTCGCCCAAGTTGTTTCGGAACTGGAAAAAAGAAGGTGTTTTTTGCACAACTTGCTCATAGTGCATGTCCCACTTCTATATCATATTTGGCCAAAGAAGCATTGGACGGGTTGGGTTCTTACCTTCTTGGGACTCCATGGACCAAGTTCTTCTTTTTGATGGATGTGGTATCGAGGTTCGGTTTAATTGGAAAAGAGGTCAATCTTAGGGGAGACCATTGGAATGGTTGAATTGATGACTTCGCTTCGATCTCTTCAACTGAAATTAAAGGAGACTGCGATCATTCAACTTTAGCTTCTGAAGAAGGGATCATGTCACTTGGAATTTCGGAAAGTGAATCCTCTCTTTCAGATCCTAGCCTTGGTAGAACTTGTCTTTGATAGGGATTTCGATTGAAAAGATGTTAGGCCGCTTCCTCATGTGCCTAAGAAGGCGAGGCAATCATGATTGAAGCCAATTCAACATTTTCCTACTCAATCATCTTTATAGAAATAGCACTCGATCAAAGGGGAGCATACGCAACTTCAATGGTATAAACCTTTGTAATCGATCGATGGGAACCTCGAAGCTGTCTGGGGTAGGAGAAAACTCATATTAAGCACTGCCCCAACATCAACTGGTACAAGGAGGAGGCACAATAGCGAAGATCAATCCATCTCAATCTACAAAAAACATTGCCTTGGGCATGCAACCCAAAAAGATAGAAAGACCGCTCCCTCGAAGAAAACACTTTTAGAGCCTGGTACCAGCCAAGCCCCCTCGACATGGCAACAAGAGTCGGTTATGGAATTGCCTTTTAGTCGGCTTTCTCGTTCTTAAGGACTTTCTGGCCGGTAGGCTTTATAGCGGACCTGCCATGCTGACAGGTAGGATATTACATATATAGTTATGCTTGCCTACACTTAGAAACTCTACACCCCCTATTAGAGTAAGGCATGCTCTTGAAACTAGATTCACTCGTTCTTATATACAGAGATTAACCTATTCCAGAGCAGTCTGGTGATTAGCCTATCCTGCACTACTCGAAGCCTTTGTAAACTCATTGTCGGTTTCTATCATAGTGGAGGTCGCTGTGAGGAGATCCTTGTGCTAGTGAAGATTGCTTCCAATGATCGGGAAATAAAAAATACAAAAAACATTGCTATATTTCCCAAACACCGGATAGACAGAAGGATCTATGTCCATCCCCAACTTCCTTTCAATCCACATCGGAAAATTTAGGCTTTCTCTAATGGGAGTCATCAAAGGAGGAATGGGCATACGCTAGTTCGATAAGCCAAGGAAAAACAACCACCGCTTGTTTAGACACTCAAGCGACCCGCCCTGCTAAAGAAAAGCGATGCAAAGGTTAGATTTCACCACCTCTATCTACCCAACTAGTACTATTTGATCTAAAAAAATCCAACCTGGAAACTTTCTCTCCCCCAGAAAACCCTCTATCCCCAAGCCCCTTTAATAGGTTGGGAAAGCTTTGATGCCCAAACTCCCAAGAAGTTGCTGGTCGGGATCGTGGAACTATCGCTCGAGAAGTAAGAAGCTTATCCTTGTTTGGTCATAAGGATAATAGTTCTTCTTAAGTCAGGGGCGGCCGGACCGGGGGTTACCCGCGATTGTTAATGGCACAACTAGAAGAGGAGCAGGGGAGACAAGGTTAGGCGCTGGGTAGCGCAGCGCATCTATTTCGGGTATAGAGGTGACGAGGGGTGCTAACCCGGCCACCCAACCCAGCATGTCAGGGGCAGGTCGGCCATAGGTTTGAATCCTGCCACATTTCTTGTAGATCATCCTGTGGTTAATGGATGATGGGAATAACAAAGGAGAAATTTTGAAATGAGCACGAAATGTCAATATATGAACTGTTTCATTATTCGTTATTTATGGGTCTTTTCGTTGCATTTACTTACAACAAGAAACAACCACTAGTGTTTGGTGCAACACTTTCATTTTGGTGTATTCGTCTTTCTTTCCTTGGTCTTTCTTTCCATCATATTCCTAATAACATATCCAATTACAATGTATTAACCACTAATGCACCTTTCTTTTATCAAATCTCAGGGACATGGTCTAATCATGAGGGTAGTATTTTATCAGGGTGTCGGATCCTAAGTTTTTATGGATTCCTTCTTTGTTACCGGGGTCGAACCCTAAGCCATAATGTCTCTAAACGAGGAGGCCATAGAGAAACTTTTTTTATTCCTTTGTTTCGAACTTTGTGAAGTACTCCATTCTATCTTTCCCTCGTTACGAACAAAAAAGTGGGGTTGCGCCCCAATTATGCACTCCCTTCGTTCTCCGAACCCTTGTTGATTCTGAACTTCGTTCGCTAAGGAACCGGACTTTTGATGGGACGGCCCTTTTTTATGCGCCGCTTTACCCTAAAAGGAAAATGAGATTTGCTCCTCTAGGCGTTAGGCACTCCCGTGGTTTGCGAGAAGGAAAAAGGATGTTGCATCTGGCACGAGATGATAAAGAGAGAGCTTCGTCTATCGATGAACAACGGATTGACGGAGCTCTTGGCATTGCTTTGTTTTTCTCTCCTTTCCTATCAGCGAGTTCCGACCCTTTTGTTCGAAATTTCTTCATTTGTACTGAACCGCTTGTAAAATCAAATCCTATTCCACAAGATCCTATATCAACTATACATCCTCCTTGCATTTATGTCGGAGACATCGCCAGTGCTATGGGCTTTGGCTTGTATAGATGAAAAAGGATGAATAGGATTGTGGCACTCCACTCGACGTCAAAGCAGAAGGATGTCGTCAAAAAAAATGGAACACTATTTTGCTTTGTTGGATGTGTTGGATCCCGTATAACAAAGCGAGCTCTTTACCCTCAAATTCAAACATGTGGGCGCAAAATGCTATCCTGCTTTATTGTTATGTAGTAATAGAAGCCTGATTATGCTGCTTCGACGGTGCTTTATCGCCTTCTATTCGCTCTGGACAGGAGCGCTAGTGGACACGGGGAGGGAGTAGGCAAAGTGTGTCGTTCATAATGGAAAGAAAGATACCACTACTTCGCCTCTTTGTTCGACCGCCTGTGCGAATACAGTAGTCCCTGACTAGGACCAGGAACCAATTTGAATTTGGATCTTGACATGTCGGTGGTTTTTAACCGTAGGCATTTTTCCAGGAAATTGGTGGGCTTATCATGTATTAGGTCGGGGTGGCTGGTGGTTTCGGGATCACGTAGAAAATGCTTCTTTTATGCCTCGGGTATTAGCCACAGCTCGTATTCATTTTGTAATTCTACCCCTTCTTCATTCTTGGACCTCGTTTCTTAATATTGTTACTTTTCCATGCTGTGTCTCAGGAACCTTTTCAATATGGTTTGGATTGCTATCTCCCATTCATAGTTATACTACAGATGATACACGAGGAATCCTTTTATGGTGGTTCTTCCTTCTAATGACCGGCATATCTATGATTCTTTTCTCCTAGATGAAGCAGAAGGAATCGGTCCGTAGAACTTATAAAAAAGAGATGGTTCTGGCGTGAAGTACTCTTATGCACCTATGTCATTCGGCTCGCGCGCAAGTGGTAACGTCCAATTCCACCGCTAAAAAGCAATAGACATGGTCGTATACAATATATTAACCCAACTATGAGTCGGGGTCGAATGCCACAGAGAACAATATGTAGGCGATAAGGAATGCAAGAAAATTATCGCTCGTCGCGCTAAGCCAAACACTTAAGATTTTGGGTTGAAAAGATTTCAATATCTAAATGCGCAAAATTTAAACTAACCTAGAAAGCAAATAAAATGATCAATGGCTACAAGTATGAATGCATCGGGAATTACTCTCAAGTAACGATCCAATGTATTTCACGATTATACAAATATGAGCGAGTTTATTTTAATTAGCCACGGATAATAATTCTTAATTAGCTTCTTCCGAAGACTAACAAGACTTCCTAATTGAACTATCCCTAATCACAATTAGAAGATTAAGCGCACCCGATAGGCTACAAGTAGTTCAATCCTATCCCTAGGTCGAATCTATAAAGTGAGTGTTAACGCCTCAAGTTCTTGTTAATTAATCTTTCCCAACTCCGAATTATCTTTCCCAAAATTAATTCAAAGTAAATAATCGAGTCCTAGAGTTAGCTATTCTCTTTGGAAACATTAAAGAACAAGAATAATTTAAGTAACAATAACTCACTTCCCAAATATATAAAAATCATTCGATACATAAGCACAACAAGTTATTTAATCCACACTTTAAATATGAATATTCCCATAAACAAGATTCAAGTGTTGGAAATAAATACTACACACTTAGATATACAATACAAAGCAAGGAAATGAAGAAATAAACATAAATGGGTAAGAAATCCTTAACCACAAGCTTTAATCTTCAAGACCCAAGTGTGTGTGCAAAACCCTAGCCTCCAAACTTGTTCTCTCTAAGCCAAAAATATGTCCAAGATGCCAAAGATAATAATAATGTATGTTTGGACGAGTATAAAAATGATTTGGGTTCAGGTTTGTGAAATTCCAATATTGCCCAGAACTGAAACCCGACCTTCGCAATTGCGAACATATGGTCGCAATTGCGACCCATGCTTAGACTGCCCAGGTTCGCATTTGCGAAGGTTTCTTACCATTTGCGAAGATTGAGTTCTTTAGTTGACTTCGCATTTGCGAAGTTGATCTTCGTATTTGCGATGCCTCTCTTTTCCTGCCCACTTCGCATTTGCGAAGTTGATCATCGCATTTGCGGATGCTTCTCTTTTTCTGCCTATTTCGCGTTTGCGAAGTTGATCATCGCATTTGCGATGGTTCTCCTTTTATGCTCACTTCGCAATTGTGAAGGTTCTCTTCGCATTTGCGATTACTGAGGCCATTTCCCAGATTTTCTCTCTTTTTGACTCCTTTTGACTTGTTTTCACTTGGTTTCTTCTCTATTACTTCTAAATCACATATAACATGTAAAATAGAAGTAATTGGCATCAAATACACGATTTTATTGCTCAAACATAGCAAAAGTATTAATTTAAAGACAAGATAAGATGGTAAAATACCAACTCATCATACCCCCAAACTTGAACTATTGCTTGTCCTCAAGCAACAAAAGCAACAAAATCTCTTCCCAAGTGGTTAACTCAACAATGCATCTTCATAATACCAAGCCAAAAAGAAAGTCTACTTTAAGCACAATTGCATGACTTCAATTGGTACCAACAATTACTCCAAGGCATATGAATTATCAAGCACTTCACATAAACTTCATTGTACTTCAAGTGCTCAACCACTAATGCAAATCAAAGTAACAACCAAGTCATGACACTAAAGCTTCAAAATTTGCGTCTCTATCACAATCAAGTTTCTTTGGCCATTCTTTCCAATTGAAGATGGGATTAAATCACAACCCAAATTCATGTGCCCTCACATTTAAGAGAGAATCCCACACTCATGAATCTTAATTTCAAACAGAAATGGGATATCAAATGGAAAGAATTCACTCTCTCTCAAAAAGATGTTCAAATGCATACAAGTAGTACCATAGGCTTGCCCTTCATGTATTCCTCCACTAATGTAGACAATTTGGTTCAAAATCAATTAGGACTTAAGGGTTGTAGTTTAGGCTTTTGGTTAAGGTAAGGCAAAATTTCGGTTAAAGTGACTCAAAACCTCCCAAAGCACTACAATATTTACAATTAAAGCTTCCTTCCTTCAAAAGTATTTTCCATCCTTTCTTCGCTTTTTCATTTCACACCTAGTCTTCCCTTTTTCACAATTTCTTATCACATTATTCTATATATATATATATTTTTTTTTCTTTTCTTTCCTTTTCTTTTCAAAATTTTTTTCTACCTTCCATCTTTTTCAACCAACTTCCATATCACAATTTCCAACCTTCACCCCCAAACTGAGGCTTTTAGCCTATGCTTATACTTTCAAAGTACTTAGGGAGGTAGGGTGCCAAAAGCTATATCAATTAAGAACAAAGGATTTAAGCTTGTAATACGATTGCCAAAGTATAAGGTTAAAGGCTCAAAATGGGTTGACTAGGGAAAATATTTATGGGTAGGAATTTTTAAGGCATGCTAGCGGTCCAAGGAAGGCCTAATATCATTTTTCAAACCAAGTTAGTCTACGATTTCGCTTTCAGGCACATTCCGGACAAGTTCTAGAACACAAGTAATACAAAAGAACTCACAAATAAATCTCACCACACATGGCACATGAAAACTCAAGTGGAATACAAATCCTAAATCCAATTGAAACAAATGACTTAAAGATGTCACATATAGCATAAAGAAAGCTATTTAGTGAATTAAAGAGCAAAAAGTTGAGTCTAAAAGTCATGACATCATTACTTCAATCATTTATATTTTTCAACAAGTAAAACTTCATATGCCGAGGTTTAAGTATGTTGGTACCAAGCACGCCACAACTAGGCCAATGGACACAAATCCTAACTCCAAACCATTTATTTTCTAATTTTAACAGAAGCTACTCCTAATTACAAGACTAATTCCCTTAAGAAAGTTGTCAATCTATCCATCGTCGGGAAAAGTCAACAAAATTTTACCCGGTTCAAGAAGAACATTGGTGTAAAGAAAACCAAGGATATTGCCACTATTATATAACATACTACTAAAAAATTAAAAAGCTAATAACAATTTAGTAACTAAACATACTAATATCACATGTCACATGAAAATATACTAATATCAACATGAACAACAAACACGTATAAACAAATTAATATAACACATGACATGAGAATGTACTAGAAACAACATGAAAATAACTACTATACCAATCCGCCAAAACAACAGTTATACAAGAAGCCATGTGATGAGTTGGTATTTTACCATCTCATCTTGTCTTTAAATTAATACTTTTTCTATGTTTGAGCAATAAAATTGTGTATTTGATGCCAATTACTTCTATTTTACAGGTTGTATGTGATTTAGAAGTATTAGAGAAGAAACCAAGTGAAAACAAGTCAAAAGGAGTCGAAAAGAGAGAAAATCTAGGCAATGGCCTCAGTAATCGCAAATGCGAAGAGAACCTTCGCAATTGCGAAGTGAGCAGAAAAGGAGAACCATCGCAAATGCAATGATCATCTTCGCAAATGCGAAGTAGGCAGAAAAAGAGAAGCATCGCAAATGCGATGATCAACTTCGCAAATGCGAAGTGGGCAGGAAAAGAGAGGCATCGCAAATGCGAAGTCAACTGAAGAAGTCAATCTTTGCAAATGCGAAGAAACCTTCGCAAATGTGAACCTGGGCAGTCCAAGCATGGTTCGCAATTGCAACCATATGTTCGAAATTACGAAGGTCGGGCTTCAGTTCTGGGCAATATTGAAATTTCACAAACCTGAACCCCAAATCATTTTTATACTCGTCCAAATAGACATTATTATTATCTTTGGCATCTTGGACATATTTTTGGCTTAGAGAGAACAAGTTTGGAGTCTAGGGTTTTGCACACACACTTGGGTCTTGAAGATTAAAGCTTGTGGTTAAGGATTTCTTACCCATTTATATTTATTTCTTAGTTTCCTTGCTTTGTATCGTATATCTAAGTGTGTAGTATTTATTTCCAACACTTGAATCTTGTTTATGGGAATATTCATATTTAAAGTGTGGATTAAATAACTTGTTGTGCTTATGTATTGAATGATTTTTATATATTTATGAAGTGAGTTATTGTTACTTTAATTATTCTTTTTCTTTAATATTTCCAAAGAGAATACCTAACTCTAGGACTCGCCCATTTACTTTGAATTAATTTTGGGAAAGATAATTCGGAGTTGGGAAAGATTAATTAACAAGAACTTGAGGCGTTAAGCCTCACTTTATAGATTCGACATAAGGATAAGTTTGATCTACTTGTAGCCTATCGGGTGTGCTTAATCTTCTAATTGTGATTAGGGATAATTCAATTAGGAAGTCTTGTTAGTCTTCGGAAGAAGCTAATTAAGAATTATTATCCGTGGCTAATTAACATAAACTCGCTCATATTTGTAAAATCGTGAAATACATTGGATCGTTACTTGAGTGTAATTCCCGATGCATTCATACTTGTAGCCATTGATCATTTTATTTGCTTTCTAGGTTAGTTTACATTTCCGCATTTGGTAACATCCAATTCCACTGCTAAAAATCAATAGACACGGTCGTACGTAATATATTTACCCAACTATGAGTCGGGGTCAAATCCCACAGAGAACAATATGTAGGTGATTAGGAATGCAAGAAAATTATCGCTAGTCGTGCTAAGCCAAATACTTATGATTTTGGGTTGAAAAGATTTCTATATCTAAATGCGAAAATGTAAACTAACCTAGAAAGAAAATAAAATGATCAATGGCTACAAGTATGAATGCATCGGGAATTACACTCAAGTAACGATCCAATATATTTCACGATTTTACAAATATGAGCGAGTTTATCTTAATTAGCCACGGATAATAATTCTTAATTAGCTTCTTCCAAAGACTAACAAGACATCCTAATTGAATTATCCCTAATCGCAATTAGAAGATTAAGCGCACCCGATAGGCTATAAGTAGTTCAATCCTATCCCTAGGTCGAATCTATAAAGTGAGGGTTAACACCTCAAGTTCTTGTTAATTAATCTTTCCCAACTCCGAATTATTTTTCCCAAAATTAATTCAAAGTAAATGGGCGAGTCATAGAGTTAGCTATTGTCTTTGGAAACATTATAGAACAAGAATAATTAAAGTAACAATAACTCACTTCATAAATATATAAAAATCAATCAATACATAAGCACAACAAGTTATTTAATCCACGCTTTAAATATGAATATTCCCATAAAGAAGATTCAAGTGTTGGAAATAAATACTACACACTTAGATATACAATACAAAGCAAGGAAATGAAGAAATAAACATAAATGGGTAAGAAATCCTTAACCACAAGCTTTAATCTTCAAGACCCAAGTGTGTGCGCAAAACCCTAGCCTCCAAAATTGTTCTCTCTAAGCCAAAAATTTGTCCAAGATTCCAAAGATAATAATAATGTCTGTTCAGACAAGTATAAAAATGATT